>VONZ01000517.1:0-535124 GCA_012976165.1 Labeo catla
TGGATGCTGCATTTTAATATTACGGTTATGTTTTTTCTGCTAATTTCAAAAAATCACTATAAATCAACCGTTCAAGATATCCCAAATCCGCTCGCAATTTAACATCTTCAGTATGTTGGCATCATGTTCACTAAGTTTGGTGTGAACTACTTATTCCTGCTTGGAGGAGTATGAATTTGTTTATAGCCTGATTTTTCCAAAAATCCACATTCAAATCAAAATAGCAGATTTCCTGTTGGTCCCAGCTAATGGGTGTAATTTAGAAAGTTGTCCTGCTTGATGAGACCAATATACATACCAAGTTTGGTGTCTGTAGCTAAAACTAACCCCCCAACTTTTGACAAAAGGTGGCGCTATAGAGCGCCTCCTCCACGCCCATTTATGAGCCTTTGCCAGTGTCTAACTATCATTAATACTGATGTGTGTGTTGAGTTTCAGGAAAATCTAAGCTTATTAAGTGGCCCAAAAGCGCAGGAAACAAATGTTAAAGTTTGACACGTTGCCACAGCAACAGCATTTAATGTATCAAAGACCCCTTTACATTAATACTGATGTGTGTGTTGAGTTTCATGAAAATCTAAGCTTATTAAGTGCCCCAAAAACACAGGAAACAAATGTTAAAGTTTGACACGTTGCCATGGCAACAGAATTTAATATATCAACGACCCCTTTACAGATTATCATCGGCCGTGTTTTGAGATTATTCTGATGAAGTTTGAAGCAAATCGAGTAAAATTAAGAGGCTGATTTAAAAGCATTTTGAAAACAACACACTTTCTGCTGCCAGTTGGTGGCGCTATAACTTTGACTTATGAGAGTCACATCTATGTGATCGGCATCATACAACGAACAAACTCCTGAAGTTTCATCAGAATCAGACAATGTGTGCAATAGTTATTAGCCATTTCCTGTTTCTCATTTCTCGCCATAATTTCGGCGCCTCGCCACGGCCGAACCGTTCGAGATATCAAAAATCCCTCCGCAATTTAGCATCCTCAATGTCTTGAGGTCATGCTGACCGAGTTTGGTGGCCGTCGGAATAAAGGCCTCAGAGGAGTATATCAAATTCCAGAGCATGCGCTTTTTAAACAGCCCTGAATAGCTCACTTCCTGTTGGGATTAGCTCATCACATAGAGTGCATGATTTGTTCGGCTCAGTGAGATCTACATGTGTACCGAGTTTCATATGTATACGTGCAAGTATGTGCGGGATATACATCAAGTTTTGGGAAGGTGTTCCAGGGGGCGCTGTAGAGCCCCTGTGCCACGCCCGGGTCCCAGTCTCTGCGGCGTCCTAATGACCGCAGATTCCAATGTGTGTGCCGATTTTCAAGAGTTTTTGAGCATGTTAAGGCCCCCAAAATGCCCTGTTTAGTCGAAAAAAATAAATAAATAAAATATAGCTGCAAGCAGCAATGACGGGCCCTCGCCGCCAGCGCATCCGCAACCCTGGTGCCATCAGAAAAACGGTGCCCAGCGGGCACATGCATTAACAGTATCCCTGTACCAGTTTGGATTGAAGTGTCACAGCAATGAAAGGGTTAAAATCAAAATGCTTTTAAGTCATTCTGACACAATGAGAATGAGATGGGATTAGAGTTGAAAAGATTCCTTATGAGGTCATCTTGTGTTCATTGTTGGTATTACAGTCTTCATCAGCTAGTTTACAAGTGTGATATTTCAAATGTTTTTGCAGCCTCTGAAAACATGATAAACACATTTCCTTAGAATGACTTGTTTTTCATATGTAAAAAGTTGTGAAGAGTTAGGATAATGTGTTTTAAATGCTCTCTCTCTCTCTCTGTCACACACACACAGCCACTCAACTACCTCAGTCAGACTTACACACACACATACACAGACTTAAGCCCATCCCCCGACACAGAGTTAGAGTGAGAGAGTTAGAGTGAGAGCAGATGTTTAATAGTTTTTTAATTTTCTATTTTTTGTTGATTATTTTATATCGATGGAACTAAGCATTTATTTCTCAGAATGACTAGTTCTATGTATGAAAATTTTTTTTAAGTGTTTGGATGCTGCATTTCAATATTACGGTTATGTTTTTTCTGCTAATTTCAAAAAATCACTATAAATCAACCGTTCAAGATATCCCAAATCCGCTTGCAATTTAACATCTTCAGTATGTTGGCATCATGTTTTCAAAGTTTGGTGTGAACTACTTATTCCTGCTTGGAGGAGTATGAATTTGTTTATAGCCTGATTTTTCCAAAAATCCACATTCAAATCAAAATAGCAGATTTCCTGTTGGTCCCAGCTAATGGGTGTAATTTAGAAAGTTGTCCTGCTTGATGAGACCAATATACATACCAAGTTTGGTGTCTGTAGCTAAAACTAACCCCCCAACTTTTGACAAAAGGTGGCGCTATAGAGCGCCTCCTCCACGCCCGTTTATGAGCCTTTGCCAGTGTCTAACTATCATTAATACTGATGTGTGTGTTGAGTTTCATGAAAATCTAAGCTTATTAAGTGGCCCAAAAGCACAGGAAACAAATGTTAAAGTTTGACACGTTGCCACGGCAACAGCATTTAATGTATCAAAGACCCCTTTACAGATTGTCATCGGCCGTGTTTTGACATTGTTCTGATGAAGTTTGAAGCAAATTGAGTAAAATTCAGAGGCTGATTTAAAAGCATTTTGAAAATGACACACTTCCTGCTGCCAGTTGGTGGTGCTATAACTTTGACTTATAATAGTCACATCTATGTGATCGGCATCCTACAACTAACAAACTCCTGAAGTTTCATCAGAATCAGACAATGTGTGCAATAGTTATTAGCCATTTCCTGTTTCTCATTTCTCACCATAATTTCGTCGCCTCGCCACGGCCGAACCGTTCGAGATATCAAAAATCCCTCCGCAATTTAGCATCCTCAATGTCTTGAGGTCATGCTGACCGAGTTTGGGGGCCGTCGGAATAAAGGCCTCAGAGGAGTATATCAAATTCCAGAGCATGCGCTTTTTAAACAGCCCTGAATAGCTCACTTCCTGTTGGGATTAGCTCATCACATAGAGTGCGTGATTTGTTCGGCTCAGTGAGATCTACATGTGTACCGAGTTTCATATGTATATGTGCAAGTATGTGCGGGATATACATCAAGTTTTGGGAAGGTGTTCCAGGGGGCCCTGTAGAGCCCCTGTGCCACGCCCGGGTCCCAGTCTCTGCGGCGTCCTAATGACCGCAGATTCCAATGTGTGTGCCAATTTTCAAGAGTTTTTGAGCATGTTAAGGCCCCCAAAATGCCCCGTTTAGTCGAAAAAAAAAATAAAAATAATAATAATAATAAATATAGCTGCAAGCAGCGATGACGGGCCCTCGCCGCCAGTGCATCCGCAGCCCTGGTGCCATCAGAAAAACGGTGCCCAGCGGGCACATGCATTAACAGTATCCCTGTACCAGTTTGGATTGAAGTGTCACAGCAATGAAAGGGTTAAAATCAAAATGCTTTTAAGTCATTCTGACACAATGAGAATGAGATATGATTAGAGTTGAAAAGATTCCTTATCCTATGAGGTCATCTTGTGTTCATTCTTGGTATTACAGTCTTCATCAGCTAGTTTACAAGTGTGATATTTCAAATGTTTTTGCAGCCTCTGAAAACATGATAAATACATTTCCTTAGAATTACTTGTTTTTCATATGTAAAAAGTTGTGAAGAGTTAGGATAATGCGTTTTAAATGCTCTCTCTCTCTCTCTCTCTGTCACACACACACAGCCACTCAACTACCTCAGTCACACTTACACACACACATACACAGACTTAAGCCCATCCCCCGACACAGAGTTAGAGTGAGAGAGTTAGAGTGAGAGCAGATGTTTAATAGTTTTTTAATTTTCTATTTTTTGTTGATTATTTTATATCGATGGAACTAAGCATTTATTTCTCAGAATGACTAGTTCTATGTATGAAAATTTTTTTAAAGTGTTTGGATGCTGCATTTTAATATTACGGTTATGTTTTTTCTGCTAATTTCAAAAAATCACTATAAATCAACTGTTCAAGATATCCCAAATCCACTTGCAATTTAACATCTTCAGTATGTTGGCATCATGTTTACAAAGTTTGGTGTGAACTACTTATTCCTGCTTGGAGGAGTATGAATTTGTTTATAGCCTGATTTTTCCAAAAATCCACATTCAAATCAAAATAGTAGACTTCCTGTTGGTCGCAGCTAATAGGTGTAAATTAGAAAGTTGTCCGGCTTGATGAGAAAAATATACATACCAAATTTGGTGTCTGTAGCTAAAACTAACCCCCCAACTTTTGACAAAAGGTAGCGCTATAGAGCGCCTCCTCCACACCCATTTATGAGCCTTTGCCATTGTCTAACTGTCATTAATACTGATGTGTGTGTTGAGTTTCATGAAAATCTAAGCTTATTAAGTGCCCCAAAAACACAGGAAACAAATGTTAAAGTTTGACACGTTGCCATGGCAACAGAATTTAATATATCATCGACCCCTTTACAGATTGTCATCGGCCGTGTTTTGTCATTATTCTGATGAAGTTTGAAGCAAATCGAGTAAAATTTAGAGGCTGATTTAAAAGCATTTTGAAAACGACACACTTCCTGCTGCCAGTTGGTGGCGCTATAACTTTTACTCTCAATAGTCACATCTATGTGATCGGCATCATACAACGAACAAACTCCTGACGTTTCATCAGAATCAGACAATGTGTGCAATAGTTATTAGCCATTTCCTGTTTCTCATTTTACGCCATAATTTCGTCGCCTCGCCATGGCCAAACCGTTCGACATATCAAAAATCCCCTGGCAATTTTGCATCCCCAATGTCTTGAGATCATGCTGACCGAGTTTGGCTGCCGTCGGAATAAAGGCCTCAGAGGAGTATATCAAATTCCAGAGCATGCACTTTTTAAACAGCCTTGAATAGCTCACTTCCTGTTGGGGGGAGCCTTTGATATAAGTGTGAAAGTTGTTCGGCTCAATGAGATCTATATGTGTACTGAGTTTCATATGAATACGTGCAAGTATGTGTGAGCTATACATCAAGTTTTCTGACTGCGTTGCAGGGGGCGCCGTAGAGCCCCTGTGCCACGCCCGGGTCCCAGTCTCTGCGACGTCCTAATGGCCGCAGATTCCAATGTGTGTGCCAATTTTCAAGAGTTTTTGAGCATGTTAAGGGCCCCAAAACCACCAAAAACATTGAAAAAAAAATAATAATAATAATAATAATAATCCTTAGAAAAACAATAGGGCCTTCGCCCTTTTAGGAGCAGCGAATGAAAGGGCCCTCGCACCCGGGCTCACCGCCGATCGTTGGCGAATGGTGGGCTCTATGCTTTTCACATAGTAAATTTAGGAGGAATATGTCAAAGTCATTTATATGTGCCAAACTTCCTGCTGCCAGCTGGTGGCGCTATGTCTATAACTGAACATTGGCATGTAGATGTGTTCAGGCCAGCACTTTTGTCAAATATATGAAGTTTGGTGGTGCAGATTGAACACAGTATGCTTGAGCTAGTGTAAGACATTACATATCTTATTGCCAACAGGTGGCGCTATGATTATATCTGAATATTGGTCTTTAGATGTCTTCAGGCAAGTACTCTTACCAAACATGTGAAGTTTGGTGCAGATCAGACATTGCATGTTTAAGTTAGTGTAAAATAAGTCATTTCCTGTTGCCAACAGGTGGCGCTATGATAATAACTGAATATTGGCCTCTGGATGTGTTCAAGCCAGGACTCTTATCAAACGTGTGAAGTTTGGGGCAGATCGGACTTCGTATGGCTGAGTTATAACAGATTCTATTCCCATGGCGAAACATCGAACTTTGTCAGGCCGCCACGGACACGCCCTTCAACGAAAACTCAAGATCTTCACAATTTCACATTGCAAAGGCCTTTAGAGTAGACTGACCAAATTTGGTGTTGATCTGAATAAATCTTTAGGAGGAGTTCATTACAGAGTACAACATGTCACTTCCTGTTGTCAGTAGGTGGCGCTATGATTAAAAGTGAATATGAGCATGGGCATGTGTTCAGGACCAGACTCTCATCAAACATGTGAAGTTTGGGGCAGATCAGACATTGTATGGCTGAGTTATAACAACTTCCTTTTTCATGGCGAATCATCGAAATTTGACAGGCCGCCATGGACATGCCCTCCAGTGAAAACTCTAGATCTTCGCAATTTAACATCACATAGGGCTTTAGATTAGGCTGACCAAATTTGGTGTTGATCTGAATAAATGTCTAGGAGGAGTTCGTTCAAGTATGACACCTGGAAATGGCAAAAATGACTCAAAATTTGCCGGGAAAAATTAAAATAACTTACTTCCTGTTGGGATTTGGATTTCGAACCTGGAGACTTTTTTGTAGGTATTGGTGTGTTACATGTGTGTGCCGATTTTCATACATGTACGTGAAACATAGCTCGAGGCGCACTCCACTGAAAGTGTATAGGTGGCGCTATCGAGCCATTTTGCCACACCCACTTCTGAAACCCATATCAGATGTAAATTTTCGCCAGGTTTGATGTGTGTGCAAAGTTTCATGAGTTTTCGGGCATGTTTAGGCCCTCAAAAATGCGATTCATTTTGGAGAAGAAGAAAAAGAAGAAGAAGAAGAATAATTAAAGCTGCAAGCAGCGATGAACGGGCCCTCGCACCCGGGCTCACCGCCGACCGGTGGCTTTAGGGAAACAGCGAACGGTGGGCACTATGCTTTTAACATAGTAAATTTAGGAGGAATATATCAAAGTCATTTAGATGTGCCAAACTTCATGCTGCCAGCTGGTGGCGCTATGCCTATAACTGAATATTGGCATGTAGACGTCTTCAGGTCAGCGCTTTTATCAAACATATGAAGTTTGGTGCAGATTGAACATGGTATGCTTGAGTTAGTGTAAGACAAGTCATTTCCTGTTGCCAGCTGGTGGCGCTATAATTGTAATGGAATATTGGCCTTTAGATGTGTTCAGGCCAGGACTCTTATCGAACATATGAAGTTTGGGGCAGATCGGACATTGTATGGCTGAGTTACAACAACTTCCTGTTTCATGGCATTAATAGGATGCATTAGCACTTAGAAAGTGTGTCTAGCATATTTAGCACAATATGGCATATTTTGCTGTGCTTTTAATAGACCATCACAGTGTTAAACATGTCACTTCCGGTTGCCAGCAGGTGGCGCTATGACTTTAACTGAATATGAGCATGTAGATATCTTCAGGCCAGGACTCTTATCAAACATGTGAAGTTTGGGGAAGATTGGACATTGTTTGCAGGAATTGCAACAACTTCCTGTTTCATGGCTTTAACAAGATGCTTTAGCACTTAGTAAGTGTTGCTAGCATGTTTGAGTGTGTTTTTAGCAAGTTTAGCACTCACTGGCTTATTTTTGTGTGTTGCTAATAGTGTATCACAGTGTTAAACATCACTTCCTGTTGACAGTAGGTGGCGCTATGACTATAATTGAATATTGTTATGTAAATGTGTTCAGACCAGGACTCTTATCAAACCTGTTAAGTTTGGGGCAGATTGGACATTGTATGCCTGAGTTACTGTAGCTTCCCGTTTCATTGCATTAATAACATGCTTTAGCACTTAGCTAAGTGTTGCTAACATGTTATAGCATGTTTCTAGCATGTTGCTACCCTATTTAACACTTGTTGATATTTCTAAAATGTTGCGTTCATTACAGAGTGCAACATCTCACTTCCTGTTGCCAGCAGGTGGAGCTATGACTATAACTGAATATGGGCATGGGCATGTGTTCAGGCCAGGACTCTTATCAAACATGTTAAGCTTGGGGCATATTGGATATTGTATGCCTGAGTTACAGTAACTTCCTGTTTCATTGTATTATTAGCATGCTTTAGCATTTTAGCTAAGTGTTGCTAGCATGCTTTACTATGTTTGTAGCATGTTGAATATTAAGTTTGGGTCAGATTGGACATTGTATGCAGGAGTTACAGCAATTTGTCTTTGTATTAATATCATGCTTTAGCTCTTAGCTAAGTGTTGCTAGCATGTTTTAACATGATTCTAGCATGATCCTAGCCTATTTAAAACTTGCTAACGCTTTTTAATATGTTGCTAGGAGTCCGTAACACCGTTAAACATGTCACTTCCTGTTGTCAGGAGGTGGCGCTATAACTATAACTGAATATGGGCATGTATATATCTTCAGACCAGGACTCTTATCAAACATGTGAAGTTTGGGGCAGATTGGACATTGTTTACATGAATTACAACAACTTCCTGTTTTATGTCTTTAACAACATGCTTTAGCATTAAGTAAGTGTTGCTAGCATGTTTGAGTGTGTTTTTAACTACTTTAGCACTCAATGGCTTTTTAGTGTGTTGATAATAGTGTATCACAGTGTTAAACATGTCACTTCCTGTTGACAGTAGGTGGCGCTATGACTATAACTGAATATAGGCACGTAGTGTTCAGGCTAGAACTCTTATCAAACATATTAAGTTTGGGGCAGATTGGACATTGCATGCCTGAGTTACAGTAACTTCCTGTTTCATTGCATTAAGAGCATGCTTTAGCATTTAGCTAAGTGTCGCTAACATGTTTTAGCATGTTTCTAGCATGTTGCTACCCTATTTAACACGTGTTGATATTTTTAACATGTTGCTAGGCATCCACAACAGTATTAAACATGTGACTTCCTGTTGCCAGCAGGTGGCGCTATGACTATAACTGAATACGGGCATGGGCATGTGTTCAGTCCAGGACTCTTATCAAACATGTCAAGTTTGGGGCAGATTGGACATTGTATGCCCGAGTTAAAGTAACTTCCTGTTTTATAGTATTATTAGCATGCTTTAGCATATTAGCTAAGTGTTGTTAGCATGCTTTACTATGTTCGTAGCATGTTGAATATTAAATTTGGGTCAGATTGGACATTGTGTGCATGAGTTACAGCAATTTTCTTTTTCTTTGTATTAATAGCATGCATTAGCTCTTAGCTAAGTGTTGCTAGCATGTTGTAGCATGACTGTAGCATGTTGCTAGCCTATTTAAAACTTGCTAATGCTTTTTAATATGTTGCTAGGAGTCCGTAACAGTGTTAAACATGTCACTTCCTGTTGTCATCAGGTGGCGCTATGACTATAACTGAATATGGGCACTGAGATGTGTTCAGGACCAGACTCTTATCACACCTGTGAAGTTTGAGGCAGATCGGACATTGTTTGCTTAAGTTACAGCCACTTCCTTTTTCATGGCGACACGTCGAAATTTGTCAGGCCGCCACGGACACGCCCCTCGACGAAAACTCAAAAGCTTCGCAATTTAACATCGCAAGGGCCTTATGATAACACTCAGCAAATTTGAAGATGATCGGATAAAAACTGTAGGAGGAGTTCGTTAAAGTACGAGGCCTGAAAATGGCAAAAACTGCACAAAAATCGTACAGGAAATTCGATATAACGGACTTCCTGTTGGGTTTAGGATGTTGTACCAGGAGACTTTTTTGTAGGTATTGGTGTGCTACACCTGTGTACCGAGTTTCGTACATGTACGTGAAACGCAGCTCGAGGCGCACTCCGTTGAAATTTTATAGGTGGCGCTATCGAGCCATTTTGCCACACCCACTTCTGAAAACCATATCAGATGTAAATTTTCACCAGGACTGATGCGTGTGCAAAGTTTCATGAGTTTTCGAGCATGTTTAGGCCCTCAAAAAGACTTTTTACTTTGGAGAAGAAGAAGAAGAAGAAGAAGAAGAAGAAGAATAATAAACAGAGCAATTCCAATAGGGTCCTCGCACTGCAGTGCTCGGGCCCTAATAATAAACGGAGCAATTCCAATAGGGTCCTCACACCATCGGTGCTCGGGCCCTAATAATCCTTAGGGGATCAATAGGGCCTTCGCCCTTTCAGGGCTTCGGGCCCTAATAAACAGAGCAATTCCAATAGGGTCCTCGCACTGCAGTGCTCGGGCCCTAATAATAATAAACAGAGCAATTCCAATAGGGTCCTCGCACTGCAGTGCTCGGGCCCTAATAAAGCAGCAGAAGTTTTCATAAAGGGTATACGAAACATAAAATAGTAATGCGTGCACTCTTCATAGTGCATAAGTCGTTGAGTATTAGAGTAGAGTATTGCTCATACTAATGCTCACTTCAAAACACAATTTACTAGTAGCAGGACTCATGAACAGTTTAACACGTGAACAGTTTGCTGCTTAATCTGATTAGACTTGCATTTATGAACACTGATAAGTTAACAGGTTTTTTTTATGTTCACTCTCATTAACACAGTTAACAGTTATGAAGAAGAATCAGAGAATGAATTTAATCTACAAATAAGTCAGGAAAATGGAAATACTTCTAAATCTACACCTGGGGGTAAGTCCACCACATAAGTAGTATATATAAATATATATATATATATATATATAACATAAAACATTTGCTTCAAATCTAATAATTGTTTTCACTTGCATCTTTTTTCTTTTTGCCATTCTGTTTAAATTAGGCTGTTATTTTCTTGGTTTTACATTGTTTTTACTAATGTTGATTTCTTCTAAAGCCTTCCATGTATTTTTTCAGAAAGATTGTTCTTGTAAAAGCTGTGTTATGCTACCAAAGCTATTAGGGAAGCCTTTAATTATTCATCACAGTAAACAAGTTGCATTATATTCTGATGTTATTTTAACACAACATATATACCAATGAAACTTAAATCATTTAAGAATGAGAATAACAATTAAAATGGCAAGGAATAATGTATGCTGCTAAAGGATCTGTGTGCTAATGGAAATATTTGTCAGACCCATAAAAAAAGTAAAAAAAAACACAGGCCTTGTAGCATCACTACTAGTGACTCTTTGAAACTACAACTCAAATGATACAGAATTTCAACCATTTCACAAAAACAGAACAGCAACACCATACGGACGGAGTAAAAGAGTTTCGCTGACTCACGTTCGAGAACGAGGAGCAGGATGACGCAAAGCACAACCGCAATCAACAGCACACCGGTCGACACGATTATCGTTCCATGGCCACCCAGCTGATCTCTTACAGTCATCAAACAGTTATTTAGCACACTGTGACCTTTTATAAAGGACAAGACATTAAGCCAAAAATACAGTATATGGAAAATATAGATCAGATTCACTGCAAAGGCACTTAGTTCTGTACATAGTACAAGTACATTGTGTAACACAGTATTTATGCTAGGAATATTCTATATTAAATAGCCCTAAATGTTTGCTAAGCACACTTACCTGCGGTTGGCGTTTTAGTAGGTTCAAGGTATATGTCAATTTTGAAATGTCCTTTGGTTTCCTCATTTTCTTCGTCAAGCTGGAAAACTGGGTTGCAGAAAACATTCTATGAATATTAAGACAATGAATTAGTGAATTATAAAAAATTTCTCTCTCTCTCTCTCTCTCTATATATATATATAAAGACAAAGGATTGGTTTAGCCAGCACTGAATGTTGAATAATAATAATAATAATAATAATGATAATAATAATTTACCTCATATGCATCTGGGCTCTCAGCTGAAACGTCAGAGTCCATCATCTTTGCATTTAGATTTAGTTTTCTGAAATTGTGAGGTAGGTTATGGATTTAATCCTTTGGTTGTGATAAACAGTTTTAAGAGTTTAAGAGTTGTTATCCATAAAAGGAAATGCCTATACATAATGGCAAAAATTACGAAACAAACACATTTTTTTTAATTAAATCTATTTTTATCTCTGTGTAATGCTATAATTTTATGGTCCAGTATCTTGTGCTGCTGAAAGAAAGTATGTACGGAACACAACTTTCTTCCCAAATATTCACAAAGCCAAGTCAGCTGAGAGGATTGAGCTCCGTAATGAGCCTGTTTTAAACACACAAATTTCTAATCTCTCTCTCACACACACACACACAAATTCTTGCATATGTGGTTTATGTGGATTCTTTATAGGCGTAATGTTTTTTTTCCCAACTGATTTTTTTATTTTATTTTATTATTATTATGTTTTTTTTTGCTTAATCTATTTATACTTTTTAAATAATAATAAAATAATAAAGATAAAGGAAAATAGAAACAACATTTTTGTCCAACCCTAAGCTATACAAAAAATACTCCTCTATACATACTTATAGTGTATGCCAGTTATGTAAAGAATAAACTTTGAATCACAGTTTTGTTATAAATAAATAACAATAATCAGTCATGTACATTGTACACATTTACATCAGCAAACAGAACATTACTAATATAAATGATGTACGGTCATGTGAAAATGTTATGACCCCATTGAATTCCATGGTTTTCTGTATCAGGACATCATTTAAAAAAAATGGTCCTTGGCTGGTCTTAAAATTTGGAAAATAAAACCTCAGATGAACAACAGCACATGACAAATTGCAAAGTGTCATTATTTACTGAACAAAAATAAAGCCAAAATGTCCATGTGTGACAAAGTTAGGACATCCTTACTGTTAACACTGGAATTAAGAGGGTAAATAACCGTCATATACCTTTGATTAACTGATCATCAGCAAGTCTGAGCCTCTATAAAAGAATAAGCTTTGGCAGTTTGCCGGTCTGGAGCCTTCAGGTGTGTGTTAACACAATGCCAAGGAGGTAAGACATCAGCAATCATCTTAGAGAAGCAATTGTTGCTGCCATCAATCTGAGAAGAGTAATACGGCCATTTCCAAACAATTTGACGGTTATCGACAAGTGGAAGACATTTAAAACAGACACCTCTCCTTCCAGGAGTGGACGTCCCAGAAAATTCACCCCAAGATCAGACCGTGTAAAGCTCAGAGAAACGGCAGACAACCCAAGAACTACACCTTATACTATACAGGCCTCAGTTAACATGTTAAATGATAAAGTTCATGACAATACCATTAGAAAAATATTGGACAAAAATGCCATGTTTGGAAGGCTTGGCAGAAGAAAGCCTATTCTTTCTAAAAAAAAAAACAAAAAAAAAAACATTGCAGAACAGTTTAGGTCTGCAAAGTTACATCTGAACAAAACACAAGTCTTCTAGAATAATCTCCTTTGAACAGACAAGACCGAAGTGGAGATGTTTGGCCATAATGCACAGCGCCAAGTTTGGTGAAAACCTAAAGAGCATATCAGCACAAACACCTCATATCAAAAGACAAGCATGCTGGAGGAGGGCTGATCATTTTGGGCTTGTTTTGTAGCCACAGGACCTGGGCACCTCACAGTCATTGAGTTGGCCATCAACTCCTCTGTATCCACCTTATTTTTCAATGCGGAAGTAAGCTGTTTTCTGGTAATGTGTTACACGTCCGGTTCATAACCTGCCATAGGGAAATAACGAGAAGAATATCGAAGTGCAGTAAACTGAAAAACAGTTTGCACTACAAACCGGTGTGTTCATAATTAAGATAATACATTAAAATAATACGATAAGACACACCAGTTTGCAGTATCTAAAAACTGCTGCACCTACTCTTATGGGAAAAATAAGGTGGATATCAAAGAATTCTAGAGTCAAATGCGAGGGCATCTGTCCGACATTTAAAGTTGGGCCAAAATTGGGTCATGCAGCAGGACAATGATCCCAAGCCCACCAGCAAATCTACAACAGAATGGCTGAAGAGAAAAGAATCAAGGTGTTGCAATAGCCCAAAGTCCAGAGCTCATCCTGACTCAGATGCTGTGGTGAGAGCTGTGCATAAGAAAACACCCACAACATTGAAAAGAAGAGTGGTCCAAATTCTTCCAGAACAATGTGAGAGACTGATAAAGTCACACAGAAAATGAATGCTTCAAGTTATTGCTGCTAGAAGTGGATCTACAGGCAGTTGACTCATAGGGTGTCCTAACTTTGTCACACACGGCCTTTCCCTCTTGGCTGTATTTTCCTAAATAAATAATGACACTGTGTGATATGTCATGTGATGATGTTTATGTGAGGATTTATTTTCCAAATTTTAAGACCTGCCAAAGACCAGATAATTTTTTATTATGTCCTGATGCAGAAAACCATGGAATTCAACTGGGGGGTCTTAACTTTTTCACATGACTGTATATACAGTGCACTGCTGATCAAAATATGGCCACAATCTTAAAGACAACCTAATGATTAGACTAATTAATCAGAAAAAAAAAAAATAATAATAATAATAAATGGTCCCAAGTTGCCCTTTATCGTGTACCTTTTTTTTTTTCGAAATGAATGAAGCTCACAAAATCTTGCAGCCAGTCATCCAAAGATTGAGAAAGATTTTGTTTCCCTAGCAGAAGAATGTGCCATCTAGCTAATAATGTTAAAAAAGCAAAAGCGTTTGCAAAACATCCATTTTTGGAGGAAGTCCAAAAAGTGCAACCAAAGGGAAAGGCTTGATCTGTTTCTCTGTCACAGAGAAAAAACATTTAAAAATTGATAGCCAAAATGGACATAATCAAAACATATGTATTAAGTCTGCAGGGGTCTGATGACAACATTGACATATAGACACAAAAACAAATGTTACTGAGCATGTGTGCTTTTGTGGCCGGTAAATACTAAGTAATTTCGAGATGGGAAGAAAATATATATATATTTCAATACTTCCTCCCGCAGTTATATCGTTGGGTAATTATACTGTATATAAATTGCAGACAACTGCTTCTGAATGCACAATCGGTTTTTACTTTCACTTTCGAGATCAGGGATCACATGTGCTCTGTGTATGTGGAGCGGCGGTTCTTACCACACATTTTACAAGTTTATATGCTTGTCAGTGATGCTCAGGATCTGCAAATCATTCGCCATCGTTTCTCCTTACATTGTTTACATAGTAAGCATAATGTACTGTTAATGTAACAGGCAACCGTTAGCGGCTAACCATGCCGCCCACCTCCACCTATCCAATCGTCCAATGCCAAATAGAGTAGATTATTTCTGATAACAAGCAAAATATATAACAAGTAACAGTTAAGTTACATTAGATAGCAAGTTAAATGTATGTCTTGCCTGGCTGCCAAGCCTGTCTTCGCACAGCGGTGATCCATGCTCACCGTCTACCCTCCTCTTTCTCACAGACTTACACTGTATGTGCGCCGCGGGAAATATATCCGGTTCGCATTTACAACTCTACTCTGACTGCGTGTTTGCCGCTTAAATCAGATGGGCTGACTAAAAATGCAAATTCATTTTTCTGCCAGCAGGAGGTGCTTTTGGAGCGGCTTCCCCGGTAACTAGCCAGATAATAAACGAACACAGACCGGAAGTTAACCTCGGGCCAGGCGCGTGAGTCCGATAAAACCGGATCAATATCTTGCCAAATTTTTGCCCAAACTGTATTTTCTATCGCTGTAACGTTACCCCAACCCTACACCAAAAGTCACCCGTCACAAGAAAATACTGGCAATTTTTGAACCTCACAAAACACCGTTTAGTATGTTAATTAAGCCTTTTGTTTTACAGAGACACAGTAAGTGACCTTATAATCCATGTTTACATTAATTGTAGTACCCATGTCATCATACACATTTGTATCCTCGCCATCAAATATACCAGAACACACACACGCAGTTATAACGGACATGCGGGTTTCAACAACAACTTTCCACCAATCACATTCTTCGTGTTAAGACGCAACATGTGTTGCATTCGAGACGCGTTGAATCCAGAGATGTGATTGGTGGAGAGTAGTGAGTAGGCGCATGCGCAGGTCCTGTTTTCATTCCGGTGGACTCGCACTGTTTGACGGTCAGTAAGCGCTTATTTCTGTTTTTATTGCACTTTAATACGTTGATCAATTTTGCGAGTCTAATCTGTGTTTAATGCTTCCTCGTATAACTACGTTGTCTTGGTAATAAGCATGCTGATGGTGTTTGAATAACTTTTAACAGTTTTTCTGTCTCGGTGATGTCACCTTATATTTCCATACTCGTCAATACGTCAATATATACATTACGTACATGTGTTGAAATATTTAGCTTGTATTAGTATTAGAGTAAAATATAATATTAAATAATAGAAGTTGAATAAGAAATACCTGTTGTGTCACGTTCTCAACACATTAGATGCGCAGAAGAGACCGGGGCAAGTTGTCACTTTTTACTTCAATGAATTGTTGTCACGGTGGTGTTATTTAGAAAGTCGACTTTTGTATACACAATCCCAAAATAAAACACGTTATGAATATGTAGTAACGTACTGGTGTATGTAATGTGACAATGTATACGTGTAAATATGTAGATTTAGTTTCCTCTATTCAGGACAATTTTGGCTGTGGACACTGAGCTCTAAAATGACATGCGCTGTGAAAAGCTCCTAGATTACTCATCTCCTAACTCTAATATTTTCAGAAATATAAGTGTGAAGCAGGTATGGCATCTGTTGACCATGTTTGATGTGCTGTGTATGTTCATTTCTCTTTTACAAACGGTTTAAAGTGTCAAACAGAAATCCCAGGTTTTATTAAAAATACCTTGAAGATGAACACAAGCCTTATGGGCTTGAAACGACATGAAGCAGAGAAAATCATGACACTTTTTTTTTTTTTATTCTTGGGCGAACAATCCCAAATCAAGGCCTGGAACAAAAACGGTATCAGTTCAACAGCCAGACATCCATTTGAAATAAACTGATAAATTATTGACGTCCCTATGTCTCTTTGCAGGGAAAACCGCTGTTGTCTGTGTTTATCCCACGATGGATAATCTGGAGGAGGATCTGACGTGTTCGGTGTGCTACGGTCTCTTCACTGACCCGAGAGTGTTGCCCTGCTCCCACACCTTCTGCAAGAGCTGTCTAGAGAACGTGCTGCAGGTCTCCGTCAATTTCTCCATCTGGCGTCCCCTTCGTCTGCCACTCAAGTGCCCCAACTGCCGCAGCGTGGTGGAGCTGCCTACAAACGGCGTGGACGCACTGCCGGTCAACGTGTGCCTGCGCGCCATCGTGGAGAAGTACCAGCGCGACAGCCGTCCCCGATCCCCCTCTTGCCCCGAACACCCTCGACAGCCTCTGAACGTCTACTGCGTCCAGGACCGCAAGCTCATATGCGGCTTCTGTCTGACGATCGGCCAGCACCAGGGCCACGCAATCGATGACCTCCAGACGGCCTACGTGAAGGAGCGCGGCGCCCAGAGCCGGCTGACGGACAAGCTGAAGGGCCAGCGCTGGGAGGAGATGTGCAGTTTGGGCGAACGCCTGCAGCAGGAGAAGGTTCGGAGCCAAGCTTTGGTTGAGAACGACCGTGAGGTCGTGTCACGATATTTCCAGGCCCTCGACCTTATCCTGGCCCAAAAGGAGGAGCAGTTCATGGAGGCTCTGGACCGGGCGAGTGCTCTGCTGTCTCGTGCTTACGAGCCGCTCATCCAGCAGGTTAAGGACATGCAGGAGGAACACAGTGACCTGATGTCCCTCAGCTCTGGCGTGGAGAACGAGGATTGTCCGTTGGCCTATCTGGAGAAGGCGCATGAGCTGAGGGAGCGCGTGAACGCGTTGCTCCAGCTGCCGCTGCCCGAGGTTCCCAGCCTTCACGTGGCTCCGCGAGCAGAGCGCTTCTTCGAGGAGCACTGGTCTGACGTGACCATCAGAGGGCTGAGAGACGCTCCTCTTCCTGAAATCTCATGCCATACGCACAAGTGCTTGATGAGCAGCGCTCAGGCCGCCGATCGAACTCGGCTCCGGCGTCTTCCGTCGTCTCCGGCGGCGGTGGTGGTGATGCTGCTGCTGCTCGCGCTGCTTCTCACAGCTCTGTGTTCACATTCAGCGTGTGGAAGTGCTCTGGGCTTTTCTGGTCTCTGTCATATAATGGAAAGCGTTTCAAGTGAACTCTCCCAGCCGCTCCATAAGATGGGGACGTTCTTCTGCTGTCTGCTACAGAACATGAACACAAAATTAAACGCTTTTATTTCTAGTTTAGGAGAAAACACTTACCAGCATCTGCTCGGCTTTCTCAAAGCACTACACTTGTGTTAACCACTGGAGATGAAGCACAGAAGCTGAATGCATTTCTGTCCGACTGGTTTGTTTTTACAAACCATATACACACACACGTGTTCTGCTCATTCAAGGATGAGGCCAGAACTACAAACACTGTAGTTCATCTTCAAAACAGGTCAAATCCACACTGAAAGCTCATTTAAAGAGGTCACAACATGCCTTTGTTATTGTAACGTCCACTTACAGTGTTACATATGTGACCCTGGACCACAAGACCAGTCATAAAGGTCTTTATACGTCATGTAAAATCTAAATAAATAAGCTTTGCATTGTTGTATGGTTTGTTAGGATAGGACAATATTTGGCCGAGATACAACTATTTGAAAATCTGGAATCTGAGAGTGCAAAAAAACACAAACAAAATCAAAACATTGAGAAAATCCCCTTTAAAGTTGTCCAAATGAAGTTCTTAGCAATGCATATTACTAATCAAAAATAAGTTTTGATATATTTACGGTAGGAAATGTACAAAATATCTTCATGGAACATGATCTTTATTTAATATCCTAATGATTTTTGCCATAAAAGAAAAATCAATTATTTTGACCCATACAATGTATTGTTGGTTATTGCTACAAATATACGACTAGTTTTGTGCTCCAGGGTCATGTTAAATTTTTGTGCACAAAAACAATAATATCTAACATCACTGGATAAGGAAAAAGTATTGCACGTGTTTTGAAAAAAATCCGTAAATATAAAACCATTATTTACAGACAGTTTTGTGACATAGTCGTGGTCAGATCCAATACAGCTGGCACTGCTTCATCTTCCAACAAGTTTCTTTGTGAACGCTGCATTAAATTGTGTATGGATTACAGAACACTCACATAATCCTGGACAGGAGCCATGTCTCGATCCCTTTAACGTCAGCTGTTCAGACAACCAGTGTACTTCAGTTCAGAAGAACATTGTCTTATTTTAAACCATATAGTTTAAAATATATAAGTCATAAAACCGTTTGTTACCGAAAATAATGAACAGGTCTGTAACTGTAGTACAAGTAAACTACATTACCCATCAAAGATGGCACTGTAGTCATTTTAGACTTCGGCTGCGTCTGAAATCGCATACTGTCTTGAGTAGGTACTTGCAAAAAGAGTATGTCGTATAAAGTTTGAAATGTAATCTGGCCGTACTTACATTTATGTTGTCGCATAACCTACCCGAGTCACTGCCATTCATAAATCCTCTCCTGTGGCCTCATGGGCAGAATCACGTCAGTAGCAGCTCATCCAGGTACTTTTGCATACCATTTCATGAGTACTGTGAATTCAGACACTTATTTTGTCACATACTGTTTTTCGCCTACTTTATAGCGGAGGATTGCACACCCAACCATCGTGCTCGTAGACACATGGACCACACTGACTAGAGGAGCACAACGAGATGTCTAAATCAATCTTTCAAGACATTTAGGACCTACTTTTATCTTATTTTAAGGACTTTTTTGTACATTTCTAGTTTTTTCTACTTTTTGTGCTACTACATATGATTACTAAAAACACGTACTATTTGCACTTACTTACTGTGCTCTGATTCATGTCATTCCTGATGTTATTAAACAGTTTTAGAGCTCCAGATGAATAAAAGCTCTCACAAACAGCACTCTTCTGGACTGATGCTTTCTTCTGCCCGTTTTAGGGTGTGTTCACACTTGTAGTTTGGTTCATTTGGTCTGCCCAAAAAGGAAAAATGATACATTCGGTACTGGTCTGCTTAGTGTTCACACTGGCATTTTTGACAGCGAACCTTAAGATACTGAACCTAAAGGCATAGCGATACACTCACAACCTGACTGGTTGGGCTGAATGACGTGTATTTCGTGACCTAACACTCCAAAAGAAAGGAAAAGGTTCAACTTAAAGCGGCGTTGCGGGTGTATGACAAAGTACCCATTCACTGCGGGTCTGCTCAGCGCCGCTTTAAGTTGAATACACCTAATGTCATCTGCTGGACTAAGCGCTCATTGTTGCATGTGTATGATTTCAATCTCACTACCTGCAAACTCACAGAGCTCATACAAGGCACTTTACCTCTTCGTCGCTCCACGTTTGTCCTCTGCTCATTTTGTTTTGGATACACTGCTTGTTCCTTTTGTGAAATCATGTCGCACAGCGATTCAATTTGTCATTGCTTCCCGTTTTTGGTTCGTTTAGAACAGTGGTCTCAAACTCAGTTCCTGTAGGGCCACAGCTCTGCAGAGTTTAGCTCCAACCCATACCTGCTTAATAGTTTCTAGTAATCCTGAAGACCTTGATTAGTTGGATCAGGTGTGTTTGATTAGGGTTGGAGCAAAACTGTGCAGAGCTGTGGCCCTCCAGGAGTTTGAGACCAGTGGTTTAGAAGTATTTGGTTTGTGTGGCGTTCATATTTCATTCGTACCGTACCAGAGTTTGTTTGGAAGCAGACAGAGACCCATATTTTTAGCGGTCTCTGTCCACTTGTTTGGTGCGCACCAGGGTTCGAATGGCAACGCTCACACTTACTCAAATGAACAGATTAATCGAAGCAAACATGACAAGACGCTGTGAACAAGACGCTCAAACGTGAAGCTACCCATCAAGTGCTTACGGTGTTTTAGTTTAGACAGAAGTATCACAAAACTCAAAGCGCCAAATTTAATGTTTATTTAAAATAAACTGCGGTGCAGTTAAAACATGATAATATTCCACAAGTTATAATTACTATATAGTATAAAACAGTCATTTTATTTAAAAACAATAAAACAGAAGGCGCACAGACTGAATGGGACATGTAAAATGTTTAGAGACAGAGTGAGAGAAGTGATGAACAGCGATGTGGAAACAGACAAACCATCAGAATGAAAGAGTGATTGGAGTATTTTCCTTCCTCAGGCCGTCTCGATCTCACGCAGGATGATGGTTTTGGGGTTGATGGCCACGTTCTTGGTGGTGTTGTGCGTCTTGTAGATGCCGATGAGACGGTCGGCCATCTCAAACATGTTGTTCCTCAGGGAAATGATGATGAACTGAGCGTTCTTGGTTTGCTCCTGCAATAAATGAAACCCAAATGTTAGAAAATAGAACGCATTGTTTGATGGTAAGTTCAAGTAAGCCAGCAGTTCTCAATTCCAGTCCTCACACAACCCCTACTCTGCATATTTTGCATGTCTCTCTTATTTAACACACCTGATTCTGATAACCAGCTCGTCAGAAGAGAGCTACGTGCACGAACTGTATTCTCATTGACATGGTCCCTACACAGTGTTTACTGCTCCCTACTCCCTGAGCAGGGGAAATCCGTTGAAGTTTACATCACTTTGGAACATTCATTCACATATTTGTGCCATGCCACCACCTGCAGCGTCTTCACACACACAGACAAAACTTACTAGAGAAGCGTGACATCATATAACTCTATAAATAAATAAATACAATTTCATTTCACATCTCGCACACTTCAATGTCCTGTGAATAGAACATATACACTCGTTTCGAACTGGAATCATGACAAAATATCATGTGTTCGTCCACTTTGAAGGGCACTTATGGCCGATTAGAACGAATGTCTGAAGTGATAAGAGATGCACACAAAATGTGCAGAGCAGGGGCGTGAGGACCGGAATTGAGAACCGCTGAAGTAAGCGTAACACTCAATTACATAATGTTTGTATTTACTGTTTATCAGGGCTCTACAGTGCAACCATTAGTTACATTTGGGTCTGAAAACTACTGCGTCAGGACTCTATGCTCACTTTTCTTTTTAGGAGCACTTCTGCTCCTTACTTAAATTTAGGAGCACAGTAAACATTTCAGGAGCACCTACTAATCAATAATCAAAAAAAAAAAAAAATCAAAAAATTATATTTTGTAAGCTTTTCAAAAGTGGCTTGTAGGTGTATTTTCATGTTCAGTGAGGCTCAGAGGTGGCATGAGTGCAATCAAATTCATAAATTCATGTTGAGATTAATGTTTGAAATATAAAATTTTGAATTTAGAAATTTAAAGAACTGAAAAGATACTTTAAAAATGAAACTAAAACTGCCAGTTGGTGGTGGCAAGTCACTGATTTAATTACTTTCGAAAGGCTGATTCATTTAGGAATAAAGCAAGTGACTCTTTATGAACGGGAAATTAAATCATTGACTCACTAGATTAGTTTGAAAATGCATGTTCATTCATAAAGGAAACACCGCTGTATTTGAATGGAGATGCACAGCGGCTCAGTTGTGACTTGATTCAAACTATTTCTGACAACTATTTTTGCAGCACTGAGTAACGCATGACAGACATATCTGTTGATTCCTTGAACACAATGTTAATCAGAATTCATTCACTACTCAAAAAAACTGCCGTTTCGTTCAGTGCCAAGTCCTGCAAGCGCACAAATCCTCTTATTATAACAAAGTGTAGACACTATGCAAATAAGATGATTATTAAGGGAGATTGCAAATGTGATACTGATTTAACACAGCACTTCAATACACAAGTAGTTCATATTAAGTGTCTGATATAACACCGTTGTCTGATTTTGTTTCACTCATGCCACCTCTGAGCCTCATTAAACAAAAAAATATACCTGCAAGTCATTTTTGTACAAATTAGTTTGACTGATTTGATCAGAATTTGTAATTATTGATCAGAAGGTCCTAAAAAAGTAAAATTAAGTAAGCTTAGAGCATTGTTTATCATAACTAAATATCTTCCTGTTCCTCACATAAATAAACGGCTTTGACTGTCTCAACCATGTGTAAAGCACAATACTGTTCATGACTAATACCTGATCTGGCAATAAAGGTCAGTAATACAAACAAAAATGTTACACATCAGGAAACACTGGCATAACTGCACTACATACTAACACATTTATACAGGTTGACTGGTTTCCACTAGTAAATTATTTAGACCAGTATATGTGTTACCCCTACCCTGCCCACTGTGACATCTCATTTGTTCAATTCTCAGAAACCTTCATGTGTCTGCATGAGGCATCAAATGCTGAGGAGTGGTTTTGTGTTCAGGGTGAACAGAAATGTCTGGTCACACCATGTTAGCAGTAGTAGCCTTAACTACAGGAAATAAGGCAGGGAAGTGTACGTACGTATATGTAACAGGCCACGATGGAGACGTTCTTGAAGTCGAGGGCAGCGTCGATCTCGTCCATGAAGTAGAGCGGCGTGGGCTTGAAATGATGCAGCGCAAACACCAGCGCCAGAGAGCTCAGCGTCTTCTCTCCTCCTGACAGGTTGTAGATCTTCTTCCAGCTCTTCTTAGGAGGACGCACACTGGCAACGGACAGAAAGCACATTGCTGTCCAGAGGCTGGCTAGACTGAGACCTGGTATTGCTTTTTGCTGCAACTTACCAAAGTCAAAATTCATGCAACATGTCTAAAAATCAAGACTTTTGTGCTTGAGCTGCTTTAAAATGCACAAGACTGTAGCTCTGCATGAGTTTGACAGTCAAGTCGTTCAGCGTTTGATATCCAGTTTTTCCTTTGAAAACATTTACAAGCCTAGTGCCTTAAAACGTGCTCATATTTTCCAGCATTATCAGACGACTGATCTGAAGACACACACCTGAACATGATGCCCTCAGAGAAGGGATCCAGACTGTCCACCAGCTCGAGCTCGGCGTCTCCTCCTAACGTGAGCATCTGGTAGTTCTCCTTCAGTTTGTTGGTAATTATGTTGAATCCAGCCATGAACTCGTGTAGCCTCTGCTTGCGCAGGTCCTCGCAGCCTCTCTTGAAGGCGTCTCTCTGTGTAGTGATGTCATCGAGCTCCGCCACCCTCTGCAGATACAGCTCCTCCTGCACACACACAGTCAGTCAGTGTTTTTTGCTTTCATTCATTCATTCATTGACCAAATCAGTGCATCTCAGGTGCGTGTACCTTCTTCTTGAACTCTGCGATGGCTCCCAGGTTGGGCTTCATGTTGGAACAGCGGTCCTCCAGCAGAGCAATCTCATTCTTGATGACGTCTGGATTAATGACATCTTCCAGCTGCTCTGGGTTCAGTGCAGGCAGCTCTTCTGTTGGAGCGCCATCGATGGAGTGCAGAGACAACTTGCTGGCCTAAAACACAAAGAACTGTGAGGAGAGAGAAGACGAGAGCACAGAGGCCAGTACAGGCCTTGACTTATTGGGGGGGGAAAAATAAAAAAAAATAAAAAATAAACTACACTTTTACTATAATAAAACATGGTTAATTTTCTTAAGGGATTTGTATTGGTGTATACTTTATTTGTTTTGTATTTTAACTGTTCTGCCGTAATGGTTTGATGGTTTCTACTGTTTAAGAAGGAGAAAAAAATAACAAAAAAAAAGGTTCGTGAAACATTTGTTTCAGATCTGAAACAAATAATTCACAAACTCGCACCAAAGTCCCAATCTAAACTGCGTCCAAGTTCTGATCGAAAGCAAAAGATTAACACTCTTCAAAGTTCCCATCTAAATCAAATGGTTGCCGATCTGAATAACAATTCGCAAACCATTATTTCAGACTGGGACTCATTTGACTGCATTTGCAAATCATTTGACTGAACTTTGTGTATCATTAATCATTTGATTTAGATCGGGACTTCAAATCGCAAATCATTTGATTCGAATCATTCAATTCGCAAAATGATTCATGAACCCATCCAATCTAAATCAAATTATTCGCAATACGTGATCTGATTGGAGTGCTTTAAAACGGTGAATCATTTTGCAATGCAGTTGTTTAACTGATTTAGAGTTTCGAAAAGCATCACTATGTGCTATTTAAAAACGTTACAAGCCACGTCAAAATTTGAAAATGAATGGCTTTTTAATTTGATCTGGTTTTTGCTAGTGAATCGCTTGAAATGAATGATCAAAGTCACGAGTTTGAAACAGAGCAGTTTCAGTGTAAATGACTTAATTGATTTGGTTCATCCGTTCCTCTTTTTGCATCTTCAGCCGTGTTTAGACGACACTGTCAGTACTACTACTGGCTTAGCTCAATTGTTTTTTGACATTGACATTGTTTTTTTTAATTTCGCAAATTTTGAATAAGATGTGTGCTTATTGACCAAATTAAACACTTATTTCATAGATTCATTGTCTTTCAATAATTCAAGCACCTTTCAACTACCTCTATAGGAATATTGCTATTTTATGCTTAAATTTCAAAAAGTCAAATTCCAGTACTTCAAGCATTTTAAGCACCTTGTGCGAATTCTAAATCAAGGACTGACAGAAGAGCACACGGCACAGAAATCAAACCCAGAGCCATGCGTTCACATAGAACACTGAACAAAACCATGACTGAACAGACTGAAATTAAATCCAATGCTGCTTTTACCAGTCAAGTTACAAAAACACTTAACATATCTTGTAAAAGCTTGTAATTAGTCTAAAAATGATCTTTTTAACTTGATGACTGGCCTACACGCTTATACATTACATACCGTTTACTGTAAATATTATATA
Organism: Labeo catla; assembly: GCA_012976165.1. NCBI lineage: Eukaryota > Metazoa > Chordata > Actinopteri > Cypriniformes > Cyprinidae > Labeo > Labeo catla. Next base: position 25,354 of record VONZ01000517.1, read on the forward strand.
TAATGCACCGTTACATAGCCACCAATATACGTCAATATCTGCCACATGTCTGTGTCTCCGTACCTCTTTCTCCCAGTGTTTGATCTTGTTGTGGCACTCTGTGATGGCTGTGTCAATGTGCTCCACCTTCAGCCGCACGTTTAGAGACTCCTTCTGCAGCGCGTGCTCTTGCTCCTGTAGGGCCTTGATCTCCTGCAGGACTCCACGATGCTGCTCCTGAACATCCGGCAGAGCTTCCTACACACACACACAAACTCAGAAAGGAGCACATCTTCACAGTCTGAGAGAGAGTGGACTGAGACGGAAGTACCTCAGCCTGCTGGTACGTCTGCATGATCTCTCCCGCCTGCTCCTCCAGCTTCTTTAGCTGCTCCGTCAGCTCCTCCATCAGCTTCTCATTCTCACCGATCTCCTTCTCCAGCTGAGACACGCTGTCCTCGGACTTCTTCAGATTACTGCCACACAACATTCACATTCAGTTGGAGCAATAGTGACTCAGATAATTGTGAACCAAACCTCTTTTTAGATGGGATAGTGTCAAGTTTAAAAAAAATAAATAAAACAACAATAAGTATCAATCTCAGCGGTTGCGGTTACTGACCGTCCAGCAGTCTTGATGGCCACTTGTGCTTTGGTGACGGCTGAGGAGCACTCGTCCAGCTGTGTGTTGATCTGGTCCAGTTTGTCCTGCTGGGCCTTCAGTTTATGGCTGTTGATGTCCACGATGAGTGTGTGCAGTCTCTTCACCTCCGCCTCCACCTTTCCTGCTTTAGTGGACGCTGCCTCAAAGTCTTCACGAAAACAAACAGGACTACATTAAGAGACACACCGATCGACTGGCAACAACAGATTATGAAACGACATGGCTTTTGTCAATAAAATGAGCTCCAGCGTTTTCAGAAGTCAGCCACGCAGATATGGAATAACTTGACTGAGTGATTAATGACAGGGGGAACTACCCGTTTATGATGCTGTAGAAACACACCTTTCTTGTAGACCTCCAGGCTCTTCTCCATCTGCTTTTGCTTGGCTTTATCAGGAGCAGCGGAGATGACGTTGGCTTCCAGATCTTTGATCTGAGTCTTGAGATGAAGCTCCTGCTCCGTCAGACTCTGTAACGCACATCCCGGGTTAACAGAAGCTGGCGTTCACACATTCATGCTGATGTTCAGCTGTGGTTTGGCTGTCTGACCTGAATGGTGGCTGTGTATTTCTCCAGCGTGTTCTTCATGTCTCTCAGCTCACGTCTGGCTTTGTGCACCTTCTCCTCCAGCTGTTGCTTCCTCTGCTGCCAGTCCTGCAGCTGCGTCACCTCTTTGTTCAAATCGCTCTCCATTTTATCCAGCTGCAAACATCACACACCTTTAGCTAGTGATGCACTGAATGTATTACCGGAAAACAAAATTAAAGTCAACAACTGAAACCAAAAATGTTTAATAATCAAATAATGAATCAAATTGAAAAATAGTCAAATATCTAAGTTTTACAAAAACAAAAAATTAAATTCCACATAACAGCTTTAAAAGTGCTATTGTACAAACAGTGCCAGGAAATCCTGCAGTTCTCTACAGAAGTCGTCATATAAGTCTGAACCAACATGAGGGAGAGTTAGCCTCCAATCTGACCTGCTCCTGAGTGACATCAGCACAGACTGAGGAGCCCATCCTGCCCTTCATCACTCGTCCTCCTCCTCCAGTCATGGTACCTGAGAGTGAAAGTGAGAGCAAGCTCCTCATTACAGTCATCCAGACATGTATATGTAGAGACACATGACCAGAATCCACGCATTCGTATAATATAATCACAGAATTCAAATCACAACTTGCAAAACAATGCATATGCCCCATTATTGTAGAAATTAATAAATGTTTAGAAATGAGAATTTTTTTAGAAATTAATGTTATACATTAATTTGATTAAACATGCTTTTTGATTATTAAAATATAATTAAACCATTAAACAAAATCCAGAAGAAAAAAAAAAAAAAAAACACTACTATAAAATAAAATTCTGACAGACACACAGCTTCTATGTGCCTTACTAAATATTAAATATCTCTTTACGGGTGTTCACTTCATAAAAGTGTTTTCTACATGCATTAAAAGCAGGACAGTCCAATTAAATATGTTTGACAGAAAGAGGAATCTTGCAAAACATACATTGAGTAGGGTTTTCACATTTAAGCAAAATGCACGAGTCAGTCTTGTATGACCTATGTGACATCTGGTAAATACCACTTGATCAAATCTAGTTTTAAAAGAGATTAAAATCTGTTTGAAATTTCTGAATGGATTTCGTGCAATTTATTATTTGTACGTGTATCGCACTCTTCTTGCCACTTATTTAATATATAACGATTAATATCCTAACAAACTATACATCAGTGGAAAAATTATTTATTCAGATGATGTATAAATCTTTTTAAAAGTTTTCAAAAAAAAAAAAAATTGACCCCTTATGACCCTTTTTGTGGTCCAGGGTCACAAATGCATATCATAGGGTCCTAAAAATGTAATTTAATAAACAGATTTAGAAATGAATTAGACATTATTTACTAATACTTAATTTAACCATTAAAATGTAACCCAGAAAAATTAAAACAGACTTTGTGAAAAAAATAAGAGAAGGGAGTAAACGGACCAGCCTGTTCAATGATCTGCCCCTGCAGCGTGACGACCCTCCAGCGCTTGTCCTTCTGGAACGCCACCCGCGTGGCCTGCTCCAGGTCTTTAGCCACCAGCGTGTCTCTGAGAGCAAAGTAGAACGCCGGCCGCATGCTCTCGTCCTTCACCCGCACCATGTCAAACAGACGAGGGATGTTTTCTGGAGTGGAGATGGAGCCCATGCTCTGCTGCCACACTTTCATCTGAACAACAGCACCAAACACCATCAGTACTCTGATACGGGCACAGGCCTTATTGTGAGGTCTAGCGAGCAATGCCATTTCCCCACCTTGTCTAGACCGATGAATGTGGCCACACCGATGTTCTGGGTCTTTAGGAACGTGACGCATTTCTGCGCCGTGTCAATGGTGTCCACTAAAATATTATCCAGTGAGCCGCAGCTAGAGGAGATGGCGATGTCGTATTTCTCATCAATAGCTCCCAGATCGCCCTGTTGAGACAACGACAGCAACATGAACACGTTTAACTGCACAGAAAGACTCTCTGTGTGAGGTGAACGTGAGTGGACGTACCAGCCGTCCCAGGATGCCCGGGATCTTTCCCGAGCGTTTCTGCTGCATGAGGGCGTCCAGCACTTTGTTGCGGCTGCGGTTGGTGGACAGAGAGCTCTTGGCTTCAGCCACCTTCTGCCTCATGTCTCCAACCTGCACCCGCTTCTGCCGGTCCTGCTCAGAGATCTGCTCCAGCTCCTGCTCGTCCTGCAAAACAAACACACACACAGTTTTTACAATCCATTTTCTGACTCATCAGCTGTGTCTCTATTTCAGAGGAGCTCAATCTTCACACAGACCTTCTTGAGCTGCTCCTCACACTGGGGTATCTTGACGTTGAGGTCTTTGATGGCGGCTCTCCTCTCCCTCAGCGTGTCCACAGCCTCCTGCAGAGCGTTTTTGGCCTGGTTGAGCTGGTTCACAGCAGTGTTGTGCTGACTCAGGTAGATGTCCAGCTCTGACTGCGCCACATCCATCCGTGAACGCGTCTCGTTCACCGCCTTGCTCAGCTCCAGAAGCTCCTGCTCTTTTTTCTGAAGGAACACGAGGAGCAAAGATTGAGTAGGTGCTATATTTTACCAGAAAAATCTGGCATTCCTAGTTGCAGAGAGTGCGTGTCATGCTCATGCTATATCTGCAAGATGTTATCTCACCTCTTTATCTTCCTGTAGGCCGCTCGTCTCCTCCTTCAGGCTCTCCATCACCTGAGCCAACTTCTGCTCCTCCACCAGCTTCTTCTTCTCCAGCTCCTCCTTCTGAGCAGACGCCTCCGTGATGATCTTCTCACTGCTGGCAGGAACGCTCCTCACCTCCTCCAGCTGCACAGAACACAAGCGCTTATGAAAATCTAGAGTCGTGAATCTCAGAGCTTAGCCGTATGCTGCTGTGACTGCCACTACAAACAGCAGATCGGGACTCCTCACCTTCTCCTTGTCTTTCTGAAGCTGTTTCTGCAGTTTCTTGGTTTTGCTCTTGGTGTGTTTGAGTTTCTCACGCACCTCCACATCCTGCAGGTCCAGCTGGGTAAATTTCTCCTTCTGGCTCTCTATGAACTTGGTCAGCTTGGTCAGTTTCCTTTCAAGGAAAAGCAAGCACAATACCCCTCAACTATAAGACAGCCGCCAAGACAAATGTCTGAGCAGCAGATGCCATCCAGGTATTACTCATGTTTTTAGAGGGATGAAACAGCCTCTTACTTCTCCACGCCCTTCAGCTCTTCGTTCTTGGTCTTCATTTCCTCCGTCAGCTGGCTGCTTTTGTCACTCAGTTCCTTTGTGTCCTCCTGAATCTGCTGTTTCTCGGCTTCTTTGGCTGACACACGCTTCTGTAGATCATGCCTGTAGAAACATAAACGTCACTTTGAATAACCAAACCCTTCTACAGGAAACCCAACATCTCAGACCCAGCTATCCGACCTGAGCCCGACGGGTCCAGAAATTCTGTCGGTTTTCGGGTCGGGTACGGGTTAATATTTAACGAATAGCTTTGGGTTCGGGTCGGACTCGGGTTTGTAGCTATAGGTAAAACTATATGCAGCAGGCTACACTTTCATTGACGCACACACATTACTTGCACATAGAGATCGGAGAACGCGCAGGGCAAACACAGAAACACTGTGGTGCAGAGAAACGTTTATTAATAAAACAACATCGATACTGACTGGCTACATTTTTTTTCTCAGCAATGAGAGGGTAAAATCGCTGTACCTAAACTCAGCTTCACTGTTTGCAGAGAGAGAGAGACGCACAGACGCAGGTAATCACAAGCATTCCCGTTCCCTCTCTCTGGTTAATTAATTCAAACAAATGTGATCTTACCACACTTAATCTCTGTGTTTGATTTAAAAAAAAAAAATACAGAATGCTAGAACAAGCCATAACTGACAAAAATGACAGTCATTTTTACCCTTTGCCTCCAAGTTGTGCATTAAAATCATGCTAACTGACTCATGCTAGCTGGATATCCTATGATGTGTTTGTAGGGTCATAGGCTATATTTAAAATGAAATTCGTTTTGCTCGTGTCTGCCCTGATCTAGCGGTCTCTCTGTCACGACATGGCAAACGGCACACGCTTATTAGCAAGTTGAGTTAGAGCACATTTGTCTTTGCACATGTGATCCAGCACTTTCCACTGTGTGTATATGCTGTGTGTCTATCAGAGTTGTTCATGTGTTGACAGGAGTACATGTGTCTTACACGTAGAACTGACACAGGAGGTTCCTCTTCTTAAAGACGTCGTTCTCCAAAGTGAGGAACTCCACGGCCTTATTCTTCTCTCCCTCCAGAGCGCTCTTCTCCTTCTCCACCAGCTTCACTCGATTCAGCTGCACACAAACACAATGACACAGTTCACTAATCACACGTGTAAATACAGTGTGATAAGATAAGAACATTTTTGGTCAGAATCAATCAGTGACAGTGCACCAGTGAAGATGTCTTTCTCCAGCCTGTACCATACCCGATCCTCGAGGTGTGAATGTTTCTGCAGTGTATGAGCACACGCTGATGGCTGCATGTTCAGTCAGGTATTGCCGTACCTTCTCTCCTCGCTGCTCGTTCAGTAACTCGACTCGCCGGCACAGGATGTTGATGGGTTCTTTGAGACGGCAGGAGCCGATGATGTCCTCCAGGTACTCCAGCATGCCCTCGTCATGCTCCGTCTGTCCTTTGGGCTTCATCATGGCAATCTGCTCCACCTCACCCTGACAATGATATGACACAACAGCACTTACACATCCTGACGCACCGCTCATCTCCATACTCATTTAAACATAGCTGAGCACCGAAACGTAAAACAGTCACTACATTTCACCAGTCAACCGCTAAAGATTCAAAGCAAACATGCTAGGGATGTAACTTGTTGCTTTTTTTGAACTATTATTGCACTGCAATTAACCATTAACCAGTATTTCCCATTAATCACTCACAGAACCTGATTTTACCAAGTACGACATGTTCCTGGATCAACATCTTTGTTGACCCTGGAACAACACTGTGATTAACCATTCAGATTTGAGAAAACAGTTTATAGTTTTTGTGAAGTTTAGGCCTACAATTCAGTGTTTGGTGCTTGTACATCAGTGACACTCTTCTATCATTTCCTCTGATTTTAGGGATTACTCATGGGTAAGGTTAGGTTTAGGTGTAGTGATGTGGTCAAGATTACATTTTTGGATTAAAATGTTGACCCAGGAACACATCTAACTCAGCAAAATCAGGATGTGCTTAATCACTCAGACTGCTCACCATAGTTCATATGAAAATATATTTAGACCTCAAACGCTCAAGTTCTCCCAAAACACACTGTTGTGTGCACCATTGATTTGGCAAAGCATCAATCAGACTAATTTTGAAATCCCAATACGGCTTTGTCATGTGATCTCAGTCAATGAATCTGAATTTTTAGTTGATATTGTGCTGTAATTCTGCTACAACTGATCTTTAAAGTTGTATTTCACAATCTGCACTGGCACATGTGATTGTCACAGACTTGTACAGGTCCTTCTCAAAAAATTAGCATATTGTGATAAAGTTCATTATTTTCTGTAATGTACTGATAAACATTAGACTTTCATATATTTTAGATTCATTACACACAACTGAAGTAGTTCAAGCCTTTTTATGTTTTAATATTGATGATTTTGGCATACAGCTCATGAAAACCCAAAATTCCTAATACTCACTTCTGCTGTAAGTGAAGCTGGATCACGAATGATTCGTGTGAACATAGGCGGATATATGTAGATCGGGAGGTGCATTCCCTTCACAAACAAACGTAATCCACTGCATCTTCAGCGGATGACGACCCCTATGTTCATTACTACATCCAGCAACACAACACCTCAATCAGAGATATTCTTGTCTAACTTACATCCCTGCTCCGACATTGAAACAAAGAGGATGGACTCTGACAGCTGATCTGAGGTAAGACGCTCATGTCAATCAATTATCGTGGGAGTGGCATCTGTTGGTGTGACGCCACAATGACAGACATCTGAGAACGGCTCGATTTGAAAAAGGGGATATTATTTTTACAGATTAATTCAAAACCACTGCGTGGATTTTTATCATTATAGGGTAGATTTGTACATACACTGGCAACACACAATAATGTTCAAACAACATGTAAAAGTGAACTTAGCATCTGATGACCCCTTTAAGAAATGTTTACATGGCATTTTCTTTTTATTTCTCTTTGCATAATGCATTTAAAGTAGCGTTCATAAGCACGGCGCTGCTTTGTTTATAGCGGTAAAACCGTTCGGTACGACATCCACGGTTCAATACGCGCTTGTGGATTGCGGTTTTTCAGTTTTGCATTTAAATAATTTATTTCTCTCGAAATTTGCTGTGTGTGCCCATGATTTCACGTGCTGAGATGAGGAAACGCTTCCCCGCTTATATTTGAAAAAGCAACACATGCAGAGCATCTTCCATTCTAATGACATGCAATGATAAGCCTTTCTAAACCTGTTGTCCAACAAAAGAGAACGTTATAACTTATTTTTACTTCACAGCATCAGAGTGTTTGAAATAACTTACTTTTGTGATCTGATGTGGCTTCTTATCATTGAATGAGGCAGACAATATATTCTATACTGTATGTCGATTATGGCTTACAAATATCATTATGAAAATCATTATGAAAATACCTGAGATGGCATGAAGAACACAGATGAACCATATATTATTGCAGACGAGTGTTTGTTGTCCTTACTTCCTTATTTCATCATTCAAAACGTTATATCTTGTTTTTATTTAGTTACGGCAATAGCGATGCCTTTATCCATATTAGAGAAGCTAGAACGGAACGTAATCAGTGCTACTTTGAAGCATGTGTGAATTTTGTGCTTGAGCGCGCCCTCCACGCCATCCATTATGAATAAAACCCATCCTATTTTGCGTAAAAATCGGAAAAACAATACCACTCTCAAAAGAATATTAAGCAGACATATAATAATCCACGCTTTTTCCAGCGTGCAGAGGTTTACAGAAGTGTTTTGTTGTTAATTAGATGCAGCAAAAAAAAAAAAAAAAACACTCTGATGTGGCAAGCTCGGTTAAAAACCGAGGTACGTACTGAACCGTGGACTGACTGTATTGTTGCATCCCTAGTAACCATAGAAACGCCGTGTCATTATTCCATAAGGGACACCTGTAGACAGAGACTACAGATATGCGTTCATTCAGTCCGTCAGCTGTTTTCCATAAGCATTGTTTAATTTGTAATAAATAATTTTTAAACAAACAAATCATGTTTGAACTTTATATTTGTTAGGCTAGTAGGTTTTGCTGTGATATTGAATTTGGAATCGAGAATTGTACAATTTAATTGGTATGTAAAATTTTGATGTCATATAAACTTATTTATTAAAATAAAAGATAACATGAGTCAAAAACAATGATAACAGCAACTATTTTCTTTTTTTTGTAGCAGGGCCAAGTAGAAAAACTAACCACTGGCCTGACTGGGCCAGTAGAAAAAAAATCCTTAGTGTTGAGCCCTGACTGGTCATGCCAAGTGCTGAAATCCTGTCAATTTAGTCAATGAACATAGTCTGTGTGCTTATTGTGATTATTATGCTAATCTGCAGCTAGTGCAAAAAAAATGGTTGATCAGAGAGTCATACAATCAGATGCAGCCCAAAGTACACTTCAGCTCTCTGTATCCTGCAGTGGTCCAAACACTGTCTGTGAGACATTATTTTCATCAACAGGAGGGTTCATGGATGTACAACAGCACAGGCATGAGGTAAAAGTGCATGCTGGGGTTTGATTTACAAAATGCTCCTCTGCTAAGAACATATCAGTCACACAAAATGAAATTAATCTGTTGTAATGGTAAACTGATCACAAGAGCTAACAGTGCCCCACAGAGGAGTCATGGAGCAGCGGCACTCACAGTGAATAATGATACAGTGAAGGAGGCTCGCTCCTGCCTCACTGAAGCAGCACACACAATATTGGGGCTGGCCTTGACTTTAACACGCCAATATTTACGTGCTGCTAAAGCGAGAAAGGTAGAGTGGACAGATGTTGACCTCTGACCTTTTTGGACAGTCTATGTTTGCAAAACGCGCGCAATTGTCAGGTTTGGCGTATGAGAGTCCCTTAAAACTCTAGAGCAGCAAATGATGGTTTGCACCTTGCCTCATGTTGAAAACCATGACGCGCTGCTATAGCGGTCTAAGGTGGATTTAGCCCGGTTTAGTCGTTCTCGACTCTCCAGAAAACACAAGAGGCCAACAGCAAATGATGAAAGCATGCAGCGCTTCAAACGTGTGAGAAGAGGTAACTTACCTGCAGGATGAGGAAGCGGTTGTGGTCCAGGTCAATGCCGTGGCTGCGCAGTAATATGCCCACATCTTTGAAGGTCGCTTTCTTGCCATTGATGTGATAGGAGGAGGAATTATCTTTGGCAGCGGTTCTCGACACGTAGAACGAGCTGTTGGGAATGACTTCGTAGTCGTCTCCTTCCTGAACATACAGAAGACAGTTCAATGCTGGACAGCAGGGACAGGGACACTTCAGGGTTTCGAAACACTCACTGAACGACCAATGTGGCAAATACATATTGTAAAGTACAAAAATGCCATGCAGTCTCTCAATTCATGTAAGCTACTAAAACCAAAGCCAAGGCCTGAATTTCAGCCCAGGATTTCGGATGCTGTGCATAATTTTACTAATAACCGCAAGTATTTATTCTCTAAAGCATGTAGGTTGACGGAGTAAATTAACCCACAAAGATTCACACAGACTCAATGAGAGTCTGAAATTAATCTTTCTTGAGCGGTGTCGGCTACTGCATGATAAAAATGACCCCAAAACACCATCTAGAGTTCAAGATTTTAACTCTAAAGTATCCGTAAATATCCTTTTAATAATATAAATGATTCAGCAGGCAAAACTTAATGTAGAGTTAGCTTAAAATATGTATTGTACAAACACAAATCCAGTAAACATGCAAACATTTAAACGAGTTGCATTTAAAAAAAAAAATTGGGGGGAAATATTTTTTTTCTGAATTTTCAAAATTTCTGCTAATTTCTTGCAATTGTGTAATATTTACACAAAAATAAAAGAAAAATGTTTGACACTTCAGATGAAGTACTGTGCTAACAGTGTAGACAGAATTTGTACTGCCAATTAAAAGGGGAATAAAATAATGAATTTATTGTGGAGACCAATCTTCTCATGTGTGCTCTTGCTCACCTTGTCGATGATCTTCTGGAAGTGCACCTCTACAGTGCAGCTCTGTATGTCTGGATGGGCGTCAGAACTGTGGATCAGAACCGACAGCTTCTTCGAGCGAATCTTCTGAGCTCTGTATCCAAACACGAAGAGCATGGAGTCGATCACATTGGACTTGCCGCTGCCGTTTGGACCGATGATACAGGAAAAGCGCTGGTGACAGCAAAATTTAAACAGAACGTCATGAAAAACACTTCTGAACTCATGTCAAGGTACGTTTTCTTGCACTGACGTCATATTATCAGTGAAGCTAAGAGGTGATGTGGTACAGCACTCATCAGTGACTGCATCTGCAAGACTGAAAACTATTTATTTATTCATCAACAAGTATTTGAACACATAAATCACTCATTTGAATCACACTGCATTAAAACATTTTGTATGGTTTGAGAAACAAAAGATTAGTGCGACCTGTACACTACTGAACACAGAAAAGCCAATGGCTTCAGTTTATTAACTGCAGCTTCTTTCTTAATCTTAAATTCACTGCTGTGTCCATTAATGACAGGACTTATACAGACTTAGGGCTCTACAGTGCGGCCATTTCAGTCGCCTTCGCGACTGAAAACTATTGCGTGCGACTACGAAAAAATATTTAGGAGCACCATGTGCGACTGACCCGATCAGCATATGTGTGTTTGCACTCAGGGGAGCTTCAAAGGTTTCTATGTGTTTTTGCAGCGTTGAGTAATGTATCACAGACATATCTCACCAATCCTTTCATAAACAAAGTGTGGACAGGGTATAAATAAGAGATCCGTTGTGCAGTGTAGGGAGCTTAGTTGATTATGATGGATTGTGATGAACTAAGATGACTGACAGCTTTTAATGATTATTGAGAGAGTTTGTAAATGTGATATTGATTTAATACAACAGTTTGACAAACAAGTGACATACATTGTCTGACTAAAGCAGCATTGCTTGATTTGGCTCCACTTCGTTGGCGAAATTAGTTTGAAACAAGTCACAACTGAGCCGCTCCGCATCTCTATTCAAACACAGCGGTGTTTTTCGTTTATGAATGAAGGTGCGTTTTCAAACTAATCTAGTGAGTCAATGATTCGATTTCCCATTCATAAGGAGTCACTTTTTACAAACTTTTTGTTTACTCCTAAATGAATCAGCCATTCGAATGAATCAAATGAATGAATGATTCAGTAATTAAATCAGTGACTTGCCACCACCTACTGGCAGTTTTAGTTTAATTTTTAAAGTCTCTTTCAGTTATTTAAATCATTTCGTATTTCTATATTCAAATTTTTATATTTAAAACATTAATCTCAACATGAATTTAATTGCACTCTGAGAAAAAACACTTACAGCCGCTTATACACTTAGACTACTGATTTCATTTGATTAGTAACTTATTCTTATTCTACTTTTTTTTTTTTTTAAATTAAGTAAGGTTAAGTAAGGTGCTCCTAAAAATAAAAGTAAGCGTAGAGCCCTGAGACTATGATCAATTTGCATTAAAAAAAAAAAACAAGTTGAAGAAAGAAATAATTTGCTCCAAACCGATAAACGAATTGAAAATATTATTCCATATTTTAAAATCAGCAGTCCACAAGAGGGCGCAATTAATAAATATAAATCAAAGGGCACTGTTTTGTTGTCTATCACAAACAACAAAAGTGTGAAAGTACCATTCAATTCTATCGTTTTTGTAATAATTAACTAAAGAAATTCTGACCCACAATCAATGCATTATTTATACTGAAGTTCGGGACAGGGCTATTACTGATAATTTAAGCCAAACAAATAAATAAGTAAATACATAAATAAATTACCTTTCATTACTTAAAATAAATTAGAATTACCTGAAATAATATTTTAGTTAAAACAACATTTCCAATTTGTTGACTAAAACTGAACACTAAAATAAACTAAAAGTCAAAATACTAAAATATAATAGTTTATAAATGACACAAAAAGTACAGTAATAGTATACTAATGTTACTACTAACACTGATTGAGCTTCATTTGAATTACTTTCATTGTGGAACATGACTATGTGAAGAACTGCAAAAAGTGTTAACTTGAGAACCAACTCCACTAACAAAAAAAAAAAAGAAAAAAACATTAGTTGATTCAAAGACATGGGGCACAAATGAATCAGAAAACAGAGCTCCAGCAGCATTTGAGAGCCACAGAGACACCTGATGAATCACATTCATCTGTGCTGTCCTGTCCAGCCGCTGCACTACCTTATGGAAGGGCCCCAGAATCTGCTCTCCAGCGTAGGACTTGAAGTTTCTGTTGACGATGTGTGTGATCATGAGGCGCGGGGCCCCGGGTTCGGAGCTCATGGCGGGAGGCGGCGGAGGAGGGATGCTGGCCAGGATCTCCTCCAGACTGCGGTTATCCAGCTCCTCAGCAGACTCGCCCGGAGCCGCATCTACGGAGAAAATGACAGTCAATCAAACCACGTATATAAACACACCACCATGTGACTTCATTTGCAGCAAAAGTGTATGACCTTACAGCTGTCAGTCACATTACATCTGTCAAATTTCCAGATGTTACTGCATTATTATAGCATGGGAAGAAAAAAAATAAAATAAAGGTAGTTGCAACTTTGCCCCAGTATTGTGATTTTCTATTCACCTTTTTTCCCCTCTGAATTTTTTCTTCTGAAATTTTGTTAGAGAATAAAATTAAAAAGTCTTTGTCACACTTTTTTCCCCTCGCAACTGCATGTTTAAATGAGAATTGAGAGATAAAAAGTAAACAATTTTTATTTTCTATCCTGTTGTGGAAACAACTGCATCAAAATTTACGACTTATGTTTTTAAGAAAAAAAAAAAAACTTTCTCGACATATAAAAGTTAGTAAAGTAACTGATTTTTGTAATGGGCCAGTCAGAGGTAAAGAACTGCGGCTGCTGAATCTTAAGTCATGCTGTTTAGTTGAGTGAACATTAAGTTGTATGAGCAGCGGACTAACCGACTTCAACAAACAATAGACCCGTGTCGGGATGAGGAGGAAACATCCGCGCACTGAAGTGTTTGTCTTGTAAAACCAGTGACGGTTTCTCTCGTGACAGTCAGATCAGGATTCAGTTCTGAACAAACTTTCACCGGCCGGTCTTACCGTGCAGGCGGGGCGGCGTGCTGCTCTCCGCGGCGGCGGCGCTCGTGGGTTTGCGGGCTGCGCTCTGCTCATCGTCGGACTCGTCCAGCGCCTCCGCCGCTCTCTTAGCGGCCGTCGAGCTCTTGGTTGTTTTCGTAGGCATGATTCACGGCACCTGAAAGCACATTATCCCGGGTCAAACACCAACATGATGCACAACACTGAGCATTCGTCAAACACAACACACGAAGTCACTGTACGAGTGGTATAAAAAACAGCGAATACACTAGCTTCGTCGCTTCTCCCATAATACAGCGAAGTGTGTGTGTGTGTGTGTGTTGTGAAGTGACGTCGGAGTCTCGCCGCTCACACAAAGGAAAACACACAGCTGACAACTACAACACCACAAACCGAGCACACGACGCGACTTTTAGACGCATGTGGTGTTTGTCTGCTGTTTGTTGTGAGCTCACACAGGACAACACTGGAAAACATTTCAAACCGGTGTGTTTGTGCTGAACTTCATCCTCGAGAGAGAAAGAAAGCAGAGAATATCACGAAATTAAACTACTAGAGCAACACAAACAATCTGGTTGAGAATAGTTGAGTGAAACATGCAGAATCCTAACTGAAAGTGATTTATATCAACTGAGTTTTGAAATACACCAATATTAGTATAAGTGCTGGGAAAAGCTCTGAAAGCGACATGATAGTGATGTGTTTGCGAACTGCTTTCGTTCTCTTTCCCAGCACAAACCAACAGATGCTAAAAAAATAAGTGTAGAAACAAACTGATTTACTTTAAATGAAATAAGACATAATGATATGTATGTAAGGCGAAGGAAACACTTTGTTTCAGAATAATTACTATACAAGATTACGCTGTCAAAGAATCAGCCGTCATTTCAATAAGATCGGGTAAAACCAGCTCACTGTGTAAAAATATCCACATAAGTTACCTAAGCGTCTGATGTGACTGTTAATTATTAAATTTGTTCATTAACGCAAATAAACGCGTGTGTGTGATCTGACAAACTGACACTTCACAATCCGCATAAATGTCATCGTTTACCTTCGATTCGGCTGATTTCCCTCGCACTTGTCGATATCACTCCGATATATGAGCCGGATTCACATATATTGCGCGTTACAAGAGTAAAATGAGGGTAAATCTGCGCTCCTTTACTTCCCTGTACAAAAATCTTACTCATAAATGGCGCGTAAACTGAGAGCACGAACCCGAGTCCGTTGTAGCCCGCGCAGTGCTTCATGGGAACAAGCGTCACGTGACCGGGCAGTTTTATTTGTTTGTTTTTTAGTGACAAGCAGACTGAATACGCACAAAAATCACTCCAAATACAATGTATTAAAAAGAAACTATATAAATGAAATATAAATGGACTAAAAAAGGTATATCACTTAAAATTAGACAGTTTTTCAGTTTTCAATGAGTACTTTTGCAAATCAGTAAGAAACAAATCCATTTTTTGTCAAAAACATTGAAAAATAAGAAAACTGAGGATAGATAAATAAATAAATAAATAAATAAACTTTTTATAGCATAAAGCCTGACCGCTCTGAGGTACATCTCGCGAGAAGTAAGGCAGTAAGTATCTACATCTCCCGAGATGTTGGGCACCGTTGTTTTAACGTCAGTTCACTTTCTGGCGTACTGCTATGAAAGCAAACTGTAACATAAATAAGAACGAATGAGATTAGGACATCATGTAAGCGACTAGCGTTAATTCAAAAGTGTTCCTTATCAACATAGTCAGCATCTGGATTATTTCATGCTTGCAAAACGATATTGTCAGAATTAGCTGGCTAGCACGGCAAGTAGCAAACGCGTTTCCGTGGCAACGGCGCCTTCAGTCAGGTAAACATGCTTCTTTACTGCTACTGTCTTCATGCTACGATATTTATGATAGATGGCATAATGCAGTGGATTTCAGACGATCGTTTCTCCTTATAAACAGGGAAATATCACATCAGAAGCACCAGAGAGACTCTGAAGGATGCGGCTGAAAACATCTCTGCTGAAGGAACCCAAACATATCCTTTACGTGTATTCGTGCTTTACGTATTTACATATTCACAGTCTAACATAAAAAAACAGAATGTACATTTTTGCGTGTATACATGTACAAGTTTGCATACACTTGTGGGGAGCGTGTATATCATGGCAGTATTGAGATGATTATTGGAACAGATGTATCATCTGCTGTAGTTCTTTTATGATTTTTTACAGGCCTAATGGAAATGTGACCCAACCGGGTCAAAATACACATAAAACAACTTGAATTTTTAGTCATGCAGAAAATTTGTGAAACACAAAAATTGAGCTATTTGAATATGTTTGAAGGAGAGAAGGTGAGGAGTTTAACAGCATATATACACATGAAGCATGGCAGTGATAGCATTATGATCTGGGACTTTTACAACTGGTGCTTTACAGAAAGTAAAAGCAAAATAAAGAAGGAGGATTGGAAAACACCATCAGACACTGACTGCAGACACTCATCAGAAGTGCTAAAGGAGTGGCCAAATAAGGTTTTGCATTAAGACTTTTGAGCCTTTCTGAGAACATGTGAAGAAACTAATCTGTGTCAGAAAAGCCAACACATTTAGTGGAACTGCACCAGTTCTGTCCGGTGGAGCAAGCATTCAACCAGAAACCGGAGGTTCAGTTAACAAAGGTGCCTGACTTAAGGTGAAATTGGCCAAGGGAAACATGCCAACAAATATTATCACTGTTGTGTGTGTATTTCTGACCTAGCCAATTTGGTCACATTTCCAGAAGAGCCTTAATAAATTCATAAAAGAACCAAATTATAAATGTTTTGTTGTGACTATGACATATGTGTTACAATAATCATAATCATCACAGAAAATTAAGAGTGGAAATCAGTGTAAACTCAAGGCTGTTGTGATAAATGTGCATGTAAATGGGCATATATAGTACATTTATCTTCTTACCTACTGGACTGATGCACAAATCTCAGTTAGTGTTACAATTGACATCAAACATGACAATATCAGAAATGATTTCACTGTAGGCCCCTGCTGGAATAATTGGGTTAAAGTTAATTATTTAGACTAAAATAAGCATTTTAAAATTAAGAATTAAAAAGACTCTTCTGCCCAGAGTGCTAATAATAACTTTTACAGGACATGCCACACACTTGATCCACTGTGTATATCGATTTTTATGATGCTAGTATCATCAGCAGCATATAAACAACTCAAAGTTTCTCTTAAAGTTGCAAGCAACCTTTCTTCCAGTAACGTTTATCCAGACTTCCGGTTCATTAGTCGTTATAGGGAAATAACAAGAAGAATAACAATGTGCAGTAAACTGTAAACAGTAAAACTGTTTGCACTACAAACCAGTGTGTTCATCATTAAGACAATACATTAAAATAACATGGTAATCTGCATCTAAAACTTAATGACCAAATGTATCTAAAATTTCACAATGTTTAGGATACTCAAGTCAACATTCTGTGATTTGGGACACAATCATTTTAATTTCAACTGCTATTTAGGCCAGATAGTATGTGAACTGGGACAGAGCATAGGGCTTTAATAATGTTGCACCAAAACATAATTTATACGTCATTCAATTTAGATGGACGTTCGTCTAACCTTTTTAAATGTTACTACTTGTTTCAGAACATTCAGACAACATTCAAAAGCAACGTTCCCATAATATTTGCAAAATGATAAAATAAAATTTTCCGTTTGCATAACGAAGAAATGATTTTAAAACATCTAAAAAACTCGAAGTTTTGAACGTTCAGAAATGACATCTTTATAACGTTAGCAGGACATTCGTGGAGCATGTTTGTGTTAACCCTTGACCCCTGAGCACACAGAGAGCTGGTGAGCTGCGTGGGATGGACCAGCGCGGATGAGCTGTACTCCTGTAGCGACGACCACCAAATTCTAAAATGGAACCTGCTCACCAACGACACCAGCGTCCTAGTCAAACTCCAGGACGACATCTACCCCATCGACCTGCACTGGTTCCCCAAGAGCGTCAGCGGGAAGAAGCAAGCCGGAGCCGAGATCTTTGCCCTCACCAGCACTGATGGTAAATGACCGCCTAACCTCTTCACATGTGACGTTTTGATTTTGCGCCGAAATACGGACGTTTCTTGCTGGTTTTGTCAGATTCGCCCTCTCTGTGGTCTGATGTAGCTGTTGAGCATACTGGAGCATTGGTTTAGAGCTCCGCCACGGTTCTGCTGACAGATGTTAGACACAGCCAGAGGTGTTGACAGCTACTGTACAGAAACTGTATTTCTGAGGGCCTGGTCACATGGTAATACATCTCATTTGCACAATACTCCGTGCTCGTGTACTCGCAACCTGATTTTTTGGGCTTGACTCCGCTCACACGCGCTAAATATAGCAGAGCGCAGGGCAGCAACATGCTGATTTGCAGTTTTAGGCCACCGCAAATGACACAGAACACTCAGGATTCTTTTAATACGCAACGCCACAAAGTATACGCTTGGCTAGTGTCCTCAATAACCGTCTCCATGCCTGATCGCAGTCTGTCTGCAATCACACACACACACGCTCATGAGACTGCAGTTGTGCTAAATAGAGTCAGGAACCAGGGAGAGTACATGGACTGCTGTTTTGTGCTGAGTTTTGGACAATTTGATGACATATACGATGAAAAAAAAACTTTAAAAAGTGACCAGCAGCTCTGTACTGTCTGGATGAATGTCATGCAGACACTTCACCCCAAAATCAACAAAAATACATATTAGGAAACCATATTAATGCCTGTTTTAGAATGCATTGGAACAGTATTTTCCTGACAGTTAAACTGATATTTCCCTCAAATGGTCATTACTGCCACAAATCCAGATGATTTACTTACATTTGTAATACTCAATAGTGCTTTGCAGTGATGAATCTATTCAGACTGTCATCAGTGCTGCTTTACTGCCTCACACCAAGGATGGTAACTATAATTGTACAGTTTTAATAATCATTCTAATATTTTAGGAATAAATAAGTTCACGACAATAACGACACAAAGAACCATCGTTGAATGATAAAACCATTGACAGCCAATCAGAGTCTGGTCCTTAAAAGAACCATCTTTGTCTCAGTGTGAAGAACAGTTGATTGATCTAAAGAACTTTTTTTTCACTGTGTGTAATAGTTCTTTGTGGAAGCATCAGTGCCAGTACAGAAGCTTTATTTGTGTGAGAGTGTGTCTCTCTGGATCTGCGTGTGTGTGGACTGATGTGTGTGTGTTGTGTTGTGCAGGTAAACTCCATCTGGTGTCTAAATCAGGGCGTATAGAGAAGAGTGTGGAGGCCCACAGAGGAGCTGTGCTTGCTGGACGCTGGAATCATGACGGAACGGCTCTTATCACAGGTTCTCCGCAACATACACCCTCATAAGTTTGCATCTGAAGACAGTCATCTCTATAACGGTCAAGTGAATAAAATCATTGATGAAAGCACACAGAGCTGGATGTTCTTACATCCTGAAAGTAAAACACATAATTTTTTTTGGAAGAACAACGGGCAGTTTTGTTTCGGGACAAACAAGGGACTCATGAACAACTATCACTAAACAAAAAACACAGCTGTAGATCATTCAGGAACAACACAGAATTAAGAATCAAGGGGATGTAAACTTTTGAACTGGGTCATTTTTATAAATTCAACTATTATTTTCACTTGTGGCCTATATGCAAACATCTTTTATGTGAAATAACTCAGGTCAGTACTAAATAAACAATACCATGCCTTTTGTATGATCTCTCTTATTTTAGTCAAATAATTAACATTTTAATGATTCTGAAAGGGGGTGTAAACTTTTGACCTCAACTGTAGTTCACACAAAACTTCTGTCATCATTTACTGGCCCTCATGTTGATCCAAATCTGTATGGCTTTAAAGAGCTGAAAAATAAAATGACACCAGTCAAGCCATATTTTTTTTGTTTAGCACTTTGTTATTTACAATACATAAATATTTACATTGTTTGACTGCAGCCTTACAGGAAGTTATATTGTAATAGAAAGTAATGTCCGTAATGTCTATGGTTGTTTCTAAAATCCCTATTTGAGCAGTTTCATCTAAACCTTGACTGATACCAAAGTGCATTCAGTGAGCAAAACAAGGACTTCTGAAGAGAGAAACCAGACTCAGTTCCCCTCCAGCTGTACAGTGAGAACACTGTCAGTGTTAGTTAGACGTGTTATTATTTGATTGAACTGTAAGAATAGTTAATAAGTGTATGTAAGATCTGTCCTGTCTTGTGTGGAGGGAGAGTAAATGATGACACAGATTTTTATTGAACTTTGTTGAGTCTCTTTTTGGTGAAGATGAAATCAAAATCAAAAATTATTGTTATTTCAAATAAATGTCAGCCACCTGTTGATCATGCTGACTTGAAGCACACAGATCAGAGTGTTGATGAGGTTATGTGTTGTTTCTGTGTGTGTGTGTCAGCTGGTGAAGACGGACAGCTGAAGATCTGGTCTAAGAGTGGGATGCTGAGGTCTACTCTGGCACAACAAGGTAAACACAAACACACACACACGTTTGTTTTTGTGAATTGTAGGGACTTTCCATAGACATCTATGTACAAACCATATTTTCTCTCGCCCTACACCAACCCTACACCTAAACCTAGCCCTCACGAGAAACTGTGCATTTTTACTTTCTCAAAAAAACCCACTCTGTATGATTTATATGCCTTTTGAATTATGGGGACACTCAGAACATCCTCATAATTCACCACCTCCTCGTAATACCTATGTCATACCCATTTTTGTGTCCTGATACGTCACAAAAGCATGCGCACACACACGCAAGTTTTCATGAAATGGAGAACCAAAATGCTTGGATGTGAAATACATCAGGTGACCACCACATCTTTCAAGCATCTGCTGCAATGGGAAATCAGACAGGAACATCTGAGAATCAGTTTGACGCACTGTTAGCTATTAGTGTCACACTTTATAAACAAGACAACCTGCAAAAACATTTGACTCATCTCCATGTGCTTCCAAACCTCTATGCCTTTCTTCTGTGGAATACGAGAGAAAGAAGAAAGAGTCTTACTCTGTTACTATGCAGTAATCGTTGGTTTAGACCCCAGTGACCGAGCAGTTTAGCAAAATCTTTAGTGTCCTAATTTGTTTGGCTGTGAAAATCCAGTGTCAGATGTGAGAGACACAGTCCGCTGTATGTTTGACACATACGTGCACAGTGCCAGTGGTTTGAGAGTTTCAGGTGCGACTGTGGCCGTGTGTGCTGGAGAAACACATAAACACAAGAGACAGCAGAGGAAAGTCATTACAGCCTCCTGACACCGTGAGATGAAGCAAACACACCTGCAGCGGCTCAGATGTCAGCAGCAGCACACACACTCGTCGGCTCTTTGTTTACATGCACATCAGAAAAACACACATGGCAAGAAAGCTGTTAAGATGTGACAGTGCTCTGTGTTAGTGGAATACTTTGAAATCAAAATGGAAGTTTATTGGCTGTTAGTATGAATATGTTAGTCTTGAATATCTGGCTATATCCTGTCCTGACTTCCTGTTTTAGTGGAAATTACATCAACGCACTGAACAACGCTGTGCTTTTGAAGGCACTGCGGTGGGATTTAAACCCATTTGTATGCAGCGACATCAGTAAGCAGCTCAATCCAGATCTTTCCATTAAGTTAATTATCACACACACACGTACGCTCTTCAGAAACCTGCTTTCTGCAAAAACCAGACCGGGTTTTCTGGCGTGTGTCTGGTACACTGGTCATGTGTGTTCACTGTGTGTGAGTTGGCTCATTGTGTCTCTGTGATTGTGTATTGTGTGTGGCATGTGCAGGGACTCCCGTGTACTCGGTGGCATGGGCTCCAGACTCAGGACGGGTTCTGTACACTTTGGGTCGACAGCTCGTGGTGAAACCACTGCAGCCCAGCGCCAAAGTCCTGCAGGTACTCACAGCATTTACACACGTGATCATGACTGACACGTACATCACTGCAGCACAGTTAAAAACACACTCAATAACTTCAGCACAGTTGATGGTTTTTAAATTATGAAATGTATTTATAGACTAACATTTATTAGTCTTTTCAATTACATTAAATGTTAACTAGGATAGCATTTTTTCTCTCCACTAAATAGCGCTACATTTTATTGTGTAGCTATAGTTTACGTGCTTCTCTCTGTTTGGTCAGTAAACAAAAATGTCTCAGTAAACATGATGCTCTCTTCGAATCTGACACATATATATTTACTCTGACATCTGTAAGTAAGTGCTCAATAAAGACATCAATAAAGGAAAGGTCTTCTGTGGAAGACAGGGTAAATAAAATAAAAGCCCATGCATTTATAGTTCCTGTTTATTTTTAACACTGTGATATACTATTTGCAGCTACAAATTTGGATTCATCTGATCATTGTAACATGTTTTGACTGTGATCTACACTAATGTCAGTAATTAAATTCTACAAAATGTAGTTTATGATTATGAAAAATGAACATATTAAAAGGCTTTTTATAGATCATCACACAAAAACGTGCAGCAGTTTAATTGGAATGTTATAAAAATAGAACAGAAATAATCAGTAGAGAACAAATTCTTATTACTTTGTCACGCAAAGACATATGCATCATTCTGGAAAAGTTTGGTTTGGGTCTTATTTAAAACTCAAAAACAACCATGATGGAATGTTCTGTATTCTGTAAGTTGTTTTTTTTTAACTTATGCTTAAAAAAATAATCTCCCTGCAACATTCTGAGAGCATTAGTTTGTGGTTTTAAATAATAAAACCTAGAATATTATTATTAGATTTCCAGAAATAACCAAATGGTAGCCATTAGGGGTTTGCTGGTGATATAGTCATGTCATATGACTCATGTGAGAAGAAACTCATAATACTCATGAGTTTGATGGGATGGCTGGGAAAATGCTACTGTTTCTTTGTCATAGTTGTTGTATCACAAAGACTCCTCCTCCACATGACCTTTGACCTCTTGAGCTCAAGATGAGGTCAGGCCCGAGGGCAATGTCACAGCCGGGTCACATATACTCAGCAGAAACACACAGCAGTGTGCATTCACATCTGTGGCAACAGAACTGTGTGTGTGTGTGTGTGTGTACTTGTTCTTGCTACATTGTGGGGACCAAATGGCCTACGGTCCCCACAATGTTAAAAAATGAGTAAAAATAGTAAATGATGTTTATCTGAAAGTGTAACGATGCAAACATGTTTTCTGTGAGGACTAGGTTTAGGGTTAGGGTTGGGTTAGGGGATAGACAATATCATTTGTTCAGTATAAAATCTATAGAAGTCTATGGAAAGTCCCCACAATTCACAAAAACTAACGTGTGTTTGTGTGTGTTGCTAGAGAGAGCAGAACACTGATTAGCACGAGTACACGCGTGTTCAGGCTGTGCTGTCATATGTAGCTGATACATACAATACTGTGAACACTTCACATATCGTCGTCTCACAAACGGCATTGTGGGAGCTGTAGTATGACACAACCCACTGAAACCATAGATATCACAGTGCTTTAATCAAACTCCAGCAGTTTCTTTCACACTGATGTGACTGAAGAAACGTTTACAGCAGCTCATCAGTGTTAAACACACCGTATGCTGTGGATGTCCAGTCCTAGAACTCACTGCCAGAGCCGGATGATGCTGAATGTCATAGTCATACACGTCAGACATGTTCACAGATGTTGATATGGCTGCTGCTGTGCATGTACTGAGTGATCTGGTCCACCTCAGTAGTGCAGTAAGAGCACACATGATGTGAGGAATCATTCCTGACAGCAGGTGTTCTGGAGCTTAAACTGTAGAGCAGCATGCAGTCCAGAAACACCAAGCTTATGGATCATTCCCAGCCAATGCATGAACTGATGAAATCCTCAAACTGAATGCAAACATGCCAGTGACAGTATGACAGCGAGGCCTGCGTTTGACCGTACGTCTCTGTGTGTCTGCAGTGGAAAGCTCATGACGGAGTCATTCTGAAGGTGGACTGGAGTGCTGTCAATGATCTCATACTGTCAGGAGGAGAAGACTGCAAATATAAGGTAAAGAGAAATGTAAACACAGCGTTTCTGTGGTAATATCCTTAAATTAAGATTCATTTACTTCAGAGGAAAAATAAAGATATGAAGTCTTGTTTCTGACAAAGCCTGTAATACAACTCATACGGGATGCCGATAACTCTGAGACTTCAAAGAATTTAAAACCAAAGCATTATTTATTATTTATGGATGTATATCTTTGTATTTGATGTCTTTTCTTTCTGGAGGGTTGAGTTTTGTCATTGTTAGTGACATTCACCTGTAAATAGATCTAATGATGTCTTTAAATGATCATATTCATCTGCACAGTTTTCTACTGCTGCTTTGACATGAAATTATGATTAACTTAACAAGATCTACTTTACAACCGGTGTTAATTAAAAAGGCCCCTAACAATTATCCTATTTCACTGTGGTGTTTATGGTGGTCAGTAAGCTGGTGTGTGTGCTGCAGGTGTGGGACAGCTACGGGCGGCTGCTCTTCTCCAGCTCTGCTCATGATTACCCCATCACCGCAGTGGCCTGGGCTCCGGACGGAGAGCTCTTTGCCATGGGCTCCTTCCACACGCTCAGACTGTGTGACAAGACCGGGGTAAGACCGCACACACCTTATGTTATAGTCATTTCAACCTCATTATGCAATATTTATAGGCATTTGTGCCTGTAATGTTTTATGAAATTAAAAGTAATTTTAAAAGCTTTTTCATGGTAAGTGCTGTAATCCATGGCTGGACTATTTTAGCTCTGTCCTTTGGGCCAGACGTCCTGTGTGTGTGTGTGTGTGTGAAGGGTTAAAGCTGCGAGGGGTCTCATGCTGTGTCAGCACTTCACTGCATTAACCCCCTCAGTGAGAGCACTTAAACGAATACAGGCTTGCCGTTTCTCAGCTCATTTCAGATACACATCATCACAGATGCAGTGCAGATGTGTTTGCACGTGCGGTGTCTTAACTCTTTCTGAATAAGCACGGTGTGTCACATGCACTAGATAAACACACCTGCCTGCAGTGTTGTGGGATTTTCAGGTTAGTGGAATTGTTAGATTGTCGGATGGACTGAGACGCTCAGATTCTGCTGTTGAAACGATGCGTCGGTTATCATCAGTTCTTCATCTGTAGTATGCAGTATCTCAGGTATACATGACAAATAAAACATTGGACGCACTTTGTGGGTCACAAATCATGTAGTAATTTGTAGGTATTTTGGATGTCGCTGCACGAGAGTCAGCACTGATGATTTCTGCCGTAGTTGTGCTGGCAGGAGTCACGTATGGGACGGTGTGTGATGTTGTGTGTGAGCACACTTGTACACATGTTGTGGGACAGCAGTGTATTTATGAGTGTGTGCAGCTGCTGTCCAGCGTCTGGACTCCGTCACTCACACTAACCAGTGCAACTCGTTCCCTACACACGCACAAGCAAGACATTGATTGCCATGCTTTGTGTTGATCTTGAAAATGTATGAAAAAAGGAAGTCCACTGATGGTAATCTGCTCTCCTGTGTGGTTTGTTTGTCAGACAAAAATGGTAGATTTAGCATTATGATTGGTCAGATCGCTTGTTATTCGAACTCTCTCTGTGCAAAGGATCAGTGAAGATGTGTTTAACTGTGTCTGTAAGACAAGTTTATTCTCACAGTACTGACAAGTGAACAAGATCAGCTGGCTCCTCTCATCATTATAACCAGAAACAGTCTAGTTGCACGTGAGAGATTATATATACGCCTGTCACAACCTGCCGTCATACTGAGAGACTGATAGAGAAAGTCCTGCCCTCACACTCCTGACCCACACACACACTCCCACAGCACATATAGAAGATAGATTTCACATTCAATCCTGCCTGAGAAAGAATAAAGAGTAGAGGTTTCTCAGCTTTAGAAACAGGCTAAATGAAACCCGAAGTTCCTTTGATAAATGCTAAAACAGCCTGTTTAGTTTCAGTCTGATGAATCATTCAGTGACCTGTTCACATAGAGGGACTATTATTTAATTTCATTAAATTAATATTTCAAATGTTCAAAATGTCATTTTTAATATCATTTTAATCCCGGCATTATTTATGCAGTTGTAAATGCATTCATGGACTCTCTGAGCTGCGTTGGTGTAAATACATCTAAAAGCCACTCCAGATGCAGCTTCCAGTGTTGGAGAAAGTTATTTTTTAAAAGTAATGCATTTCAATTGTGCGTTACTCCCTGGAAAAGTAACAAATTCCGTTACTTTTTATGGAAAGTAATGCCTTACTTTACTTTTGCGTTACTTTTTAAATCTTGCTTCTTTGTTTTAAATATAAAACAATTCTGATGTAAAAGCCCTTTTACAAAAAAATGTAAATGAATTCACCTTAGGCTGAAAGAAAAGTACATTTATGCAGGAGATCACTGTTCAGCTATAAAAAAAAATAAAGCACAAATACTAAAAAGTCTGTTTTTTGTGAGTGAGATGAATTAATGCATGTTCACATTTAGTCTAGAATACAGTAACATCATGTTTACTCCCAATTTCCCCACAGGAGACTTAACTGGCGTTACTTATTTGAAAAAGTAACTCAGATATTTTCTTAGAAATTCAAAAGTAATGCGTTACTTTAAAAAAGTAATATTATAACATATCTGGTGTTACTTGTAATGTGTTACCACCAACACTGGCAGCTTCAGTGTCAGCAGTGCAAAGATAGAGTTAGTTGATTCAGATTTAATTTGAGTAACAGCCCCATAGCGTTTTATTATTCTAATTGATTAAATGTATGTAATCAAGGTTAGAAAACTGCTGTCATAAAGGTCAATTATTGTTATTCCAAAAATCTCTGGAAATTTCGAGAAATAATTTTTGTCAATATCGCACAACCCTAATGTAGATGCACATATGCACACACACTGTCACTGTGCATTATATGTAGCGTGTCAGAATGTGTGTTTGTGTGTGTGTGTGTGTGTGTGTTGATTTGTACACCATATCTGTCCTGTGTGTAACTGAATAATAGCAGATGTAAGTGAAGCCAGCTGTGCCAGATTTACACAGCTCACCTCCCTGCAGCCTGACAGCATGTGTAAACACTCGCTGTGTGTGTGTGTGTGTGTGTGTGTGTGTGTGTGTGTGTGTGTGTGAGAGTGAGTGGGTCAGGACAGACGTATTTAACGTGTCTGATGTAATGGGGCTGATTCAGCACACACATCCACAGGGAGTCATTACAGCACAGCACATGTCACTGACCCTCCCCCAAAACACACACACATGCACACACAGATGGGAGGGCAGAGGGATGGTATGCTATTTTCTTGGCACTATTTTTCATTCTGGAGACATAAAACAGTTTTCGGAGCTTGTCTGTTTGGTTCTGTGGTATCTGTTTCTTTGTTGTGCTGACTCAAACACTCTGTGTGTGTGTGTGTGTGTGTGTGTGTGTGTGTGTACTTGTTTTTGCTACATTGTGGAGACCAAATGTCCCCACAAGGATAGTAAAACCTGAAATTTTTGACATTGTGGGGACCGGCCTGCGGTAATACTAAATGATGTTTATCTGAAAGTGTAACGATGCAAACATGTTTTCTGTGAGGGCTAGATTTAGGGTTAGGGTTGGGTTAGGGGATAGACAATATCATTTGGTCATTATAAAATCTATAGAAGTCTATGGAAAGTCCCCACAATTCACAAAAACAAATGTGTGTGTGTGTGTGTGTATATATATATATATATATATATATATATATATACATCAGCTGTTTTTTTTACAGAACAGTAGAGGATGGTAGGAGACTTTCTGCTCATCTGCAGTCTCTGTTCACTGACTTGCTGTAGTGGGGCAGCAGACCCTGTCTGCTTATTTTGAATGTGTGTATGGTCCTGCAGTGTAAGATGTCTTAAATCACTATTCCACAAATTAAGGCTTTAAAAATGTCTTAAATCAAAGAAAAAAATCTTAAACTCTTAAAATCATGGAATTAAATGTTGCATGAATTGCTAAGATTTAATATCCTCCTCAGTGTTTTCATCTTGTTTTAAATATCTAAGCTTCCTTAAAACAAGATCCATTTACTTGAGATGCAATATGATGGTATGGAGACTTGTTTTCTGAGAATTTGAACAAAATGAATGAGTTTATGCATAAAACAAGAGCAAGTATCTGTCTGTAATTTGTGTCCACCCACTGTCATATCATGTATCAGAGCTGAAGTGCAAAACACAAGCATCCTCACCATACAAACACTGCATGTGTGTGAGCTCTGCTCTTACTGCTGTTCAAATCAAATCAAACAGTTCATTCAATTCAGACACACTTTAACCACCCAGCAGGCTTCACTTCATCTGACCAAAGCAGAAATAACACCTCACATCACACCACAGCCTCTATTATGGCCCTCATCTTCACTCTGCTTTTCTGTTTCTGTTGGCTGTGGCTGTATATTTTGGCTTTAGAACATTTCCATCACGTTTATATGAAATGGTAAATAAAGCACATCACATGAATGGCAATTACAGGAATAGGTAGCTAAAAATACACAGAGCCTAAAATATTAAACATGCATTCACTTAAAAATCAGTCATTATTTACTAATGCTGTATGACCTTCTTTCTTTTCTGAACACAAAAGGAGAAATTTCATGAGGTGCACTTAGAAAAGGGACAATTAAGCACATTATTGTGAGAAATCAAAAGCATCATCAATATGAAACCCTTTAAAATATATTAAATATTGATAATATTTCAGTTCAAATCACAAACACCATATATAGCAGACCATGGTTTTCAAAATATGATCCTGTTCAGAATATCCCTTTTTTGTGCTTTTGTAAAAGCTAATAGAATTTTATTTTAATTTGGTATATATCCTTAAACATGCCTGTCATTTGGAAAAAGGTCTTTAAAAAAGTATTACGATTTGTGCACTGTGTTTCAGTGACGTCACCATTGACTGATCTGTGTGGATCTCCACTACACTTGGCAAATACAGTCATCAGATTTTATGGCAAAACATCAAATAGTTGTGCGCTGGCAGTTTTCAGGTCATTGGCCTGACCAGTTTGTCACTGTAACTCTGACGTGTCTTTTCTTTGTGTTTGTGTGTGTGTCAGTGGTCGTACTCTCTGGAGAAGCCCAGCACAGGAAGTCTGTTCAGTCTGGCCTGGTCTGCAGACGGCACTCAGCTGGCCGGAGCCTGTGGAAACGGGCACGTCCTGTTTGCTCACATCGTGGAGCAGCGGTGGGAGTGGAAGAACTTTGAGATCACACTCACAAAGAGACGCACTATGCAGGTACACACGGTGACTCAGGAACACGACTGGATCAGACTGCACTTCACAGTCAAATCCAGTTTCAGGAGCGTCACGACTGTGAAGTGTGACATTATTCTCATGACAGTTACAACACATTTAACCCCCAAAATCTCATTACTGTAATGCACCTATTTACTTTTGAGTTTGTTTGGTACTTGCCATTTTTCTCAGTGATTCTTGTTATATTCTCACTGGTGTAAAGAACAAATAATGTATCTGTTTAAATTGTAACTGCTTGTGATGCTGCATTTGATTTATACTGTATTTAAGATCATTATATTACAGTTTTACTGTCTTGAAGCAATGAGAATAATGAGAATTACAATGAAACACATTACAGTCATGAGAGCTGTGAGTCATTTGTGAGATTCACCCAAATTACTTTATAAACAAAATAGCTGATAAAATAATCTCAGACACTTTGAAGAATACCGAGGGAGTTTAAGGCTTGCTCTCTCTCTCAAAATTTAGAAAATATTGTGAGTGACAGTTAAGTGCACTCATTCAGTACCATGAACACTCATCAAGCAGTCGCAACCACTCTGTCAGCTTTTCATTTTATCATTAAACAACAAGCCCAAACTACAAGTAAGCGGCACTCCTCCCAGCTCCTACAGTGTCCGAAATTCACTTTCTAGTTTTCATTCACTCTTTCCAGTTATCATAATGCAGCTCAGTAGAATCATAAATATGGCATTATGTGTGCTGAAGGTAATAATGGAGCATCATTTTACCCCTACACCATCTTTAAAATGCTTTGTGCTGTTATAAACTCATGTGTAAACTGTGCTTAGTTAGATTTAAACAAGATACAAAATAAAAAATAGTTAGATTTAAAAAGATTATAGATAATATTGATTAGATGTCATTTTCAAAATGTTCTCTGCATATTACAAGAACTTGTCACCCAGCGATAAGCATTGTCAATTTAGATTTTATATTTCAAAATTCTGACTTTATTCTTGCAATTCTATGGATTATATCTCACAATTCTAATAAGGAAACATAACTCGTCATTCTTTTGTTTCCCCTCGGCTCAGAATAAGAGTTTATATCCCACACTTCTGGCTTTTTTCGCTCAGAATTGACAAACTCACTCATTTTTGAGTTAAATTGAGTTATAAAGTCAGAATTAGGAGATATAAACTTGCATTTGTGTGAGAAAAAAGTCAGAATTGTGAAAAAAAAAAAATGTTAATAGTAATAGTTTTAAATAATATTTCATGCTGTAACTGTAGGGCTAATACAATACATCCCCTATGAACAGCATACGTGAATATTATGTAGACCTATTGTTTAAATCAAATTGATGCTTTAAAAGTAAAGTAATCATAGCAGTTTTTATCCATAGTATGTTCGTTTTAAATGTCTGTGTTTAGCTTCAAATGGCATCTCTAAAAATTATTTGCATTCTGATTTTGACATCAAAAATGTTTTTTTTCTCCTATTCCATGGATTTCACCTGTTTACCTCCACTTGTGTTTTTCTGCAACCACTATGCGTGCACAACTGCAAGTGACGTAACTGTGACGTCTACTCCAAATTGGTCTATATATGTGACCCTGGAGCACAAAACCAGTCTTAAGTCGCTGGGGTTTATTTGTAGCAATAGCCAACACTACATTGTATGGGTCAAAATGATTGATTTTTCTTTTATGCCAAAAATCATTAGGATATTAAGTAAAGATCATGTTTCATGAAGATGTTTTGTAAAATTCATACTGTAAATATATCAAAACTTAATTTTTGATTAGTGATATGCATTAGTAAGAGTTTCATTTGGACAACTTTAAAGGTGATTTTCTCAATATTTTAATATTTTTGCACCCTCAGATTCCATGTTTTCAAATAGTTGTATCTCGGCCAAATATTGTCCTATCCTAACAATTTCGAAAAATGGACCCTTATGACTGGTTTTGTGGTCCAGGGTCACATATGTCATTGTTAAAGATAAGTTTGTCTTGAAATTCAGGTAAACCCTAAAGAGTTTAAATGTTTTCTTTAAATCAATATCACAGCAATCACAGCCTCTTCCCCTTGGTCTTCATGTTGTTGTGTCTTGTCATTGCATGTGATTATGGGCTTGACTCTTATTTTTATCAAAGGAGTGCATTTATTTAGGAGTGCATTGACAACTTCAGGGACAAAGACTCGAGACTCACACCCTGTAATGCTGTAGTTTACTGTAGTTTAGTGTGTGTGCGTTTCTTTCTCAGGTCAGGAACGTGTTAAATGATGCGGTAGATGTCCTGGAGTTCAGAGATCGGGTCATCAAAGCGTCGCTGGCTCACGGTCATCTGGTGGTCACCACGTCTCTGCAGTGCTACGTCTACAGGTGCCTGTTCCTCCTGTCATTCAGTCTCACATCAGTCAGTCCCTGCCCGCTCTCACACGCTCTTGTGCTGTTTCAGTGCTAAGAACTGGAACACTCCACTGATCTTCGACCTGAAGGAGGGAACGGTCAGTCTGATCGTGCAGGCCGAGAGGTGAGATGCTCCTGCTGGTGTCAGAGACAAGCTACACATCTAAACTAAAACAGCTGATGGATTCACACAAAAAATAAGTAGTTTATTGTTTTGGTCTCCAGCAGGAATCCGTATGTCAGGCATTTAGCAGACTTCACATATGAGACTGTTTTGCAACTTTGAAAAGCATTATTGTTTATTCTGATGTCTTCATCAGGCATTGTATTTTTATTATGTACTGAAAACCCAGAAAAATGAATAAAACCCACAGTCAGTAACTCTTCTGCACATTAACACTCAAAAAACTACTGACACTCTTTTTTCTATGATTATTTGTTTTTAGTGAAAACTGAATTAAAGAGTATGAAACCATGATTTTGATTAGACCAGTTTGAGAATGCACTTTAATTAAATGGCACGGTTTTCAGCATACTATCCATCATGTGTACTTCTGCTCAAATTGACTGTCAGAAGGAGCCGCTCGTTCACCAGATTCAGAGATAATCTTGAATAATGATGACATGTTGGAGATCCACAGGCTCATTTATCTCTCTCTCACACACCGTCTGTGTGTTCTTCATGAGCAGGCACTTTCTGCTGGTGGATGGAGCAGAGGTGTACGTGTACTCGTATGAGGGCCGTTTGGTGTCGTCTCCCAAGAGTCCTGGCATGAGAATGGACATCCTGAACTCTCAGTCCATCTCGCTGAGCAACGACACCATCGCCATACGAGACACCAGCGATGAACGAGGTGCTGACTTACAGCACTCAATCATTTACACACAGACAGTGGTGTATAAACTACCTGAAAGTCATTCTTAAGTAAAAGTACAGATATCTTACCAGAAAATGACTTTGGTATAAGTTGAAGTCACCGTTTAGAATATTACTTGAGTAAAAGTCTTAAAGTGTGTGATATTTATTGTACTTAAGTACAAAAAGTATTTTTAAAATCTTAAACGTAATTAAATATTCAACGTAAAAATACAAGTAAATGCAAAATCGAAAAGAAGCAAACAAATATATATAAAATGTTCATACACAGCTTGAGTAGTAAGATTGTGTTCAGTTTTAACTCTTTCTTCCATTTTTTTGGGGTAAGAATAAGAAGCTCTTCATCCGGTACTTAGTGTCTTTTATTCCAACATAAGAAAACATTTCTGGAATCTGCATCTGAAATAGCATTTAGATGAATTTACACAGTTTAATGGATCTCAGAGGAGACACGGATGCATTTAAACTGCAGTTACAGATGCATAAATAATACTTTGTTTTAAAAACAAAATGTTGAATACTGATATTTGAAATGATTTAAAATATGAAAAAAAAATTTGCAAAGTAAAAATTAAACCGCCAGTAGGTGTGACTGTTAATGAGTGAATCATTGAGATTCAACCGATTCATTCAAACAGCTGACTCAGAGACTCAAAACAGTGCTGTGATCTTTGTTTTGCACTATTTTCTTTGGCAGAATTGAGCAAAATCAAGTAATATTATGTCTAAAATGTAACTCACTTATTTCTTTACTGAACTTGCGGTATATAGGAGGCCAGATGCTGCACCACAGGTGGTGATTTTACATGAAAATCCTTCATACCGTAAAGAATTAAGATACAGGATGTTATATACTGTATGTTCTGTACATGCAAGTGTCTTCTGGTGTTGTGATCAGTCACTGTCATTCTCTGATCAGCCTGTGTCTTCTTTCTCTCTTCCAGTCGTCTTTCTATTTGAGGCTCAGACAGGAAAAGCCATTGGTGATGGCAAACCTTTGATCCACAAGGTAAACACACACAATCACTAAAAACTCTCATCTTTGTCCAGCATTGTTATGTTTCCAGTTTATAGTTGTTGTGTCTGAATCAGTGCTGCCACCTTGTGGACCGACTGATTAGAGTAAAGAAGCATACAGAGTACATGCGGTTATAAAAATCTCGGGGCCGGTATATTAAGCAGCATATCTTCTGTCATTATGTCTGTGCTTAGATAGAGGTGGTGTTAATCGCTCTGGATCAGTGTGGCTCGTCTAATGACCGGAGGATCGCACTGATCGATAAGAACCGTGACCTCTACCTGACCTCTGTGAGAAAGCTGGGCCGAACGCACAGCATCCATAAGATCGGTGAGAACGCGGTCACACTGAATTCAGTCAGGCGTCTGATTGATTTTAATAGATTCTTTGTAAATGTTCCTCAGGGTCGATGGTTGACACTTTGGCCTGGAACGACACAGCTAACATCCTGTGCGGAATCCAGGACAACCAGTTCACGGTGTGGTATTACCCTAGTGTGGTGTTTGTGGACAAAGACCTGCTGCCCAAAACCATCTTCACCAAAGACAGCAGGTAAACACTCACACAGGTTCAGTTCACAATAAACACAGCAGTGACTGTGAAAGCTGCAGGATCTGACAGTGACAGATGCCATAACCATCAGCTACTGGTGATTTGTACATACAATATATGTGTGGAAGAACTACAACAACATGTACATGACATGCATGGACGCAGTCAGTGTGCACATGTACTGTGAGTGTTGTCTGATGTGTCCCGCAGTGAGTTCAGTCGTCCACCTCAGATGGTGAGCTATGTGGGCACTCAGGTGACGGTCAGACGGGTGGACGGCTCTCTGGTGTGCACCGCCGTGTCGCCATACCCCACCTTACTGCACGAGTACACCGGCAGCGGCCGCTGGGAGGACGCGCTCCGCATCTGCCGCTTCGCTAAGGTCAGTGGATCAGACATACAGAGAAACACTGTGAGGGTGAAACTCAAGCTGACAATGCCCAGGTTATATTCCTTTATTATGGTTATTACAGATGAGGTCAAAAGTTTACATCCCCCTTTACAGAATCTGCAAAATGCTAAATATTTTCTCAAAATAAGAGGGATCATACAGAATGCATGTTATTGTTTATTTAGTGCTGACCTGAATAAGATATTTCACATAAAAGACATACACCTGGTTCTTAATACTGTGTTGTTCCTGAATGATCCACAGCTGTGTTTTTTGTTTAGTGATAGTTGTTCATGAGTCCCTTGTTTGTCCTGAACAGTTAAACTGCTGCTGTTCTTCAGAAAAATCCTTCAGGTCCCACAAATTCTTTGGTTTTACAGCATTTTTGTGTATTTGAACCCTTTCCAACAATGACTGTATGATTTTGAGATCCATCTTTTCACACTGAGGACAACTGAGCGACTCTTACACAGCTACTACAGAAGGTTCAAACACTCACTGATGCTCCAGAAGGAAAAATGATGCATTAAGAGCCGGGGGTGAAAACTTTTGAACGGAATGAGGATGTGTACATTTTTCTTGTTTTGGCTAAATATCATTTTTTTTTCATATAGTACTGCCCTTTAGAAGCTACAGAAGATACTTACAAGTTTCTCAAAAGACAAAATAAGTTAAATTTTCTTCAAATTCAAAGTTTTCACCCCCCGGCTCTTAATGCAAGTGTATGTGAACTTTTGAACAGGGTCATTTTTATAAATTCAACCACTGTTTTCTCTTGTGGACTATATGTAAACATTTTTTATGTGAAATATCTTATTCAGGTCAGTACTCAATAAACAATAACATGCATTTTGTATGATGCCTCTCATTTTGGGAAAGTAATTAACATTTTGCAGATTATGAAAGGGGGATGTAAACATTTGACCTCAACTGAATATAAATAAATCACACACAGACAGATGAACCAAGAACATTTCACAGCATATCAAAAAGAAAAAAAGATCCTGTAGCCCAATAAAAACACTGAAGACATAAAACACCAGACATTTAAACATTTAAACTAAAACCCAAAGTTTGTTTAAAGGTAAAACCAAAAGGAAGAAATTAGACATGATATTTTAAATAAACAATAAGCAAAAAACAATGTAATGCCATATAACACAATAACTGACTAGGAATGAATTCCACATATTCATATTCTTTCTTGTGAGCTTACAGTGTTGAGTTAAGGTCAGGTGTCTGTGTGTGTGTGTGTGCACCTGGTATTCATCACGTTATGGGGACCAAATGTCCCCACAAGGATAGTAATACCAGTAAATTTTGACCTTGTGGGGACATTTGTGAGGTCCCCATGAGGAAACAGGCTTATAAATCATGCAGAATGAGTTTTTTTGAGAAAGTAAAAGTGTGCACAGTCTCCTGTGAGGGCTAGGTTTAGGTGTAGGGTGATAGAAAATACGGTTTGTACAGTATAAAAACCATTACGCCTATGGAATGTCCCCATAAAACATGTAAACCCAACATGTGTGTGTGTGTGTGTGCTTGCTCTTGCTACAGGATAGTGAAATTTTTGACATGGTAAAAAATGAATAAAAATAATAAATTATGTTTATCTGAAAATGTAACAATGCAATCATGTTTTCTGTAAGGGGTAGGTTTGGGGTTGGGGTTGGGTGAGGGGATAAACAGCATTGTTTGGTCAGTATAAAAACTATAGAAGTCTATGGAAAGTCCCCACAACTCACAGAACCTAACCGTGTGTGTGTGTGTGTTATTTGTGTTGATGTCTGTCTGACGGTTGTCATTTCTCCTCCTGTCTCTGTGCTCCTGAGGAGGAGGTATGTCTCTCTGTGTCTCTGTACCCGTCATTATTCTGTTCCTTCCTTTTCCTCCACTGTGATGTGTGACACCAGTAGAGGGCAGCAGTTAAATAACTCCTCCACCCTTAAATCATGCAGGAATACTCTGCACTTACACTAGAACTGGAGGGACTGTGGTTCTGTATCACAATATGGTAGAGCCACACCGTAACGTAAATACAACTAAAATAAAATAAATGAAATGAAAAAAAAACTTACTAGAAAAAAAATAAATTTCAGTTTGTTAACATTAGTTATGAATTAGGTTTTGATGCACATTTTAGAGGATGTATTTTCTGATGTGTAAGAAGTCTCTTCTGTTTACCAAGGCTGCATTTATTTGATCAAAATACAGTAAAAACAGTAATACTGTGAAAATTTAAAACAGCTGTTTTCTATGTGAATATCTGTAATTGATTGCTGTGATCATTACTTAGTGTCACATGATCTTTCAGAAATCATTCTAATATGCTGATTCTTTTAAAATCATTAAAAAAACTAAATTATTCCAAATTTTGACCAGTAGTCTAATGCAAATAAACATGAAAACGTATTATATAGTGTTGCCTGTTAATTTAGTTGACTAATGTGGGTTTGTAGTTATTTGCCAGTAGCATGTAAGAGCACATTAAGATTTCTGATTTAAAGACTGGGACAAATTCTTACATGAACTTGAATGTGTTTTGGGCGTTGTAGATGGGTCCTGTACCTGATGATAGATGAGGGTAATGACTGAGAAGCACTTTGACCAATAGCTGCATGAAGTGCAATTACCGTTCATCAGCACTTTATTAATAACATTATCGTTAAACATAAAATGCCATTGTTCTCTCTTACAGGATCAGACGCTTTGGTCGTGTCTGGCCGGTCTGGCGATGGCCAATAAGGAGCTGAGCACAGCAGAAGTGGCGTATGCAGCTATAGGAGAGGTGAATCTGTACACTACTGTGGAAAGAATATCACACATCACAGTCTCTGTCTCTTTAACGCTTGTCTTTGTCTCTGCTAGATTGACAAGGTGCAGTACATCAACTTCATTAAAGATTTGCCGTCGAGAGACTCGTGTCTCGCTCACATCCTGCTCTTCAGCGGGCACGTGCAGGAGGCCGAGGCCACTCTACTGCAGGCCAACCTCATTTACCACGCCATCCAGATACACATCAACCTCTACAGCTGGGACAGGTGCGTGCCGTCGCTGACACGCCTCCGCTCCACACGTGTGTGTGTGTGTGTGTGTGTGTTTCGTGCTCACGCGTGTCTCTCCGCAGGGCTCTGGAGCTGGCGGTGAAGTACAAAACTCATGTGGACACGGTGCTCGCTCACAGACAGAAGTTCCTGCAGGACTTTGGAAAACAGGAAACCAACAAGAGATTCCTGCAGTACTCTGAGGGAGTAAGACATGTTGACCTCTGTGTCTCTGTGTTTTGATCTGTAGCACTATTCAGACGGGATTCGTTTTCCAAAGTCTACAGTTGATGGGATTGAAGCTACAGAGTTTGTCTGTCTTCAGACACAGTAAAACAGTCTCCTCTCTATAGGGCTTTTATTGTTTATAGTTCCTTTAATAATTTATTCATGTTTCTATCACTCCTGCTTATGTTCAGGTCGAAGTGGACTGGGAGAAAATCCAGGCTAAAATTGAGATGGAGTTTGCTAAGGAGCGAGAAAGAGCAGCCAACTCATCCGTCAGAAACAGCGTGTCCATTCGCCGATAAAATCACACCCCTCGTGATTCGTAATTCAGGTAAACTGAGGTCTGGATCCCACTGAACAAGCGCTGATCTCCGACTCTTCAACACTGACTGTACACTGTGGCTAACTCTGAATGTTAAGGAGTGTATGAATTCATATCTCATTCTCTGAACAATGCATATAAGTCTGTTGACAGGCATCACATGTAGTTCAGCCGTTATTTATATCCTATCGTTTCATGAAGATTTTGTAACAAGAATGCATTTTTATAGTAAAAGTTTGATTTATGTTTATTCAATAAATGCAGATTTAAAATAAAACTTGAATTGGTGAGTGAATGAGCACTGTTTCCACCTAACATGCATTTATAGTGATCCAGTCGCAAGTGGTAACGAAACCACTTCTACCAGAGATGAAATGAAGTTCAACCACTGGCAACTATTCGGATCATAATCAGTGTTTTGGTATGATGCAGTGAAATTTGAATCCTTCGTTTTGATCCTCTTCCTGACAACCTGTTCCACGCTGATAATGTTTTAGGGAAGAGGGAGGCAAGAAGAAGCTTCACATTGGCCTGGGACTCATTCAGGACTAATAGCATTGCTCGTTTTTTTTAACATTCCTCCCCACTGACAGAATTTTCCAGCTTTCTGTCAAAAAGCAGAAACAAGTGATTGCGTATGTCTGTGCTGAAATCTATGGAGGAGGAAAACATCCAACCTTCTGCCTCACCTGCCGCTTTGAGTTTTTTCTTCTTGGTCAAGATGGACAGAGACTTGCAGCCTTGCATCAACTCCTGGACCATCAATAAGGTCACTCTGTCTTCTTCCCCTGGTTCTTGCTGTTGTGAATTTACTCTGAGGAGCAGCGGTGTTCACCAGCCTGGACTTGTGCAGTTTATCATCAATCTGGTTTCTTGGGATACAACATTTGCCCCAAGGGAGTACATATGGACCAGAGGAAGGTGAAAGTAATACAATTCTGGCCAGTGCCTTCCACCAAAATGGATCTCCAGCGGTTCCTTGGTTTCACAATTGGTTGCCATTGGTTTACACGCAATTACAGCCTGATCACAGTTACACTCACCTCATTTCTCCAGTCCAAGCTCAAGTCTCTGTCCTGGAACACGCAAGTAATCATGTTGCAACTTCTAAAGAAGGCCTTTACGAGTGCTTTTAGCCTTATGTCTCCTGATCACAACCCTCCCTTCATCATTGTGGTTGATGCATTCACTTCTGGTGCTTATGATCTCAGCGGCAGGGTATACCATCAGAACTCCATTGATGTACCATGTTATCCCTGGTGGAGCAGAATTATGACATTGGCAACCAGGCCCATCATCTGAATCCTCACCAGGCCTAGTTTTTCACCCGTTTTAACATCTGTCCTATCGTTCAGGGTCCAAGAATGCCAAGGTCCTCTCCTGTCTTTAAGTTACGATCAGACAGAGCGCTTTTTTGCAGTAAGAAGTGCCTTTTTTGAATCGTTTTCTTTTGGCAGTGGGAATTATGGCCGCTGTTTTTGCAGGAGCGCTCTGAGCACCTGGAGTTGAAAAAAAAGCAACTCTGAGCAGAAAAATTCATCACGTTTTTTTCCCATTGTCCAATCAAATTAATGGAGAAGTGGGCCTTCCTTTGTGGTAATGAAAGTTTACCGTTGCTTAGAAAGTCCGGAGACTGCAGTGATGGAGGAGAAACTTTTGGTGTCTATCGCAGGTTACCCGGAGCTGTATTTTTTTTAAGGTTTTTGCTAATATGACAGTTTACTCAACAGCAAAAACCAAAGATTTTAGAGCGCTCGTGCTATAATCCTTTGATTAGACTGACAGGACTGCTGATTTGGTGGTTGGCTAGCAACATAAAAAACTGCAACGCACTGCTCTTTTTTTAAAAAGTCACCAAAAACAAGTTTTTTCAGACCTAAAAAACGCGTTCTGTGTGATCGAGCCCTCAGTCTGCTCAGAGCCTTAAGCTGTCTTCCCTCCCACCATGAGAGTCATTCCAGTTCACTGGGCCCTGAATGATCAGGCACAAAGACAACCAACACAAACCTGGTTCACTGGGATGTCCAGAGGGACATATCTATGTACCATCCTTCATCCAATGTACACTCTTGAAATCCGTCCACTGTTTTCTAGGCTCTGGCAACCAAGGCAAACATAAACCCTCTCACTCCTGCAAAACCTGTATTGATGGCCCTGTATGGCACTGGAAGCTGAACGCTTCATCCAAGGATATCCTGACTACACTGTCGCCAGCTCCTTCCTCTGCCTGTCCCTCACTGCCCTTGGTCACACCTAACAATGGGATTCATCACAGACCTCCTGGCATCTGTGTCCTGTTTGTAGCTGGCCTTCTCTAAAAGCTGTCTTCTATTGCTGATAAAGAGGCCACAGAAGTGATGTTCCATCAATTGTCTGGAATTTTGGCTTTCTGGAAGACATGTCTGGCCACGGTCCATATTATGTCTGGCTTGGTTCATCTCCAGGGTCTGAAGGTCCTTCTTTTTTGTTCTAGGTGTGTCCATGAGTTTGTCCTCCAGCTATCATCCTCAATCTAACAGGCAGACCGAGCGGAAGATTAGGAGAAGATTCTTCTCTGCCTCTTCTCCTGCATGATGGGCCAGTCTATGCAGTTCTTTAAGATCCTGGAGTCCCAAAGTCAACCCTTCTTACTACCTTCCACCCCAGTCATCCAGTTTGCTTGGCACCACATGGTCAGAGTCGGCCACATCGACGGGGACTCTGGCACTCAGGAGTGGTCCATTGAAGGGAGGGGTGGGACTGTTACAGCTATACCAGGCTCTCCTCTCCCTCTCCTAACACACTCTGCTCACCCTCTCTTGCTTTCTGATTATATACACCTGGAAATCAAGCATAGCGTTAATTCTGGCAGGTGTCATTAGTCAAGCTTGTGTAACGGAGGCCAGCGGTAGGGGCCGGGTAGGTAAACCTCACTCCCCTGATTCTATAGGTATACGGCGCCTCTCTCAGCTTCCTGTATGAGGTCCTTCAGTATTATCAGCAGCTTTCACGTTGCTCATTAGCTAATGACTCTCTTCCATCCCCAACTCCTCCTCTCATCCAGACAGAATTTGGCTTTCTGATTCTCTTTTGAAGGCTCAGACTAATTTCTAAAATGTGTACATTAAATTACTGAACATTAATGATATCTGCAACACATTTATGTTGGTTCTGTTCTGTTTCCTTAGGGGGGATTATTGCTGCTCTCCCTGCTCTTATCTATGCTAGGCTGCATGGATGCGCAGGGAGCTCTTGCCCAGAACAGAACCATACTGCCAATCCAAAATGTGTGCTAATTGTCAATCATCTTTGACGATAGCGGTCCTGTTTTACTCTGCCAATCAAGGACTGCACTTACGCCCCTCACGCACATACGTTAATCTTCTGGTCCTGTCAGTGTGGCTCCAAAGACTGTCAGACTCCTGTTCTTTTCCTGTGCATTGCTCACCTGTACATTCACACTCGGTGAACTGCTTTGTCTGTTCTCTGTATTTTCCCATGCTCTGCTAAATTGCCTATCAACTAGCATTTGGTCTATGTTTATTTGCGAGTGCAAAGAGAAACTGTTACTACTGTTAAGTCCTCAAAGTCTTCAAAAAAAGTCTTCTAAAGTTTGAAGCAGTTTTAAGTTTGAGGTGTTCTGGGTGGTTTTATAACAGCAGCAGAGCTTGCATCAGTGCTTTTTACTTTCATGTGCACAAAACCGATTCTGTATTCATCAAAAAGAGTCAGAATATGCAAGGAAATACAAACTCTGAATTTTATATAAATAAACTTTGTTTTATTTTTACTTCGAGTCTTTGCTGCTGACCTTCAGTGATTAAATTCCAACATACAAAAAAGGCAAATGCAGCGCAGCTGAAGGGGGCATTCATGATGGTGAATAAGGCTGGCCAACACAGTCTCATGATGATTTGTAACTATTTTAAGGTTTGGCAAATTGGCAACAAATTTGTACAATTTTCATGTGACGACCTGCCCACGCCCCACTGAGGGTTGGATTTAAGGGAGCAGCTTTATACTTATTTTTTTTAAAAATGACAAATCATATGTTTCACCACAAATCACATCATATGATGTTTTTTATATATAAAAGTGTAATCGAGACACTGAAAGTCTGAAGTTTACGCTGAGCTTGTGGGAAGGATAAAACTGAAGGTGTTTGTCAGGATTACGTTTAAATAACATGTCACACCAACATTAAAATCTGACAGTGGTCTCGTATACTGTGCTTTTTTCACCTTAAGCTAAAACCTGTTGTTCTAGGTTGTTCTAGCTATATGTGTTTCTCCTATTCATTTGAGCAGTCCATCTCTTTTTTGCACAATAAGACCAGCAAATAAATGAAAATTGTTATGAACACTGTCCACGAGATCAATTACTTA
This sequence comes from Labeo catla, assembly GCA_012976165.1. Classification (NCBI taxonomy): domain Eukaryota; kingdom Metazoa; phylum Chordata; class Actinopteri; order Cypriniformes; family Cyprinidae; genus Labeo; species Labeo catla. The sequence goes on from VONZ01000517.1 coordinate 67,371, forward strand.
TGCATTTTACTGATAATTTTGCACGGTCTAGGACTGGTTATTTGGAAATACTCACTGTAAGAGCCAAACCTGAATGTAAAAATGTCTTGAAAAGTGAATAGCTGTATGATGACACACGGTACGCATTATTGTGAATGCATTAGCTGTTCCAGAATCAAATCAAACACAAAGAGTTACTTATAGAGTGTTTCTGGGTCCTCTAGATGTTTGCACTGTTGCTTGTCTTTGCTCCGTCGCTCCTGCGTTTGAGTTCAGATTGTCTCCATTCCCCTCCATCATGATCTCCTCATATGTGGGCAGATGATTCACCTCCTCGTACGTAGGAAGCAGCAGCACCGGAGAGCTGAAATCCCCTGTGAGGGAGTCCTGGGACGCGTGTCCATGCAGAAGCGACGGCTCCTCGGGCGTTTGACGGCGGGGACGCGGACACAAGACGCGCTGAAGGAAATAACCCACCACGAAGAGCAACAGCAGGATCATCAGTCCCGACATCTTACGGGCAATCCATTCCAAGTTGTCTACGAAAGTGTGCTGAGGGAGTTGACGGACGGACGTGATGCTGCTGCTGCTGTTCTGAGTGCAGCATCGCTGGTCTTCTTCACACTGGATCTCTGCACAGCTCCGCACAGCCTCACAGGAGAAACCCATAAACCCGGACGCAACACTCAGCAATGTCCTTGTTCTCATGTTTCTTCACCGTCTGTTACAGTCTAACACAGAATGTCATCCGAGATAATTATTTTCTGATCTTTTCATACAGCACACTGGAGCGACGATCCCGGACGAGCCCCCATCCAGATGTTTGCCGATAAGACTTCTGGCGCTCGCTTATTGGAAATGAAAATTACAGATCAATGTAATAAAAACACTCTCTTCCTGTCGTGAGGTAATGTCATTGTCTTTCTGTCAGCTCGGTTCAGCGTTCATCCCACCGTTTCTCATAATTTACGTCCTCAGAATGGAGCAGGCGACCTCAGAAGCCACCTGATTAAAAATGCATGACACTGTTTCTCTGTGGGTTTCAATGGACCCATTATAGCCAGAACCAACTCAAACTAAACACCCCTGCTGATGCTCTCACGCGGCAGGCTTTGTTGCTCGCAAAGAACCCAAGAAATGACTTATGAGATATTTTACATTATACAGTTCATGTTACAGTCTAACAAGGTTAGTAAGGACTGAGTAATACAGAAGCTATTGTTTTCAGGAGCTTCTTCTAATTACAGGTCAGTGTCTGTGCTGTTTGCTACTTTCACCGTTGCTCATCCATCTGGCTGGGTTTTTGTTTGTTTTTCAAGCAATTAATAAACCTTGGCCCGTAATTATTTGTGCTAGACACACAGATGATTCCCCAAATCACGTGTGTTGTTGAGGACAAGAAAGCAGGTGAAAAAATGCTTTTGAACGAGAGACCCGAGCCATATGGTATCTACAGAAAATATGATCACGGACTAAACAAGTGCGTTAAACAAACATTTTAGGCAACCACCTTTTCTAGCTGTTTTTGCTTTTGCAAGTTATTATAGTAACATGTTACATGGGCGCTGTGATGTAATGCAGAATGGCTGATACGACCTCAAAAATATCTCAGTGAAAATAGGCTAATGGAATTTGACATCTACTGTGTGGATATATCTGTACGTATGTATTTACATTTGTGATACGGTGTGAGGTCTTAAGGAAAAGTGTGCTTTACAGAATCGGCTTTATGTGCAAATGGAGACTAAATTGTGTTATGGGCCTAGAAAAGGCAGAATGACTGTGCAGCATACATTTACCAAAGTTTGCTTGTGAGGCTTCAGTCGATATTCACTTCTCATAAACAGAGCTAATGTCCAATTGGTCAAATGTGATTACTGGAGCATTATGCCATAAAATACACTGGAACAGAGTCAAGTTGGCCAGCCAGATTCATGAGGGATCATGTTTCTCACTGCAAACGCTCTCATTTACTGAAATGTGATATGTGGTGTCATTAGTAAAACATTGAAATACGTTTGCTGACAGGGACTGCTGATGTACATTTCAATGGCCACTTCTTCATACTGCCATTTAGTGTAATAATGAACAAATCATAACAGAACTTCTGTGCTTCTGTGTGTGATTGTATACCAAATTTAAATTCACAGTACACTGATTACTGATTACCATACATTGACTGAACTTTGTTTCATAGTAGTAGTTCTATAATGAAATGACCGAAATGCATGCTGTGACCGCACAGTAAACAGGAGCAGGACTGATGACGGATGGAAGTGATTTCCAGCTATGATCATGTGATCTTGTGTTAGGAGTTCTCAAGATGTGTTGTGCATGTACAAAAGTAAGTAGTATACTTTTTTTTTATATAATATTCAATATTTTCTCCAGTGATGGAAATATGTTTAAAGAGGATTAAGAGAATTGGTGTAAGCAAAGTTTAGTAGTGTAGGAAATTATTTATTAGTACCTACACTAGCTAAATATGACAACCAAGTTTATTAAGCTGAGAGCAGAAAAGACGTTTTGGTTCATGGGGAGGAATCAAGGCTCTGAGCCTTCCAAACAATACTGAGAATGAGTATTTTTCAGTGATCAACTAATCAGGGTGTTTAGGGCTTCTTGTTAATGATAATAGCAAATTTTCCAAACACATTTTCACATATTTGTTTTTCTGAAATGGTCTGTATAGCTTTTCATGGAGACTTTTACCCTGTTGCTTATTTTTAGCAATATGTTATCATGTTTCAGATTTTCCTGTGAATCAGAACAGCATCTGCAATTTCAAAATGTTTAACTAATCTTTTTTTCCCTCTTTAAGAGTTGAACACCAACAGGGTTTGGCACAGAGTCAGAAGAGGCTACTGCTGCAAAATGGCCTTGGTTCATCCTAATGGATGAGGTTATTGGGAAGCATCCCTCTGTTTCACCACCTGTTTTAATATCCTCATCCATTCAGGATGACCCGTGGCCATCAGCTTCATCTGTTTATGTGGCTGTTTCTCCACCACCGACCTCTTGGACTTCCTAAAGCTGGAGGCAGAAAAAGATGATGCAAGAGAGAGAAAGCAGTGGTGGAGAGGAGTGAGCAATTCCTGTCACTGTTCGAAACATTTATACTTTAAAACTTTTTAAAACCAATTTTAAACTTAAAACTGCAAATGTGTATGTAAAAATACATTTTTAAACATTTGAAATATTTGTTGGTCAATTACAGTCATTGAACTATCAACATCTGTAAATGTAATTGTTTTTAAACTAGTCTCAAAAAATGCATTTACTTCCTTTGCTACTTTTCTAGCAAGCGCTCTTTTCTATTCTCAAAAAAAAAAAGGCTAGTGAAAAAAAATTGACGTAAGTCAAACGTAGTCATGTTCCCTGTTCCTCTAGCTGTATGTTGGCTGGTGCTGCCAGCCGAGCTCTGATGGTTGCACCATTGCTCTCCTGATGAGGTTTCTTTGCCTCTGGGTGCAGTGGACCAATGTGAACGCTGTGACAACTTTTGGGGCAAATGTGTAGTGAACCATCAAAATGCGAGGTGTGATGAGGCACATTGGCAACAGGGATAACCACAGTCTCAAAGGATGAAAAAGCCAGGTGTGGACTATGACCTTCAGACATAAACAGGACTGTTTTTAAGACCCTGCAGTCATGCATGGACCCCAGGAAACCCCAAAAAATCCAAAACCTTGGTCTTATATTGCCTGGAGAATGATTGATGGGTGACATTACTTTTTGTAGTAGCACTGACCTACTCCTTTTCCTGAAGCTCTTATTGTAATGTGGTAGCCATCAATAGCTCTTACTGCCCACCCTAAAAGCAGCATGAAACTTCACCAATCTCCACTTTAGTTTATGTAGGCCTTCTTATAATGACTGGATTACAGATGGAGTACTGCAGTTGTCATTGGCATACTAAAAGCTCTGTGAAGATGCTCCACATGCAAGCCAAAAAAGAAAGATCAGGCATTCAGTGGTCCTTCCCCAGCCATGATGCCGTTCCTTGTGCACAAGTCAAGGGAAATAATTTAAGGCTTCTCTTTTTAAACAGAAGTCAAGCATGGTGTCCCTCTGAACATCAAAGTATGCCTCTAGAATGGGCACTGTGGTCCTAATTGTTTGGGCCTACCCTGAAAAAAAGAGTGAATTAATAATATTGATAATAATAATGTTTGAAACGTGAAACACTCACATTTGAAAAGTTTGGGATAGGATTAAGATATGGCTATTACCTGATTAAAAGCTTAGGTAAGCACGTCTCCTCCTCCAATGTTTGCGTTCATCCTTCTCCTCAGATAGTGGATATAGTAAATGTCTTAAAACACATTGGGCTCACAGTTGGAGAGAGTGAGGTGCTAAAAATGTCAGTCAGCATCCCAGCATTTGGGAACATAACTTTCTGGAATGGACTTGGGAACGTCGCTCTCTGGAACGCATTCGGAAACTTCACTCTCTGGAATGGATTCGGGAAATTAACTTTCTGTAATGGACTTGGGAACGCCACTCTCTGGAATGGACTTGGGAACGCACTCTGGAACAGATTGAACTGAAATGGATTCGAAACTTCTTGGAATGGATTCGAACTTATCTTTCTGGAATGGACTTGGCCACTCTCTGAACATTTGGGAATGTCACTCTCTGGAACGGATTCGGGAACTTCACTCTGGAACAGATTCAGGAACTTAACTTTCTGAATGGACTTGAGAACGCAAACGGATTCGGGAACTCTTGGAACGGATTGGGAACTTCACTCTGGAACGGATTCAACTTCACTCTCTGAACGATTCTGGAACGGCTCTCTGAACGGATTCAGGAACTTCACTCTGGAACGATTCAGGAACTTTCTGGAATGGACTTGGGAATGTCGCCTCTGGAACAGATTCGAACTTCACTCTCTGAAACGGATTCAGGAACTTAACTTTCTGAATGGACTTGAGAACGCCTCTGAACGATTCGAACTTTCGCTCTCTGGAACAGATTCGAACTTCACTCTCTGGAACGGATTCAACTTCACCTCTGGAACGGATTCAGGAACTTAACTCTTGGGAATGTCGCCTCTGGAACGGATTCTCTGAACAGATTCGAACTTCACTCTGGGATTCAGGAACTTAACTTTCTGGAATGGACTTGAGAACGTCGCTCTCTGAACGGATTCGGAACTTCGCCTCTGAACAGATTCGGGAACTTCACCTCTGGAACAGATTGAGATTCGCCACCTCTGAACGGATTCAGGAACTTAACTTTCTGGAATGGACTTGAGAACGTCGCTCTCTGGAATGGATTCGGGAACTTCGCTCTCTGGAACGGATTCAGGAACTTAACTTTCTGGAATGGACTTGGGAACGTTGCTCTCTGGAACGGATTCAGGAATTTAGCTTTCTGGAACGAACACAGGGGCTGGAGCAGACACTGGTCTGTACTGCTTAAGCCGATGTTATGGTTAGGGAAGGTCTTGGAAGAGTGAAGACTTTCTTTGCCACTAGTGCTGACATTATTGGTGGGTCTACTAATTTGGAAATTAGATCCACACTTATTGAAACAGCCTACTTGTTGTTATTTAGCTAGTCTGTGTTAGAAGTACACAGCAGTTCCTCATTTCCTTATATCTGCTCAGTAGAAGTCGCAGTAAGTCCATCTTGTTGTCAAGCGAGTGAACAGCCAAGAAAAGCATTGGAAAAGTGGGTTTGTTATTATCCTTTAGTCTATCAGGTCAGCCCACTTACCCCTCTTCTGCCTTCACACACACTGCTTTCTCCCTCCTCTTAGCCGGTGTGTATTGCTCCTGTAGCTTACTGTCCCCAGGAGCCTTGGTCTGCCTAAAACTGCTTCTCTGATTTAATCACTGTGTTGGGATTACTGAGTTAAAGGAGTTCAGATAAATGTACTTCACCACACAATTCAGTAATACACTTGCTGATAACTGAGAAGCTCCTGCACCGCCAACAGTCTAACTTGAATCCAAAAAATAATACTGATTGTAACTTGGCAAACTGCTAGTTGGTTAGAATAGTTCCTAAAATCCTGATTACTGTTACTTCCCAGCCAAAGTGATTCATAATAATACTGCAGTGTTTTATAGAAAGATAGCACTATTAAATCTTATGGCCATTTTATCCACAGTGTACTCTCTGAGTATTCAAGTTCAGTGTTGGCACAGCTATGTTTAAAAAAAGGCCATCCCATAAAGTTTTCTCATAATTTGTTATAAATTCTAATCTAAAAAATCTAATCTAAGACTATATATATATACATACATACATACTGTCACAAACTCACTCCTGAACGTCAGTCGGCTTGCCACCAGAGGTCGCTTCGACATTCTCATCACACTGACTGTTATACCACACCCCGGACTACGTTCCCCATCAGCCATTGTGGCCATCACCTGCGTCCAATCAGAGACACTATTTAAACCCTGGTCTTCCTGTCACGTATTGCCGAGTATTGGATTGCATTTAACACTGGATTGTGTGTTAGCAACTTTACGGAGCCTTAGTCAGTCGTGTTTTCTAGTTCAGTCTTGTTCTTAGTCAACCAAGTCTTGAACCTTTGCATTGTTGTATCGTCTTGTCTGTCACGCTGCCTGCCTGTTGAAACTCTCGCCTGTCTGGATTATTCTATTGCCTCGCCCTTCGGATAACGTTCGCCGTGGATCGACCCTCGCCTGTGTTATGGACTACTCTTCCGTCTTGCTGTCTATACTCCTGTTAGCCGATGTCTGATCCTGCCTGTCTGACCATGTCTTTGTCTCGTCCAGTTAATAAAAGTTTGCCGCCTCACGCTTCATTGCTCACTCCGTAACACATACATACACACACACACACATGTCTGGTTTATTATCCTTGTGGGGACTCTCCATAGGTGCAATGGTTTTTATACTCTCCACACTGTATTTTCTATCCCCTTACCCTAACCCTACCCCTAAACCTAACCCTTACAGAAAACTTTCTGCATTTTTACTTTCTCAAAAAAACTCATTCTATATGATTTATAAGCTTTTGTACCCATGGGGACCTCAATTTAGGTCCCCACGGTGACACTAGTCCCCATGAGTCTGTGTGTATTCAGGTTTAGGTCCCCACAAGGATATAAAAACAAGTCCACACATACACACACACACGTTAGTTTTTGTGAATTGTGGGGACTTTCCATAGACTTCTATAGATTTTATACTGACTAAACGATATTGTCTATCCCCTAACCCAACCCTAACCCTAAACCTAGTCCTCACAGAAAACATGTTTGCATCGTTACACTTTCAGATAAACATCATTTACTATTTTTAATAATTTTTAAATTATTAAAAATTATTAGGCCGGTCCCCACAATGTCAAAAATTTCAGGTTTTACTATCCTTGTGGGGACATTTGGTCCCCACAATGTAGCAAAAACAAGTACACACACACACACACACACACACAGATTGTCTACGTTTTAAGTAAATAAATAGTAAATAAATTTGATTGAATAATTGAATTTATACATTTCATATAGCAATTTATTTGTAGCATTTGTATTCATTGATCTATTTGCAGTTTATCTGTATCCATTTATAATGGATGAGGTTGGGTTATTGTCTTATTTTTATTGATCACTGTAACTATAATTCAAATGATTTATTAATAGGTTTGTGACTGAATGTATCTTTAAGTAGCTCTGGCACTGAAACCGCCACAGATGCTGCTTTACAACTGCAAGGGGAAAAATTGCGAACTCTTTATATTTACCTGCTTTTTTGCATAAAGTCTGGACACACAGTGAAAGATCAGCAATGAAAAGGTGTAGATAGTTATTTTGCAGCTAATTTTATTGCATATGCATTTGTTTCTTTTTCAGACACTTTTCATTTATGGGAGTATAATATTTAAACGAATCATGCAAGTGTTTTACTGAGGTTTGCTTTAGTCAGTATGGCTGTCAGTGTCAGGATCCTGGCTTTTATGTTTTGTACTTGTCTCTTGTGTTGAGGCATCTTTTCCTTGACTGTGTTTGTGCTTTGCTTTAATTTGGTACACGTTTTTGGTTTTTGCACTCGGTTTTTAAGCCTTGTTGGCTGAAGTCTGGGCGTGATCTTTTGGAACTACAAAATGTTTCCAAATGCACCTCCCCAACTCAAACATCACCAAAACTCACAAAGCTCTCACAAGTCTATACAAGTAAAAGCATGTCTCAACAGGTAACAGTAGGCTACCTTCAATAAAAGCTCCAACATATTAGGAATACTTTTGACTTGTTGAGAAGAAACACTGCAAGTTTATTGTACTGACTGAAACACAAACATTTCATCAAATTCCTCCATCTTGTAAAACCATTGTCAGTGTTCTTCCTTTTTTACCCCAGTGTCTGTCTCTGCATATTTTGGCAAACCTTTGAATTTTGCTTGTGATTCTGTAACCAAACCTGCTACAGTAGCCACACAAATACATAGGCTGACAAGCAGGTAGGACCATAGAGTAACATTTTATGGTCCTGAAGATCTATATATACCTTCACAGGTGTATTTGTTGACTGGGAGGGTTATGGCTTGGTAGAGCTCGAGGTATTGTAGACCCAGATCTCACCAGGAAGTTCAACTGCCGTGAACCACAAAAGAACTAGAGAAATCTCGGGAGCTGTTCCTGGAGGATGGACTCCCGTAAGGCTCCAGCATGTAATGTGTCTCCCAGCCACTAGTTGGCGTGAGCTGCTGCAGAATTCACTGCATTGCTGCTCATTAGTTGATTAACAGCACATGTCTTGAGCCTACTTTCTTCTGTCTTTGGTTCATCTGTTGTCTGCCATCTGTAAAAGCTGAGTGTTAAAGGAGCAGCTAAGTTGAGTAGAAGAGCAGAGCTCGATCTCAGTCACATATATGCCGATCCGGATGGCGAGGACATGCTGGCACCTGAAGGGCTGAGCCAGATCTCGAGCAATACCAAGAATGATAGAGGCTGCTTGTTTGTCTTGTTAAATGACGGAGGTGAAGCCATGCGGAAAGGAGGTGAAGGGTAAAGCTGTGGCGGGTTGGTAAGGCGTGGAGGCTGCGTGGTGCCTGATAGAAAGGTGAATGTGGGGAGAAACTGAGTGCACATGGTCAACATATTGAGCTCATGCTCATGTAGGGCTGCTTACATCCTCAAGTGAAGCTCTGTGTTGTCTGTCTTGAGAGCACTTCTAATCATTTCAGCAAAAACTTTAAGTGTAGTTTCAGTTTTGTTTTTATACTATTGGCAGAACGAGGAGAATGCTTTTGGTGTAAGTTTATATGTAGAAAAGTGGAAAGAGAAAGGTTTGCAGTAATTTAATTACATTTACTGCAGGAATTACAGTACACTACAGTAATGTAAAAAATACACTAGTGTTTCTCAGTACAGAATTAGAAGTGTACAAAACCGCAATAAATGGATTGGCCAAGTGTCTAGCTAGTAAGTGGCCAGCAGTGTTGACAAGTGACTTATCAAAAGCCTGATCAAAACAATTATGGGTCCCTTACATCCGTAGGACTTGGTGGCTGTACAAGTGCAGAGAACCTCTAGAACTATTGTTAAAGAAATATATTAATCATATATAATAATTATGCAAGTTATTATACTTAATATCATAAAAAATTATAAATTGAAAATATTTTGGTCAATTTCCAGGCTTTACCCATGTCTGAGCAGCCAGACCTATCTGTTGGAAATACATTAAACTGAAGCTAACTTAAACCTAGCTGCAGTTTTTAGCTTCTTTGCATTAAGGTTCTTCACTTTTGATCGCTGTGCTCAACATGAACCTGTTACGACATGAGCTCTCAAGTTTGGCTTGTATGAAGTTGTCACCCCAATTAGTTACTAGTCTTAAACCTCACTGTCCCTCCACCATCGGTTTGCTGAAGAACTTGCCAGTGCACAATTGTGACAAATGTCTAGAATGGTGTAAAAGTTGCATTAGTTCTGTTATGACTGTACAGATTGAGGTCGCACTGCAGAAAACTGTAGAATTAAATAAGCTGGTGAGTGTGGTTGGTGCTGTTCAAACTGTCCTGAACACAAAACGTTCTGACTCACACATGAACATAAAAACACAGTTTCAGGACACTTTTGCCTGCGCTCTGAATGCCTTTCAGTCCTTACAGTGATATGCACTTTAGAAAGCTCCTAGATCACATGTCATTTTCAACACTCACAATGTTTTTTTTTTTTTTGTGGAAATATGTTTTTTTCCCGCCTTTAGAGTTTTTAAACAACAGTACAATCTACAGTCCACACTGTACTTTAGTCCCTCGCAGCCTTGTTTTCATTCCTGTCAAATAAATAAAAATGGTTTTAACTGTTTATCTAAAGTCTTTAACTCACCCACTTTTTTTTTACATTTCTAACTGTGGTGAGTCCTTTTAACATTTTCAGGGTTCACAAAAGCAGAAGTCGCTATAGGTGGGTAAACTTATATGATGGTGATTGAGGAATCATACGGGAAGTGCATGATTGTTCCCATTTGTTTCAATAGGAAAACAAAACCCACTGTTTTCAATGATTTTCTAAAAAGTTATAGATGGAATTTTTTTTATGCTTTGCAGCAGTGTTTAGTCACTTAATGCTAAGGTAAAATAACAAAGTGTAGTAAATGTACACTTTTAACACAGTTAAATATATAATAACTAGACTTACAATGTCAATCATTGTGGAGATGAATCATAAACCTGTAAAAAGGTTTGATGAGTCCTAAAGCAGAACTCAACACCCACACACGCCATACCGTAAACAGAGCTTCTCTGTGTTTACAGACAGGACAAACATACAAGAACCAATCACAGAAACAAGAATTTGCTGCTGACTCGACAGCTTAAAATAGAACAATAGAATTTATTATATAATAGAAATTTATTTTTTTAATACAATATAATAATAATTTTTGTATCGTGCCTTTAAAAATGTATTTCTCAAAGCGGTAAACCTTCCATAGTGCAAGTTTAATACTACTAATTTTTCACTTACTCACAAGTAGCATATTTTCAGAAATGTGGTGTAATGAAAATGATTATGTTACAAAGTAAATAATAATTTGTTCAGAATTTCAACTCACCTGTTAGTGTGTGTCAGGTTAACGACAGCACTGATACTTGACACCAGTTGTCATTTTAGGGATGTTTAACATGTGCCTTAAAACTTCGTTAATCTGTAGCGGAGAACTGTGCAGGACTTCTAGCAAACCTTGAGACAAAAACTCAAGAAGTTACAGATGTTGGAGCAAAAAGTGTTACAAATCTGCCTAGAATTGTATAACCACTGACCTCTAGGGGTGTTACACCAGTATACCTTTGCATAATAACCCCGTGAGACTTATTTTGTTATTGTTTGTTTTGTAAATTATTAAGCCATGCTTTTGTTTTCGTAGTTTAATCTCTGTGTTTAATGGCTTCTGTTGTGATGGACATTTGCAGTAAACAAGCTAGAGTTCCCGCCACTTCCTGCTGCTGCCAGTCGCGGAAACACCAGTGAATGTGAGTGTGTGTGTGAGAGAGAGAGAGCGAGTGCATCATTGTGTTTCATGAATGGGCTCCGGTTTGACTGGCTTAATTGTCTCTTATCTGCAAATATCAGGTCGCGGAAAGAGTGGCGCGCGATTCGGCAGCTGTCGGCGCGCGAATGATGGTCGCACACATGGCGCATTATGGAGAAACGACACAGATCACCGATGGGTGAGTGATATCGATGATGGCGAACTGCAGCATGTAGCCGCTTTATTAACATCATCATGTGCTCCACGCGCTCCACATAAACAAAGAGTGCGATCAAAACCGAAAGTAGCACAGTAATAACAGTGGTGTTACGGAGGAGTAATGTTTCAGTCAGGGTTCAGCGCTTAGTCACATACATGAAGTTTATTTGTCCGATAAACGCTCTGAAACGACCGATGCTCTGCTCTGCAGGAGCGCGTCTCGTCACTGACCTCGTTTACATCACTTACATTAGATACAGATTATCTCCACTAGACACAGTGTTTCTCTCTTGCTTCACGCATTTCATATAATGAGCTGAAAAGTTCGGCATGTTCTAGTCAAATTGTGCTTATACAGGAAACGTGGCTCTGCATGCCAATGTATCAGTAGTACTATGGAAAAGGCTCCACTTATGAATATTAATAATTTACTTTGACGTTGGCCAGCAGGATTGGCAGACGGTTGTAGGCAAGCGGTAATACAAGTGTTTTCTAAAATAATTTCCTCACCCTGAAGTTGTTCCAACCCTGTGTGCCTTTCTTTATTCAGCTGAACACAAAAGCATATGTTTTCAAGAATGCTGGTAAACAAACAGTTTCTGGTTCCCATTGACTTTTTATAGTTCAGTTCACAATGGAAAGATCATATTTACAAGTTGAACATGCGTGAGTGTGATTTCCACCAAGTCATTATTACCAGTGGGAAACTGAATTTTCTATAAGCTATAAGAGTTTCTGAGCTGTTGCATTGGATGCAGCATCTGTATTAATGGCAAATTTGTTCAAATTGATTAAATGTACATTTTTTTATTTTCAATAAAACTGATTTTCATGTACAATAGTATTGTACATTTATGATTAAATAATGATTATGATCATAAATGATACACTGAACAAAAACATAAAAAGCAAAAACACATCCTTATACACATTCTTTTTCGTCATTTTGTAAATGTAGAGTTAAATTGTGTTGAATTTTATGCAGAAACGGTACATTGTGATCTTGCTCCAGTCAAAGTTATTTAAACGCACCTGACATTGTAATTATGACTTCCAAACAGGGGCACGAGAAGATGTTTGGGGGTGCTGTGTGTGTCCGTGTTGGGTGACGGGTGGTGGTGGGGGGTTCATTTGACAACTCCATAAAGCACTACAAGCATGTCGATATGAACACTCGTTTAAGTTGCATACATACTAGGAAATTTGACTGCATATCACTTTTTTGAAATTATTTATAGAACTGTTTGCAGTTGTAATATAATGCACCGGTGTACAGGAAGTAAATTAAGCCTTTTAAGAAAAGTTATTGGGCTGTTGTTTCCATTGTCGTAATAAAAGGACTTACACAGTGACATTAAAATAAAAATGAAAAGTACCATTAATAACTCTAAACGTGGATTTTCGCTCAGCAGAGGAGCAGATTGTAACAGGGACTCAACAGACAGCGTGGATAGATCCAAACACAAGCTTTATTAGAACAAGGCGTGGTAAACTCAACTCTGCTGGCATGGCGTTACAGAATCCCCCCCTCTAGGAGCGACTCCTGGCGCTCAGAACAACAACAGTCCAGGAGGGTTGGGGAACAGAGGCAAAACAGGGGTGGGACGGAGGGCCAGGTGCGTGCAGAGAAGGTGGGCCTGGATCGTGGAGCAGGGACATGTTTGATTCGGAGGAGCCTGAAGCCATGGTGGAGCAGGGAGAGCAGGCAGAGCAGGGAGCCCATGATTGGCCTCCTTGGCCATGACATGACAGGCAGAGAGTTCATAATAGGCCTCCTTGGCCGTAACATGATGGGCAAGGAGTTTATGATTGGCCCCTTGACATGACATTGGAAGGGACATGGCAGGGAGAGCGTTCCACCTCTGGAGGCACTGGCGCAAATTCTTGGACAGGTGAGGCCTCTGGCACAGACTCATGGACAGACGAGGCCTCTGGAGCGCAGTGTGTAGCCCACATGCTCAAAATGGCAACAGCCATTACAGGCAGCACAGTGGATAGTGGGATGCCTGCCGGTCTTGAGGGTGTGAACGCTGTGGACATGTGGCTTGGGAGCGTGGGCTCTGCGTGGCTTGGGAGCTGATACGAGACCTTGCGAGACTTTGGGATGTCAGCTGATACGTGACGAGGCTCTAGAGGATCAGCTGAGACGTGACGTGCCTTTGAAAGGTCAGACGGGACCTGGTGAGGTTCTGGCTGGACAGCCGTGGCTTGGCGAGGCCCTGTACTAACAGACATGTCGTGAAGAGGCTCTGTTAGGAGTGTAGCTGTTTCTTGACTTGATTCAGGAAGGTCTGTCATGACTTGACTTGACTCATGAAGAACAGCTGTGTCTTGATCTGGCTCGTGAAGACCAGCTGTGACTTGACTTGGCTCGTGAAGGTCTGTTGTAACTTGGCTTGACTCATGAAGATCAACTGTGGCTTGGCTTGGCTCGGGGAAGACAGCAGCAACTTGACTTGGCTCATGAAGATCTGCTGTAACTTGGCTTGGCTCATGGAAATCAGCTGTGATTTGGCTTAACATAGACAACCCAGCTGTAACGTGACTTGACTCATGGAGAACAGCTGTAACTTGATGTGGCTCCGGAAACACATCTGTCACCTGACTTGGCACTGAACGTGCAGCCCTGACTTGACTTGACACCGTAGAATCAGGCATCACTTGATTTGTTTTGTGTGTGGCAGACATGGTAAGATGAGATTTGGATGAGATGGTGTTGGACTGATGAGGCTCGGGCGTGGCAGCCATCTCGGCCGGGGACTCAGACGGGGCGGCCATCTTATGAACAGACTTGGGGATGGCGGCCATCTTGTGAACAGGCTTGGGGATGGCGGCCATCTTGGGAACAGGCTCGGGGATGGCGGCCATCTTGAGAACAGGCTCTGGGATGTCGACCATCTTGTGGGCTGGCTTGGGGATGGTAGCTATGACAGGTGCAGACTCTGGAAGGGCAGGCATGGCGTGAGCAGGCCCTGGTGTAGAAAACATGACATGAGCAGGCTGTGGCTTAACAGGCATGAAGTCAGCAGGCCTTGGCTTGGTAGGCATAGCATGAGGAGGCTGTGGCTTGATGGACATGACTTGAGTAGGCTTTGGCTTGGCAGGCGTGGAGTGAGAGGGCTCTGATGCGACTTGAATAATTCCAGACATGACAGAAAAATTATTGGGTTTGGCAGATATTGGGGGATAACAGGGTTCCTCATCAGCTACCCCCACAGTAAATGGTGAACCAGTCAACCGGAGTGCAAAATCAATGTATTGTCCAAGTGTCCAGTGTGGGGTATTGCGTGGCATGAAACGTGACAAATCCTTGCTTAGACCATAACGAAAAATTTCCTTCAGAAAAGTGTCATTAAAATCTACCTGGTAGCACAGTCCGCAGAAGTCTGCCACATAGTCCTCTATGGGACGGTTTCCTTGTTGGAGACCGACGAGACGATCTGCTGGGTTCATGGTTGGTCGTGTAGAAAAAAGCTGCCAGATCTGTGGTGTGGCGAAGTATTCTGTAACGGGGACTCAACAGACAGCGTGGATAGATCCAAACACAAGCTTTGTTAGAACAAGGCGTGGTAAACAGGCAGGGTCGATCTCCAAACAAACAGCGATAACCAGGGCAAGACAAAAGCATAAATCCACAAGCAGGCAAAAGGGTCAAAATACCAGTGGGCAGTCCAAAGTAACAAATGAAACAAAACAATGAAAATAACAAAGAACCAAGACAGTGGCTATAGCAATGGCAAGGGCATGAAACAATGAAACAATGAAACAAGGCAAAGAAAACAGGAAAACCGCTTGGTAGAGTCCGCATTAGCAAAACAATACTTTGCACCAGTTGTTTGGCATGGCCTTCCTTATATGGCTGCCAAACAGGAAATAACCATAGAAGCACCAGAGGGAGCGGGAACAGTCAGTGCATGGGTGGGGGCTCCCTCTGCTGGCGAGAGCAACAATTTTTAAAGGATTACTTCACTTTCAGAATAAAAATTTCTTGATAATGTACACTCTAAAAAATGTTGGGTTGTTTTTTTAACCCAACTGCTGGGTTAAGCCTGTTGGGTCATTTAGTTGGGTTGTTTTTGTGTTGGGTTGTTTTTGTGTAACCCAACATTGGGTTACTGATTTTATCCAATCAAGTGACAGTTAAGAGAGTAAGCCACTCCCCCTACTCGATGAGTCAAGCGCTATAGTAAAAAGCAACCTATAGAATCTACTCAATATAATGGGGTAAACTGATGTAACAATTTGCACTCAGTTTGTTTGGGTAGATTCTATCCTATATGTCTGAGTAAAGAATACCTGAATTTATCAGCTAAGACAAACTAAAAAAAAAGGAGGTTAAGTCTACACAGCAAAAAGCCCAGTGTTAAATGAACTCTCCCGGGAGTTTGAGTCCATACTCAAGAGTGTTAAAATGAACACTGAAGCAGTGTTAGAGTTAATGAGGTAATTAAGTGGTTCATTGAGTGATGATTGACCATTATTAAAGACGCCTGATGTTAATAAGCAGAATCACCAAATGAGAAAATCTAATGTTGTAAGTCACCATTATAGTGGTGAGTGTTAGCATTAGTTTAGCTCTTTACCAGTAACTTCTTAATATTAGATTTTGTTTGGGTGTTGTAATTGAGTTATAACAGTCAGACAAACCAGAAGAAATGAAATTTTGTGGTTTTGATTATGCTTTGACAAAGTCATGAAGTAGCGATCAAAATAAGTGAGTTGTATTTTGTTTATGTTGGTTTAATCAGACAGGTGTTTCTGAAATTTATTTGACCGGAAAAAATATAAACATTTTTTAGATTTAGACACACAGACATCAACAATCAGCATGAGAATCACAACAATGGTGACCAACAAAAACTTATGTAGCCAATCAAAACTCATCCATATCTCCCATCATGCATTGTGGCATGAATAAATTATGAGCTGATGATTTCCCTCATGTTTAGAGTTGATCTGTTTCTGAATATGCTGTTTGTCACCATTTTTGAGATTCATATGCTGATTCATGATGTCTGTGTGTGCCTAAAAGAACAGCTTTTGAAATTTTTTTTTGATCGGAGGAGCTTGTAAAAAGTCCATTTAAAATGTAAACAAAAATTCAGGCTTTATCATTTTTTTTTCTGCTGTGAAACCACAAGGCAGTTGTAATAAATAAAGGATATAAAACTCTAAATGATTTCAGTGGCTCAAATTAAGTTTATTTTAAAACAGAATTATCACCACTGCATGACTTTTGCTCTTTGGCTTGTCTGGCTAGTTTAACTAAACAATTGAACAAAAGCTAATGTTAAAAAGCTACGGGTCAAGAGCCCAACTAATGCTAACACTGACCACTATAATGGTGACGTAAACATTTTGGTGTCTTTGGTGTCAATCACTTAATTACCTCATTAACTTGTTAACACTCAAATAAACTCTCGCGAGAGTTCATTTAACACTGGGCTTTTTGCTGTGTAGACTTTATCTACTTTTTTTTTAGTTTGTCATAGCTGTTAAATTCAGGTATATAAACAAATATATAGACAAACGGAGTGCAAATTGTTACATCAGTTTACCCCATTATATTGAGTAGATTCTATAGGTTGCTTTTTACAGTGTACCTTCTCTTTGATTATTGTTTATTTTCTTTATTAAATATTTCAGGTTTGTTTTCAACCAGCAACGTAGTATTTTTTTTGTCAATAGTCTAGGTAAATAAAACAACCCAAAGTGTTGGGTCAAAGATTTAACCCAACAAGTTGGGTTAAAATAACCCAACGCTGGGTTTGTCCATATTTGACCCAGCGTTGGGTTACCAAAATAACCCAATTTGGGTTATTTTAACCCAGCGTTTTTTTTAGAGTGTAGCGCTTGGCTCGTCGAGTAGGGGGAGTGGCTTACTCTCTTAACTGTCACTTGATTGGATAAAATCAGTAACCCAATGTTGGGTTACACAAAAACAACCCAACACAAAAACAACCCAACTAAATGACCCAACAGGCTTAACCCAGCAGTTGGGTTAAAAAAACAACCCAACATTTTTTAGAGTGTACCTTCTCTTTGATTATTGTTTATTTTCTTTATTAAATATTTCAGGTTTGTTTTCAACCAGCAACGTAGTTTTTTTTTTTTGTCAATAGTCTAGGTAAATAAAACAACCCAAAGTGTTGAGTCAAAGATTTAACCCAACAAGTTGGGTTAAAATAACCCAACGCTGGGTTTGTCCATATTTGACCCAGCGTTGGGTTACCAAAATAACCCAATTTGGGTTATTTTAACCCAGCGTTTTTTTAGAGTGTACTCACCCCCATGTCATCCAGGATGTTTATGTCTGTCTTTCCTCAGTCGCAAAGAAATTAAGTTTTTGGAGGAAAACATTCCAGGATTTTTCTCCATATAATGGACTTCAGTGGTGCTCAACAGATTGAAGGTTAAAAATGCAATTTCAATGCAGCTTCAAATGACTCTAAACGATCCCATCCAAGGAATAAGGGTCTTATCTAGTGAAACAATTTGTCATTTAAAAACAAAAGCTCTGCGATGCGCATACGTACTCTGTGCTCTCCAGTTCAAGACAGTTAGGGTTTGTTGAAAAACTCCCATCTCATTTTCTCCTCCAACTTCAAAATTGTCCTATATTGCTGTTTTACCTTTTTTTTTTTTTTTTAGTGCTTTTAGTGCGGGGTTCCAGTATTCCCAGGTCTGTGTGCAACAAGTGGGCGGGGAATATGCTAATGTTTCAAGTTGACGTCAACTTGAAACAGCTTAAGATTTGTTTTTAAAACGACTCGTTTACATGACTTGGAATCGGCTCTTTCTTTAGAAGGACAATAACTTTATTCACGGAGCACTTTCAGATTGAAAACTTTGTAGGATGTTTTCATTCACTTAGAGCTGTGGTACACACTGCATTAAAGGTAATTTACCAGAATACATAATAGGGGCACCTTAACGACAATCCTGTATTGTTGAAAGAATATGGTTGAAACGACGGAGATGTGATCAACAGTGCATCGTCCTGTGGTCGTTAATCAGTGAGTTACATCATTGTATGGGAAACACACCACTGGTCCATAGACTGAGGCCAGATAATACTGAGGATTGAATAAAATCCATGAACATTCAGACACAGGAGCTCATCAAGAACATCTGTGTTTAAATGACATGTGTTTTTCTAACACAGTTTTTTGCTGTTATCTGAATATTTTCTGATGCTGTTGTAGAGTTATTTCATGCAGTGAAGCTGCAGACTCATGCTGCACACCACAGGAGCTGCTCTGCTGCAGTCATGTCATGTGTTGAGTTTGTGTGTGTGTGTTTGTTCCTCTAGCCTGAGGTCAGAGTGTTTTCAGCTTTGATGTGCAAGCAAATGAAAAGTTGCCATAGTGCTGATGACACAAGCTGCAAATGCATGGGCGTCGGAAGCAAAATAAATGTGGGTGGGTCCTCCCCCTAAAAAAATTAACAAAGGATGCAAAAATTGCAAAGGATGGTTGTTTAAACATGGATCTAGTGGTGTAAGTGGTAAAGCGAGTAATTAGTGTTTTTTGATGCAAACGACCCGAGTTCGCGTCCGCCTTTTGCCGAAATTGTTCTTCTGCCTTTTCACATTTAATTTTACATCGGAAAGGCATTTATTTTCAATAAAAATAAAAATGAAGGAAATAATCGGAAAGTTTGAATGAAGTATCGGATAGGGTTAGTTGTATCTGAGCAGCAGATACGCTTAGATGCTTTGTTTGCTGTGTTTCGGGAGTGCAGCAGGCGCGAATAACTAGTGAAAACACAGAATGGAGTTGAATTAACATGCAGTGGTGTAATGCAGGGTATACCCAAGTCCTCTAAGTATACCCACTGCTTCATCAGTTGGCTTTGCGTATACCCATTTCTGATGCGCATCATGTCCTGTATTAGCCGAAATCATGACAGTCTACCAGCAGCTAATCAAATCGCATGTGAATAAATGCAAATATTCCGTAAACACACCCAGTAAAGACAGTGATGTGGTCTCTGAATTTGAAATCCTTTGAAATTATGTTTGATGATTGCGCCTGATGCGCCCGCACCGTCCACTCCTCCACCCCAGATGCTGCTTGTTCATACGCGTGAGCATAGAGCTTAATCTATCACATTCGTTATGTGGAATGGATTTGACTGATGGCGCTCTAAAAATTCACTGAATTAGAGAAGGTAAAAGTGGGTGGGTCCGATAACATTGGTCTTCAAAAGTGGGTGGGTCCTGTCCCACCCACATTCATTGGTTCCGACGCCCATGTGCAAATGGCATTTGACTGTGAAACTGAGTGTACACTAGGCCATGATCTGTGTGTCTCTGTGTGGTTCGTGTGGAAGTGTCTCTGTTTTAGGGAGTGGTGTGCTGGATAGAATGAGATGCTGGCACGGCTTCATTTCCTGTGATTGTGTGTCATGTGACAGGCACACAACAATATTTTCCCTGAGAACAGGTCAAATTAAAGCTGTGATTTCCTCAGGTTTCAACATGAAGTCGCGACTGAGGGAGTATTTACTCCAGAGTGTATTCCTCAGCAGTGTGGAACTGTGTGCAGCCTTATAGGTGGAAACACAGCTAAACATAATATAGAATGACAGTTAAAAAAAGTTAAAACTAGTTAAAAGTAGTCAGATTGCAGGTTGATTAAGTATACTGACCTACTGTTGATTTATTCATCCAAAATTTGGCAAATTCTGTGACATTCCGTGTTATACTGTAAGCTACATTATTACTGTGGTTCTCTCCTCATTTCTGCATCACAGATATCATCATGTGTGGATTAATGACACCTCTCATGAAAGACAAGGTTAATAAAGACTGGTTCTTAATTACCATGAGGGACCAAATGATTTTTTGACGTGACTTTGCATTTTTTTCTGAAACGTGTGTCGTTCTGCTGATGCTAATGTACGCTGTACTAAAATGTGCAGCGTACACTGTTTTTTTTCTCTCCAAAGGCCTCAAAAAACAAAAGCAGAAGTCTAATAGCATGTTTAGAGTGTGCACCTGCTTTTTCTGAAGTTACTCAGAGCAGTTGATAGTGGCAGAATGTGATGGGTTCATGTGTTGATGTGAGTGTGTTTGTGGATCAGGTGTCCTGTCACATGATCGCACGCTCACAGCACAAACGACTACATTACATGGCAATGACACAACAAAACCGCTCCTGTTTAATCAACAAAGCACACAACTGTATAAACACACAACATCAGCAGCATTCTTCATTATAAAATGTATGGCCAGTAAAATGGTACACTTCTGCTATGACGCATTTGTGACATATAATTGGTAATGTCATGTGATCTGCAATATTTCAGTTGCTGGATTAGGGAAAAAAACTGATCATTTTGCAGTGGTCTCAATTTTTCCAGAGCTGTATCTGCTTCCTCAAGTCTGCTTTACTTCTCTGTCTTTTTCCAATATCAGTAATTAAAACAAGATGATTGTGCACGTATGTTTACGACCTGTTTGATATTTACACATAGTTTATTTGTTCTTTTCAGGAATGGAGAGGTTTCATCATCAGACCTGAAGGGTGAGTCAATGTGTTCACAGACCATACTCAAACCTGACAAATATGATATTATTAAAGGGTTAGTTTACCCCAAAATTAAAATTAGCCCATTATTTACTCACATGTATATGAGTTTCTATTCTATTTTAAATCCAAAAGTTATATTAAAAATGATCCTGGCTCCTTTAAGCTTTATACTGGCAATAGGCTGGTGTTTCTGTTCATCAGTCCAAATCAAGTCCATTAAAGTGCATCCATCCATAGTAAAAAGGCTCTGGAGGGTGAATAAAGGCTTAATAATCTGGAGGGTGAATAAAGGAATGAATCTCTTGTAGCGAATCGATGCGTTTTTGTAGGAAAAATATCCATATTTGAAATGTAATAATCAGTTTTCTGTAGCTCGCGCTCACTGTTGTACACGGAAGCAGCTCCGGTGGATGACGTAAGACATTGACGTTGCGCATGTGCCGACCAGTGCAGAAGTGCAGATGAGAGACCAAAACAAAACAACGGTCACAAACTAGAAATACACAATGAGGATTTGTAAAGAAAAATGTGGGAGGATTTCAGTATAAGCCAGGAGGATGCTGGTTTATCTTTTCTAAAGTAAACAAACATTGGTTTTCTTGAGACTCACTGGCACATGAGCAACAGAGGTGCTTCTGTTTATGACAGTTTGCGCAAGCTAGATTAAAGTGATCATTGCGTTTTAAATATGGATATTTTTCTTACAAAAATGCATTGATTCGCTACATGAGATCTTTATTCACCCTCTGGAGCTGTGTGAGGCACTTTTTATTATGGATGGATGCACTTTATTGGACTTGATTTGGACTGATGAACAGAAAATCCCACCCACTGCCATTATAAAGCTTGAAAGACATTTTTTTCTATATAACTCCATTTGAATTCGTCTGAAAGAAGGAAGTCATATACACTTAAGATGCCTTGAGGGTGAGTAAATCATGGGCTCATTTTTGGGTGAACTAACCCTTTAACCCCTATAAAGCCTGGCATATGACATAATAGTCAGAATACTTTTTTTTTTTTTTTTGAGTATCATGTGGTACATGAATATTCGATATATGAGCTTTTATAGTATGAAGAACATGTATTTAAAAAAGATCACATTTTATTCAGAGACCCAAACTGAGCAAAAACATATGACTGAGATGAACAAACAAATGTTCCTCAAAAGATGTGAGATGTTTTGGAGGTTTGTGAAGATCATTCCTCCACCGAGGAACAGTGAAAGTAAAGCTCCTGGAAACAAACGTTCTTCGAAAGATTTGAGACCAAAAAATGATTGATGGAGAATCAAGTAAAGCCAAGCTTCTTGAGTCCAGTAAGTGTTCATCTGGAAATATTTCTACAGTTATTCTGACGTTTAATTGCTAAAAATCAGTCAAGATTTGACAGCAAAAACACACATGAAGCACCAGCTGAAGGTGAACGTTTGTACAATTACACTAAAAGGCCTTTTACTTGATAAAAATCAAGGAGACGACAGAAGACATGCAGTAGATTGTGTGCAAAATAGGTTTAACAGCAAAGTTTGATCAAGGTGATAATGTAGAGCCTTGTAGAGGCGTTTGCATATGAAATCTGATTTAGCTGATTAAGCTTGAACAGAGAAAATGACACGATTTTCAGTCACAGGAGGGTTGAGAAACTCATCTGCTCATCTACAGTAGAGTCCAGTAGAGGTCAGCAGAACCTTACTAAGCTCTTTATGTGCATATGTTACACTCCATTACCTACAGTATTTTATTTACAGTTTTACTTCAATACATTTATAATATATCTGTAGTTCTATTTTGCTATTCAATTATCTATTTTTCTGTGGTTTTAATTTTTGTTAACTATAGTAGTTCAGAGGTGGGTAGAGTAGCCAAAAACTGTACTCAGGTAAAAATACTTATATAAATAGTTACTCAAGTAAGAGTAAAAGTAACGATCCTAATAGTTACTTGAGTAAAAGTGAAAAAAGTATCCTATGAAAAATCTAATCAAGTAGCAAGTAAACTAGTTACTTTGGATATTAATTGATTTCCACAGAGGCTTTCTTACTTATAACTACCTTAAATCAGTTTTATAACTACCTTAACTCATATCTCATTAAGGGTAAAGCTGCAATGTCATTCAGTGGCAGTTTGTTGTTAGCTGATGGGAGATTTTTTGATTTTTTTTTTTTTCCTCCACGGTGAGGAATCAAGACACCTCTGACTGGATAATACGTTCATAAGCTCAAGAGAAACGTGTGATTAGTTATAATGCTCAATGCAGCAGACCGCGCTCAAAGAAGGATTCGATGCAATAATAAAGCGAATCTACTATAAATGAAATGCCACGATCTACACTTTTCATTCTGTGAAATGAATGAAAAGTGTAGATCTTGTGAAGTGAAGTGTAGTACTTTCACTTTGACGTGACTGACCATCTAGCTTACAGCAATATTACTTAAATGAAATCGAATGTATACCTGTGGAATCGTTCACAGACAGCAACTAATGAAGATCCTCATTGCAGGTCAACAGTAGATTTTGCTTTCATTGACTGTAGATCTTTATGCTCTCTACGTTCTTAAATTTCCCGGTACAAATGAGTACTCTTAAAAGTACACGTTTTCCAAAATTTTACCCAAGTAAATGTAACGGAGTAAATGTACTTCATTACTACCCACCTCTGCTCAAAGGTAACTTATTCAAATCAGTTGACCAGTATTGGGGTGTTGTATTTAGTTTATAGAAAGGAGAGGAAACTCTGTGTAGGTCAAAATACTCAGATCAGGCATAGAAATTAAATTATGTTAAAACCAAAATGTGTCAGAAGCCCTCTAATATTAATGTCCAAATAAGTCCAAATAAGTGAAAGCAGTGTGACAGATGGGGTTTCCCAGAATGATTCAGCACAGCAATTGTGAAGCTATGTTTATTTGCAGTAGTTTTTACTTAATCTGAGTTCAGTGTGACAGATCGGTGTCTTTAATCTTCATAGATGAATGAAGGAGAAGCTGTTCACGCCGTAACACCTCATCATATTCAGCTGAACTGGCTTAATGTTTGACATGTGCCTTTCATTGTTTTGAGTTACATTATTTTACAATAATACCAAACCTGTTAACTAAAGCTGCATTTATACACTGCATCAGGTGGCACATGGAGAATTGCAAGAGCAACTCTATTTACAAGTCAAAACCCTAAAAGTCACAGTAACACAGGATTCAGGAGGAGGAGTAGAGCTCACAACAGCACAAAACACACACACACACACACACACACACTCGCTTAACGAAACACAAGCACTGCTACTACAACAGGAAACAGGAAGACCAAGCTCAATAATAAGAACAAATAAAACGCAGAAACAGTGACCTCAAGTGGTCAGAAAAAGGAGCCGAGCACCTCGTGTACATTCAGTGTGATTGCTGGTTAATTTCTCTTATTTGTATTTAAATATTCTCTAAATGAATATTTAGATGAAGCTGTTATTTGTTTTTGTTTAAGCTGAGCTTAATGATTTGGTTATCAGTTTATGAACCCTTCATAAACCTAGTCATGTTTGTGTTTTCAGCAGATCATCCTTCGGAAAGTTCTCAGAGCAGTACAGGTACGTGGATTCAGTTTAATGTTTGATTTTATTAAGGCATGAGTTGATGAGCAGAATATGAAGAATTAACAGACTGTACATATTCCATCACAAATAAAAGGCTTCAGCATTTGTCCTTATGTCTCATGCGGAAACAAACGAAATATACTTTGTTCCCTTCAACTTAAGTCCCAACAAATGACAAATAACACACAAACCATACCATGAAAACATGACTGGAAGAATGAACCCTTGGATTTAATAAGAGCTTGGATCTGAAGGCCGTCCGTCATTTTGACCGATTACACTGAGGGTGATCTATTGTAAATTGTAGCTGCAATCCCACCTCTGTCCAGTTGGTGGCGAGTGCGCTCCAGTCTGGCAGCAGAGCACGGGATCCAGAACAAAAAAGAAACTATCATGAATGTTTTCCTGTGCGTTTGATTACGCACAGACGAGTACACAGAAGACACAACGACCTATCACGCCACATTAAAAAGTGCCACAACAGCATTTATTGCTTGAATTTCCTAATGAAATGGACAGAATTTGAAGTCTGAGACTTTGTTTCATATCAAAAGTAACGCAAAGCCTAGCCTGTTGACACACTATGTAAGTTCATCAACTGAAAACAGCACAGACCACAAGATCGATTGTGATTTAAGAATCGATATCGGTTCATTAATGAGAATCTATTAAAATCGAGAAATCGAATTTTTTTTTTGTTGTTTGTTTGTTTACCCAGCCCTAGCGTGTTTTGTTGTTTTTAAAGACTATGCTGTCGTCCTGTAGGTTCATGATTAAAAATGAAAATGTGAAAAAAAAAAATACCGTCTGAGATCGGTCACTTGCTCATAGTGTTAGTATTTTCTGTACGGTGAATGGCATGTAGTGCACCATGTAGGCGATAGGGAGCAGTTCAGACAGTGTAAGTGTGCTTTCGATTGGGGCAAATGAGGACTGGTTTCTCGTTGTGTCATGCGAAATTCGGCAGCTCGCACCGTCTATTCTAGATTTTGGCTCTGGTCCAGAGAAGCGATAGCACAGAGTGGATCGTATGCGCGAGTCTGCATATATTAATCACTTTTAAAACTGCACAGCCACAGCATGATTATGATCACTAATTGTACTAATTTACCGACTTTGAATTTTTTTTTTTTTTTTGATAATTTTTTTGTACTTTTGGGGGGATTTTTTTCCTGACTCTGTTAGACTTGTGGTGTTCCTGATCAAAAATGACCATCTCACAAAAATTGCTTATTAATATTATTACCAAATATTGGCAAATTATCAACAAATAATTTATGTATGTATGTAGAATGTATGTATTTTTATTAATTTATTAATTCAAACACTCATTTAATACCCTACTGGGGACATTAAAATAGGTCAAGGTGTCAAATGTCTTAGTTCTTATCATATTTAGTCAACCTACCCAGTTTTTTTTTTTTTTCGTTTAGTTAAATTGTAGTTGACAAAAATTCTGGGAATTTTAGTCTAGTTTTAGTCAGTATAAACTCTTATTTTAGTCATGCTGCATAATAGTTAAACTGATCGATTCAAATCGCGATTACTAATCATGACTCTCGTCATTTGAGACATTTCTTCAGAATATTGCACTTTCACATGTAAGCACAAATCAAGAGAATGTCAACTCATTTGACCTCATCTCGTTTTCTGATTTATTACATTTGCATAAATGAACACACTCTCTACGTTTCTCAAAAGCTAAAAGAGTAAAATTCCTAATATTGAATCCAATCATTCAGGCATAATCTGATATTATTTGTGCTTTATGTGTTTGTTCAGACAATACATCAACTGAGGAGAGCTCGGAGGAAGAGGAAACTCAAGAGGAGGAAGAGGAAAGAGATTCAGGTTGAGATTTTATCACTGAATATGTTCTTTTCTGGTTAACTAGAAAACACTCTGATGGTTTATACACTTTCATCTCCTTATAATCTACTAAAATATTAGTAATATATCTGAACAGTCATGTACCTTGCACTTTTACTTGGTGTGTTTTTGTCTGAACAAAAGTGCTTCTGTGTTTTAAATAGAAGATGAAGTGCACAGAAAGCCTAATATACAGTTCAACATTAAACACCTTTCCATGAGAATCACAGTTACAGATACCAAGACTTTAGAAATATACATTTTAAATGTAAAGCTTTCAGGGATCCTGTAGGTCAGTCTTCTTGATCTTGAATGAAGGATAAACCATAATGATAAACGATCCTGTTTTTCCAGACTCCGACACGAAACCCAGAGCAGAAAATCACACCGGTAATGACACTCCTCCCAGTTCTCAGCGTGTTTCATATGCATGTCATGTTTAGATCATAAGCTGATGTCATAAATGTGCACACTCACTGTGCTTGTCTCCCATAATGCCTCAGACGAGCCGCGTCAGTCCTGCTGTGAGAAGTGTCGAGCTCTGAAGGTCAGTCTCTGAACACCGACACTTGGTGGCTGCATGACACTTTGCAAAACATATAGTGTAGTAAACAAACAACAATTAAACAGTAGATATCCAACCTGATCTCACAGCAATTCATACATTTTTGACAAGGTGGTTAATTCTTACAAATTCGTACGAAAGACCACACCTAAGCCTCCCCTAAACTTAACCATTACAGAAATTAGTCACCTCCTAAAATACGTACGAATTGGCTGTGAGATAGTGTTGAGATATCTAGAAATATCAGCAATAAGTTGTATTTCTAGTAAGCACCCTGTAATACAGGGTTTCTGCAGGTCTTGACATAACACAAAAAAAGGATGTAATCATGAAAATGTGACTTCTGTCTGAGCTTCTTTGATCAGAGCTCTCCTCACTCTGGACATTCATCAAACACCTTCATTATGCATCATAGGAAGCTTTTAGACGCTAGTGAAGGAGCAACATGTATGATGACGGGCACTTCTTTTTGTTCTTCACTATATGATCTGTCAGTACACACATTTGTCATTTGTCCATAAATTTCCAGCATTTAATCATAAACCTTTAGTTTGAAAGGATTTTAAAATGATAAGATGCATGAATTAGGTAAAGTATACATTGAGTTTTGCCTGGTTTCTGTATACCGGCATACTATAATATACCAGTGGGTCTCAAACTTTTCATTTCAAGTGTCCCCTTTGATCCAATCAAGCAAACATTCACTTACTCCGAGGGAAGAAAAATCTCAAAGGAGATTTGTACTCAAGTTATCTAGACCATAAAAGGATTTCGTCAGGTTGTGGGGTAGAGAGGAGGTGCAGAACAATAGGCTTAAAATAAAGTAAAAGCAGACAAAAACTACTGGTAGATGAAAACTCTGAATCCACAACACAGCTGGGCAGGACAGAACAAAGCAAGGCAGGAAACAAGCAGGAACACAGTGAATGTTGATGACAAACCTGTGCAGGACAGTGAACACAGGGAGAAGCCAGTGAGGCTCTGATGAACAGGAACCCTGGTGGATGACCAGGGCGGTACCGGAGGGGTGGCCCAGGGAAGCTCCAGTGGAACAGGAACCCCTGCAGACAGCCCTGGAGCATACTCTGGAGGCTCAGGGCTGGAGCAGACTCAGCGTGTGCAGCCCAGACACTCAGGAGGGTGACAACATAGACAGAGAAAACTGCCTCCTCAGCCAGTACAGGGATGACTGGTATGGTTGCCATAGCCTTGACAAGGTGAGCAGGCCGCTCTGGGATAGATCACTGGGGCTACAGGCAGGTGAGCCTTTTTTTCAGGGTTGGAACTAGACTCTGCAGGACATTGGCACTCCAGGACTGACGTTGCCTATCCCTGATCCACAGTCTCGAGAACCCTGGTGGACAGTCAGTACATGGCCGGACGGCTGGACCATGGAGGCTCTGATGAACATGAACCCTGGTGGATGGCCCGGCCGATGCCAAAGGGATGAATGAGGGACGCTTTGACAGAATAGAAACCCTGACAGATGACCAGGGCAGTGCTGGAGGGGTGGCCCAGCAAGGTTCCAACGGAATAAGAAGCCCTGTGGACAGGGCTGTAGCAGACTCTGGAGGCCCGTGACTGGTGCAGACGCTGAGGTGTGTGCAGCCCAGACACACAGAAGGGTGATAACATAGACAGGGAGAACAGCCTCTTCAGCTAATACAGGGATGACTGGTATGGCCTCCATAGCCTAGACAAGGTGAACGCTCTACTCTGGGGTGGCCTCCGTGGACACCAGACTTAGGACCACTAAATGTGGTGAGGCAGAGGAAGCCTTTCTTCTGTGTTTATGAGGGTGAGGCGGTGGCATGAAGATGACCAGTTCTGAGGGTCCCGCATTGTTTTCGGTGATGTTGGTAACCTCTGAAGGGGCTGTAGTGGAAGTAGAGGATGGTCTTTTCTCCTTCATTTGTCTCCGCAAACAAGACTTGGCAGTCTGAGAGTGGAAGAGGAAGATCCAAGAGTAGAAAGGCCACCCCACTGTGGTACATAAAGCTCACAAACTGCAAACGGACAGTATCCCCAGCATCCCCGTTTCCCAGGCACCGACTGGCTCGTTGATGCCGCTGTTGAAGATATTCTTCAGTGCCACATTGTTGATGTCGAGCCCCTCCGCTGTCATCACAAACCTGTGAACAAACTCCTTTATGCTTGACTCCCCTTGACGGAGAACTAGGAGTTTGCTGTAATCTGTTTTGGGGTGGGAGTTGGGAAAAGGAAGATGCCCCTTGAAGCGCTGTTGAGTCTCTTTTTGGTCTGATCACACGCAAAAAGCATGCTCAAAAAACAACAGGTAAATACATGAGCTTTAGGATTCTGCACAAAACTAAAAATAAACCAAACCGAAGTGACAGAACCCTGACAGATCTCCCATCTTTCTCACACCATTTTTCTCAGAGCTGTCTAATTTGCATCAACTAATTTTAGGAGGAACATTTGAGACACTGTTATGACCACCAAGTCTCCTGAGCTAGGGAAAAGCAACCTCTGACCAATTAATTTTGTCACCAAATTATAGACAAACACAACACACGAAACTGAGATTAATGTCATGTCAACTACTGATGATGAATGTAATGCTGACACAAAACTGTTTTTCCCCTTACAGAATCCCAAATATGAGCTTGTCACCCCCAGGAAAATATCTAGAGATCGGCTACAGTAGGTTCCTCTTCTCCATACTGTGCATATATCGTTACTGGTTAGCATAGTAGCGTGACTCACAGCAGATGTGTCCCCTCACTTTATGAGTCTCTTTTTCTAAATGACCAGTGATGCATTCTGAACTTGTCAAGTGTTAAATCCTTCCCTGCACTGACAACTTTATAAGAATCCAAGATGTAATGTGAGAATTGTCAAATGTGTCACTGACATGTTTCTGTTGAATGGTATTTTTCCCCAGTGAATAATATGTCAAGAAAGCCATGGTTCAGAGAAACATGGTAAAAAAAAAATGTTTTTATGTGGTTATATGTTAAGATATCAACATTGAAAACAGTTGTGCTGCTTCATATTTTTGGGGAAACTGTGACACAGCATTTATTTGAAATAGAAATATTTTGTAATGTTATAGATGCCTTTACTGTCAATATTGATCAGTTAAATTCATCCTTGCTGAATGAAAGTATTAATTTCTTTAGTATATATTCAATATATATTTATATGACTAAATTGAATTATAATGAAAGGGAATTTATATTGTTGCAAATTGTTGTGATAATTATATAGGCTGGTAACTAAGACTACAGCACTTACAAACATGAGTTTGTGCTTCACCAGAGAAGTTCTACACACTTAGTGTTCAGCTGTTTAACATCTCTGTTCTTCTCTGTAGGCTACAGTTGGATGCTGAGGGTGTGTACGAGTGTTCAGACACTGGGCTGGTGTTCGAGGTCTCTCAGCGCGTCAAGATCACGTACTGCGTTCTCTCCTGGAGCAAGTTTAGCACCTTCTTGACTGGATTGTGGAAATTTGCTGGTCCCATTTTTGATGTGGACTGTGACCCATCCATTCTCAAATCCGTCCAGTTCCCACACTCACTGTGTCTAGCAGGTACAGAGATATCCTAAAAAGTTTTGACAATAGGGTTTTTGGTTTCTCCAAAAGAGTAAATGCTCGTTTGAGGGTTTTGACATGATGGGAAGAGTTGCAACAAAATGTTGATCATTCTCTATCTTCTTCCTCTGTGTCTTCCCTTTGTTCTCAGCAGATAAAGACAACAAAGTGAAGTTCAGCGTGCTACATGTCAAGAACAGCCGCGGTCTGATCGAGCCCTCGGCCGATCACTCCGGCAGTCACGTCAAGTGGAACGTGTCGTCTCTGTCACCGGTGGGTCCGATCGTTCAGACGTCTAAAACCGCAGAGCATCATGGGGTCGTGCAGGTGTTCAAGGAGGTGGGCCTTGAAAACTCCTTCTCCTTCAGAGTTTACCTGGCGGGAAATAACTGCTCTGACATGAAGGTGAGGAAACACGTCAAATGGTTTAACAGCAACAAAACGGCTTCTGCTTTCACAGAAATGTGACGGTTTTACGCAGCAGGACTGACTGGACGTATTCTCGGTAACACTGCTTATGTGACCTCTAGGTAGTCTGCTATATTTAGATTTGACTTCAGGTTTAAGCTGGAGCAGTGCCTTGCTGAGTGCTCTGTCTTCATGACAACATCACACCAGTTTCAGTTCTGCATTTTGTTCTGCATGTCTGCCACTTTGTGGGTGATAATCACTCTGCCTGTCCCAGAGTTGTGACAGTGACTTGCAGGCACTTTAGTTGCTGCTGACTCCAGAGGAGTTGTGACATGCGATTTGAGTGGACACCTCCCTGGTGGTTGACATACACTATGACTGCAGTATTGTCCATCTTGGACTAACATGTGCTTTCCCTGAACCAGAGGATAAAACCGCTGTTGGGTTAGTAGTACAGTCAATAACTCTAGGCAGTTGATGGTCATATTTAATTGGGACCAGTGTCTTGTGTTTTAAACAATTCAAGCATTTCAGTATTGACCAAGCACAATCCTCTAAGAGGTGTGCTGTCATGGTAAGTGAGTTCAGCTCCACAGACTCTGCACTGGGGAGAGCTTGCACTTCTCCCAGTTGGCCCAAAGTCCCATTTGGACTAGGTCCCTGTGTTCACACTACTCGCATCGAGGTAGTTGAGCATGTGAACACCCAACTCTCTGAGAGGGGCAAGGGGAGACAGGGACAACCAGAAAAGGAGGACCTTTTACTGATATGCCTGACCTTCAAAGACTAACTGACAAAATGGTCTGTTCCGAGAAAGAATCAAGACATGAAAGTATGCATCCTTCAGGTCTATCGCCGCAAAGCTTAAACCTCCATCTTAATTCTGGACACAAATGTCTCTGCATGAGCATTTTGAATGGAAGCCTTTGCAGGGCCTGATTTAGTACTCACAGGTCTAAGATTACTTGCAACCCACTGCCTCTTTTGTATGATGAAGTAAGGCCTGTAAAACCTCTTCCTCATCTGAAAGGGACCGGCTCTGTTGCATCCTTCAGAAACAGTGTGTTCTCCACTTTCTACAGTGGCCTGAATCAAGAGAGAAATCTGCACAGATCAAGTACCGTTTACAGACAGTCCAAAACAGCTCTAAAGAAATTTTAATGTGAGAGACAATAGGAGATGGACTTTTCACTGGATGAAGTGTTATGGATTTGGACTCACATTTATCAGCTGTTTGGGCTCTCATTCTGAGGGCACCCATTCACTGCAGAAAATCCATTGGTGAGCAAGTGATGGAATGACACATTTGTTGCATTGTGGCAAAAAAACAAATTGAGTCAGAGGCTGTAATTTCTGATGTACAAAGGCACACTTTCTATTTAGGTACTTACCAATGTAACACAAGACAAAACTACTGAATGGAGATAAATGTCATTTATTAACATTCAGTCATCTTCTGATATGCCACAGCAGTTTGTGGGCCATCTGTCTTTGGACAGGGGCTCGTCTTTGCATTCTGCTGTGGGTTTACTCATCAAAATTGACATGCAAAATGACTTCCTGTGGTTAGCACACCCACAGAGTAGTTTCAGCACCGCGTAATTCACGCTGTCAGACAGATAGTTTCAGTTTCGGTTTCAGTCAAAGAAAAAAAGCTTACAGAATGCTTTGTTTGGCCAAAACATTAAAATTGTCTTCTTTTCGAGTACTTACCCTTCCTTCCAAATAAAAATGACTTACTTTCTTCTAAGAATGTCCTGGCCTCTGCTGCACATATAACCAAAGGGGACTGGGTCTGTCAAGCTCAAAATAACAAAAAAAGCACCAGAAAGTATCATGAATTTACTTGAATTTTGGTCTGCCCTAGTCTGATTTCCAGGCCTTTAAAAACCATATTACTAAATTCCTAGAAAGATGTTTGAGTGCCTGTCAAGAAGTACTGATCTAAACAGTAAACCACCCAGCTTGCAAAAAGTCATTCAAAAACATTTTCTCATAAACAATCTTCTGAAATGAATGGACAATCGTAAAATAAGAACTCTTTGTTCCACATCTGTTGGTGTTCAGTATTTTAATTGTACTTAATGGACTTTTGATTTGCATGTTTTTTTCATTGGACAGCAATAAAGTACTGATTATAACAATGTTTTGCTTTCAGTAAAAAGCACTGCATTGCACATACTTGCTGACCAGTTGCAAACTCAGGGCCAAACCCAAGTTTCCATGCAATATGGATTGTTTCAAATCAGCAAAACTCATCAATTATAACAAATTTCAGCTGTAAAACAGCTCTACAGATGACAATAGTGTCATTATTAAACTCAGTTCAGTTCAGGTATCACAGTGAGGATTGTAATTCTGCTTAAAACAGGTTGGATTTGTTTGCTTTTGTCCAAATCTAACTGATCCTGAACCGTGAGTTTGTTTAATTAGTTTAGTGTGACAATACTTGACCAATCTCTGATAGAGGTTCTTTAGAATTACCGTACCATCATTTCTGATGCCGTGTTTTGCAGGACATCAGGAAGGCCGTTCGGCGGGCGAACAACTGTAGGAACAACAAGAAGTACATACAAGTGGACAAGCCGCCTACATGCATGCTGGAGGAGAACAGGAGGTACCGTCTCATCAGCGAGCCCATGGGACACATCACACCGGAGGTACTGCAGACGCAGACAGAGATCGCAGCTCTGTCGCTCAGCTGTGCAGTTTATCACGCGTGTGTGTGTGTGTGTGTGTGTCTGCAGGACATGCTCTTCTCTCCCGTCATCGTGGAGGTGAAGGGATACTTCGAAGTCTTCTTTGAGGAGAGTCCTCCTTTCAAACTGTCCCTGACAGAGGCTGAGTCGGGTCATACTGTATGGACGGCTACCATCAGAGAAGGTACGATATGAAAAAAACATTTACAGGAGACGCTGCCCTTAGTGCTAAAAATGTTGTTTTTAATCACTTTCATTAAATCATATTTTCTCATTCATGCCCGAAGTAACAGACCGATAACTGACAAAGACAGACGTTCCCTTTAGATTAGTACTCATTAAATGTTTTCAATGGCGTGTTACAGGCACAATGTGTATGTTTCTGCCGCTAGAGGGCGCATATTCAAAACAAACAAAGAACCAAAGGCGTAGTTTGATGATGCCGCGATTGAGTGTGAAATCATGGAAGTTGTCGTCTTGATCCCCACAGCCAATGCAATCCGACGGGACTCGGGCAAAAATCACGTTCCTGGATGAGCTCATGTATTAAAGACTTATTAAGGTCACTGTGGTATGACGCATGGTGGGGCTAAAAGATGTGGAAGCGAAACAAGGACGCTGGAGCGATTACTAATGGATGAGCGTGACGCATGACTTAAAAGCTGCGGAGCTTTTATTATGCCACAGTCAATCGTTTCCGCTCATTCTGGTCATGTGTACGCAGGGAATTTTCTCATACTAGATACATTTGAGTGTGCTGAAAGTTTTGTTATAATGCTACTCTGTGAGTTCGTCACCTGTCTAATAAAATGCATAACATATTAAAGCGTCTTTGGGGTTTACATGTTTTCTACGAAATAAAACAGGAAAATCAAGAGTGTATGACGTCATTGGCAGGCGATGCAATGACATCCGTTATACTAGTTAAAATTGCTTATTTTTCTGGATTTAAACATTTGAGTTAATGTAAGGACACAAGTCAGCAAAATTTATAACACTGTTCTAGTGGTTTTTGAATATTTTAATAAAAAATATCACGTCATGCCTTTAAGCACTTATTATTGCCTTTGTATATCCATTAATACAGAGGTCCCCACCCACTACCGGGCCGTGGAAGAATTTCTACCGGGTCGCGAGAACGTTTTGGGGAAAATCTGTATAGATATGATGCTCTGTTGTTTATTGTGCGTAAATGATTGTTCTAATTATTCTGTACTTTCGTTGTATGCGATTGATATGGAGTATCACTTTGGTGATATTATGTTAAACTAGTAAATAAAAGATTGTTCTGATCTGTCATATAATCTACTAGGGCTTAAACGGATCGCAGTTGACCCATGATACGAGTACGAACCAGGTCCAGAACCCACCGTTCGGCATTTGATTTTCAGATTCATTTGCCATTTTTACACGTTCAAGCTATTTAAAACCACAAGAGGAAGAAACGAAACAGAACTCGATTCGTTACTTACACTCTGTTCTTGCGCACACCCGAAGCGCGCACAAGCACTGAGATGTGTTTCAGATTCCTCTTTCATGTCTCCCCAGGAAAAAAAGTTGGAGACCCCTGTCTTAATACACCATATACCTAAACTTAACAACTACCTTACTAACTATTAATAAGCAGCTCATTAGTTTATAGAGGAAAAAAGTTGAGCACTGTTAGTGAACTGTGAGAACTGTCCCTCAGACTGAAGCTATATGTCAAACAATGGGTTCAGTATCCTGTTTATTTGTAACAGTAAGACATGATGACACAGAGAATGACTTGTGTTTGTAAAACAATAAATGTGATCATAAATCTTTTACAGGAGACTGTGTACATCATCTAGATGAAAACCCCAAAAAAACATCAAAAGGTATGTGGTGCATCTCTGTCCTCAAAACAGAGCTGCAGGGATGACCCATTTATGTAGGCTGAAACCCAGAAACCAGTTGCATTACTGCTGAGGTTTTTTTTTTTTTTTGGTTTAATTGCTGAAATAAGGTATGTAAACATAAAATACATCAGTAATACTGCTGTGCAAAACTCATCTACTGACTAGATGCTTTCATGTTTATAATCGAACTATTCTAACTCGGACTTTGAGGAAAAATGTTCTTAAATAAAGACTGAATTAGTTTTTGAAGTGATGCTGAAGTCATGTGACCATAGTGTAGTCCGTTTATAGCATATGATTAGCTTTTCACATGTATTTAGGCTTCAAAATTCATAACAGTTGTGTTAAGATTATCATGATGAACAAAATGTGTAAGAATCATTTTCAAAGAAACTTTTGTTGGTCACAGAGATTATTTTCTACTTATTTTTATTTTTTTTAAGAGATTCCTAGTGATGTGAACTTATGGGTTTGTCTATAAAAATGCATCATCCCTTCAGCGCTCTATTCATCACACTGTCAGAATATTTGGGAATGATGGCTATTCATGTACAGCTAGAAAGAGACACAGCAGCACGTCAGAGGAAGAGCTCGGTCACAAGCACGTTAAGAAAGCTCGAGGCATTGACGAGGCCGGTAAGTTTATGACGGCTGTGGCGCCTCATTACGGTATTTGCCCTGATTATATCTTGACTGGAGTGCTGGTGTGTTTTCAGACTGTAACGCGATGGCCGCGGCTCCGGAGCTGACGGACCAGCAGCTGATGCTGGTGGCCAAACGCATGGGGAAGGAGTGGAAGGTGGTGGCCATCAGCTGCCTGGGCCTCAGCAAACAGGACCTGGAGGAGCTGGAGGCCGCCGAGGAGAGCGTGACCATGCTGAAATTCAACATGCTGGAACGCTGGAGACGACGGCAGCCCAAGGGAAAAGCGGGAATTCAGGATCTCCACAAATGTTTGAAGGACAACGACGACGTGCCCAATGAGGTCATTGCTGTGCTGGACGGTGAGTCTGGACGGGATCTGCTGTGTTTCAGTGTGTACCTGAGCTCAGTGGGACAGACAGGGTTCGGATAAGGTGCTTAAAGTGCTTGAAGTACTTGAATTTGACTTTTTGAAATGTAAGGCCTGGAAAACCCTTGAAAATAGCAATATTCCTGAAGAGGTACTTGAAAAGTGCTTGAATTATTGAAAGACAATGGATCTATGAAATAAGTGTTTATTTTTTATATTTCTCTAATATCTTTTCATGCAAAATTCATGCAATTTAGAACAAAAATTCAGTTAATAAAAGTAGTTTAAAAATAAAAAAACTAAAAGAAAAAGCATAAGACACGTAAGGCAACTTAACATAAGCTAAGCCAGTAGTAGTACTGGTAATGTGTAAATGTGGCTGAAGACACAAAAAGAGGAACAGATGAACCGAATCAAACGAGCGAGTCATCTACGCTGGAACCTGTCCAGTTGATTCAAACTTGTGACTTCGATCATTCAACGATTTGATTCAGATCGGGACTTCAGATTGCGTGTCACAAATTATTTGATTTAAATTGGAATCTTGCATATCACGTATCATTTGTTTCAGATCGAGACTTAGAAGTAGAAAACATCAAACCATTAAGGCAGTGGCCTGATATTTGGCATTTTTTAATTTTCAGCAGCAGCCGATAAGTTTTTGTTTGGGTAAGAAGTGTCAAAACAGGAATGTAATTGAATGTGAATGAAATAGTGTGATTTCATCAATGTTATATCAATCATTAGGCACTAGTGGTTGACTGATATATTGCCAAGACTGATCGATCAGCTGATATTTGGCTTTTTTTTTAATTATTGGCTTTGACTGATATTTTACAGTGTGTGTTTTAAAATGCATACAGAGTAATGTCTTTATTTGTGAAAAGTACTAAAATAAGATTACAAAATCAAGAAGTTGCCATCTAAATAAATCTTTTTGTTTTCTTTTTTCTTTTTTTACATATTTATTTTTAGCAAATTACATTTTTTTTTCTTATTCTTTACTTTAGGTTATTATGTAAAATGCCTATAAAATTCAGTTATTCTGCATGTGTTGACCAGTACTCTATATGATATTGGCATTGGACATCCAAAACAATCCATATCGGTCAACCGCTATAGTGTTTTTTTTTGTTTTTTTTTTGGCGTGCTGGTGACGAGGCTCATAGAGTGAGGTGCTGAAAAACAATGAGATGTGCATCTACAGCAGATATCTGACACACACAGTGTTGGGAAGGTTACTTTGGAAATGTAATAGGTTACAGATTACAAATTACTCTATTTAAAATGTAATAAGTAGTGTAACTTTCCAGTGACTTTATTAAAGTAATGTAACATTACTTTTTGATTACTTTTCTAAATTTCTAATAT
This sequence comes from Labeo catla, assembly GCA_012976165.1. Taxonomy (NCBI): domain Eukaryota; kingdom Metazoa; phylum Chordata; class Actinopteri; order Cypriniformes; family Cyprinidae; genus Labeo; species Labeo catla. The sequence continues at coordinate 105,518 of VONZ01000517.1, forward strand.
TTTCAACAGTTAATCATTTGAAAACATTTAAACTAGGCAGAGTTAACCTTACAGTAGCACTCAACACTAATTAGAGTCAGACAAAGGGATAATATCCATCTTTATTTTGCAATAACAACTGGCTGGATGTACATTATCCCACTTATTACACAGCTGCTCGCCACAAAAGTAAATAATTAGACACTAAACACTGATCTGAGCTGAAATATATGAATGCAAAGCTTCCATGAAGTTGACAGAGTTAAAAAACTGTACACACAATATTGAATTGAGCATTCCACAGAGCCATGTAATAATTTAATTTAAAGCACAGCCAGAGCAGTCAATGCAATTTTGGAAAAGTCAATTAAATCTGTGTGTGTGTGTGTGTGTGAAAAAGAATCAGATGCAACCCTCTTTGTAATCATTAACATTTTCAGAAGTAACTGTAATTTAATTACACATATTTTTTCAGTAACTGTAACTAATTAGAGTTACATTTATTTTGTAATTAAATGATGTAATTCCGTTACATGTAACTAGTTACTCCCCAACACTGGACACACACCAACAGATCAAAACGGGCACAGAGATGCAGACGTCCTTTAGGAAGACGGTTCTGCTGGACGTGTGACACAATCAATCATGTGAAATTCAGTCATGTGATGCCTGATTCCTGTTTAACACAAGACACTACAGACAAAGCAGTTTCATTTATTTTCATGCACTGCTCAAGTTTGCTTCTAAAGCATCCAAAACACACATTTAAGTGTTTATTTTGTTGCACTTTATCCATTTACATCTGTAGATTAGAACTCCATTCAACACTTTCTCCACTTCAGCAGCACTTACAGACACCAAACGCAGAGGTTTGTTCTTAAGGGTTTTGCTGATGGGTTTTTTTCATATGTCATTCACACTGTGTTTTATACAGTACAGAGAAATGTATCATTTTATTATAAATGCATACATTATTTATATTTTATGGTGTGATATCCAAAATCCCCTCTGGAAAACCCTTTAACCTTAATATGAAACAAAATTAATGAGAATTTTGAATCTGGCTTTTCTAGTTTGATTCTTTCTGTTCTGGAATTTTTTTTTTCCAAATTATTGTGATCGGGGGGGCATATCAGTTGCCTCATTAGATTTAATATGAAACATTGTCAGCTGTTCCCCATACAGTGTCTGTCAGCAGAACGGCTGCTTGTATTTCATCGCACGTTCACACTGAAACATTTGTGTGCCTCGTCTTTTTTCCAGAAATGCTTCGGAATAATTCAGCTACGTGAACTCTCACGGCCGTCCCGCTGTCTGGAGTCTGTGGACGTCTCTGAAATTCAAAGCTGACAGAAATCATTTTAACCACTGATAGAGAGCGATGAAGCGTCCTGACAGAGGAGGCCAGTCACACTCAAATATGAATCATACTGGAATCTGGTGCTTTCAGGAAACATTTCAGGAAAACTGAGCTCTGTATATACTTGATGCCCTTCGTGCATCTGTAGATTGGTACATTTTGTACGTAGCTCTTTATTTTGTGCTTGTGTTTTGTACATTTTTTAGATACTGTACATTTTTAATGTCTCTGTAAAGACTGTAAGTAGACCTCGGTTTGTTCTGTTGAATTATGAGCCACGATCATCTGCGTTTGTTTTTAAGAAACAGGTTTGATGTTTTGATCTCAGGTGCCGTCGTTCTCTGGCGGTTATTGACTGACGTTAAAGTGATATAACACCAGTCATATCATGATATTATGCAGATTACATGTGTAATCATCGCTGTTCGTATGAACATCCGCGCAGCGCTCTTGTGGTGTGACAGTGGTTAAGAATATTTCAGCAAACGGCTGCATCACTTTCTCTGTTTCTGATATGAAATGTTTGTTGGGTAAATCCGCACCTCTCACAGCTGTATGATGTGCTGACTCAGGGGAATCTTTATTTTGGAGGAATCTGACCTTTCACTAAATAAATCATGAAAATGATGAAAATACAAATAGTGCTTCTCTTATTCACATCTTTAGAATCTTGAACCTGCCTGAACTCTTCATTTCAGACCGTTTCGGTCCTCATAACGTTTGCCGAAAGCAGTACGGGACGTGAAGGAATAAAGTTTTAGGAACAAATAAGCAAATGTAAGTTAGTTAGTAATGGTTCACTGAATGTACAGTAAGGGTTACACTTTATTTTGATAAATTGCTAAAATTGTGCAATGATCCAGATGAATTTTTGATTTGAGTGATGCTCAAGTGTGTTCACTAGAATAAACCAGTAATCATGGCTCAGCTGCCAGTAATATAACATGCTTAACTACCACATAACTAATGGCTAATATTCGTTTACCCTTAAAATAACGTGTTCCCAAACTTCCATGTTAAATGAAGTCTTCAATCTGAAAAGAACGATTTGGTTCTCATCCCTGGAAGACTTGTGTTTCATGTGTTGTTGAGTTTCATCCACACAAACACAAAATGCATTTCTGTTACACAAATATTTTAATAAATAGTCAATAAATAGTGCATTACATCCACATAAATAAATAATTTCTCAGAACAAATAAATAGATTGAGTGATCGACACAAACATCGGTCTAGCTTATGTGTGGCCGACAGCCGCTGGTTTCTGCTGTCGTCAGCTGTGCTTTGATGTGTTCGTGCGGTGGCTTTGATGGCGTTCGGTCATGTGGAGGTGAACTGTAGTGAGTGACATCATTTCCTGTGCTCTCCGGAGGCGACGTAGCCGAGCGCCCGATTCACGGTGATGGCCCGGATGTGGAAGCCCTTCAGCGTTTTGCACAGCGACAGACGGTCGTTGAAGGACGATCCACTCCAGACGTGCCACTGCACACATCACAGAACATGAGCGGATGAGATACATGTGAGCGCGTCTGCGGTGAGTGAGTGTGAGAGAGACGACAGACACTCACCTGAGGAAACTCTGAGGAAACATCTTCAGCCTCACAGTTCTCATTCAAGCACTGCAAATCAAGCACAATACAGCAGTTACTAGAGTTTTCAGCACACACAGCGGCGACATCTTTTTGCTCTTCAGGGCATTTGTTTGCACACACTAAACTGAGGCCTCAGGTTGTTTTGGAATGGAATACTAGCTTACTAAGTGAGCACTGCACAGTGTACACTGCTCTGCCTGCTAGTCCTGAACCCTAGTGTTATGTGAGTGTCAGAAATACTCGGTAACTTGTTCGGTGACTGTGACATTTAGGTTATGAACATGCCTGCAAAATTTTGACCTATAGAATAAAATTTGATGGTTAACGGCAGCTGCACAGATTCAACTGCCCTCTAAGGGTGTTTACATCTACATTAATGAATTTGGCAGATGCTTTTATCTGAAGAAATACATTTTTATCAGGTTCAGCATATTAAATTCACTGACCTTGGCATTGTTAGTGCCATGCTCTACTGCTTGAAATAAATAAATCAAAATGTAATTAAAAAAATGTTAGATTTAAAATATGGCTGATATTTTTTGCAACAAAAGTTTCAAGCAATTTGTCACTTAAAAGCAGTCATTTAAATTTTAGATGTAGTTCCATCTTAACATTCAGCATCTGGTAAACTGAAACGCTGCACTGTGGGACGTGTGTTGTACGCGGTGCTCTGATCACATACTGCATATGCAGGTTTATGTGTGCTAGAATAGTGATAGTACGCTAGTGTTGTATTCTGAAGAGCCTGCAGACGGACTGATCATCGGTTACTGTGAAGGACGAGGAGATTATTACATTCAACAGGTCTTTGGTGGCCGTCTTCACTGGATTCAGAAGAGTCTCACTGGGCTTGTAGGAGTTCAGCATCACGTCGTAATAGCACAGATCAGCTCTGATGTTCTTCAGACACTCCGTCTGTGAAAATCACACAAATGTTAGAGCAGATCACCGGAGCAGAATCAGACTGATAGAACACAGCACAGCAAACTCACCTCGCTGAAAGACTGAGCGCCTCTGTGGCTGGAGCAGGACTCCTGAAATAGTTCACAGTGTTAATAATTCTGTAAATACTCTACAGTCTCAGTAAATGTTAAATAGAACTTCTACAAGTTATGAGCTGACATTAACTAACAATACAGGGTTAAACTAAACTAAAGCAGAGTCTGACACTCAGTCTATGAGAGAAGCTTGTAACGAGCGAGACGTTCTGACGAGAGCAGCGTGAGCTGATCGCAGACGACTGTGACAGAGATCACTCCAGTGACTCCAGTACCGGTCAGACTCACTTCATCAGAGGTGCTGGGCTGACAGACAGACGGCGTGTGAGTGTGAGGAATCATCTGAGCCTCCAGATCAGTGCAGTTAAAGCCAGCGAACAGATCCCTGTCCTGCATCTTCCCCTGCTGCGCTCACACACACACACACACACACACACAGAAGATGAGAGTAATGCCATTAACCATCACAAACATTCACATCATGATACACGAGTCCCTCTGCTCACTGTAAACATCACAAAATGATATTACTCTCACTGCTCAAACATGACTCAAAATGTTCTCAGGTCATGATTTGATGAATCTACATATTAATCTAAATATGAATCAGTAATTTAACACTGATCATCAGTGCATGTGTCTTCTCTCCTGTTGTTGTAAAATCCCTAATTAAAAGAAAGCAATTCCATAATGACATCATCATCATCATCTTCATCATCCAGCAGTGACATCATTTTGGAGAGAAACCAGCAGCACAAACACTGATGGAGCTGATGAATTCTGGGATGTATGAGATCAGTTTGATAATATGAATATTTCAGGAAATGGTTAAAAAGCGAAGTGGTTTTTTATGAAGATCCTGTTCATTTTCCTGTCACTCTGAAAATAACCGTGCTGTAGTTGTAACGCTGACGTGTCTAAATTTGACCACAGCAGATTTCTGTTTGCATACAGTTTGATAAAAATACTTCAGTACAACGCAATTTCATATTTATACATATATACAGATATAGATATAGATCAAAATATACAAACACGGCCAAAAATACATTCACTAAACTGCTTCAAAATATTTTTATGTAAATATTTTTTTTTTTTACCAATATATTTTTTGGCCATTTTTGTACATTTTTAAAAGCCTTGAAAAATGTATTTTGTTCTATTTTACAGAGAAAAATGTTGTGACATATGAACATGTGAACAATCCGCAAATAACAGAATTTACGATGCTAAAAACCCCCCAAACATCAATACATGGTTATTTCTCTATGCAGTGACCTTTAGCAGATGTTTCGAGACGTCTAGTGGGCTCTTTCATTCATTTCTCCTTAATGTAAGCCATTGTAAGATTGGATCTTGCCCCAGAAATACGTTTAGTTTCAACCTTCATATACCAAAATACATTTCAAAATTCTGCCAAAAATATAATATGCTGTAAATTCAAACTAAAACTTATTTAGTTTGAGCCTTTATATACCAAAATGCATTTCTAATCTCAATTTCTAACATATATTCTGCAGTGTTGCGGTGTGGGTGTTGAGTGTAGTTGCGGTAGTCGATGGTGTTTGTGCGTGCGCCGTACCTTCTCCATGATGTGTGAGAGGTTGGAGAGCAGCGTCCTGGCGTTGGTGCTGCAATTACACCGCTGTGTGTTTGGAGGGACCGGAGAGCCCATCGCAAGAGACACAAATATGCACAATACAATGCCTGCATGTCACACACACACACACACACACGGTCAGTCACACAGCTGCATCAGTTCATCAGATGTACTGCAGTAAATCAGGTTAATCTCACTCTAACACCTTTCAATAATGTCACTCATGTTAACTTGCAGTCAGTCACATAGAAATGTAAAGATGAAAATATCTCCTGTGATATATCAGTTCCTCCATTGTATCATGTAGCAGCAAGTGTGTGTGAATATTCTGTGTGAAGTGTGGAGTTACTCACTGATCTTCATGATGAGTGTCGTCGCTCAGACTCTGATAGAGTGTGTTTGCTGGAGGACCAGTGTGATGGAGGCTTTATACTCATGATGGGGAAATCCCTCACACTCTCAATCACTAAAACCTCCACACACACACACACGCACACACACGCTTGGTTTGCTGGACAGAAACTGGAATAAAAAAACTGATGTGTATGCGCTCATCAGTGACCTCAACAAACAAATGCACTGCCTGCTCCCGCTTTCACTTCATTCAGACGACTCCAATCACAACCACGAATCACAACACTTTCTAGACTTTCAATGAATAACTGGAAAACACAGTGTAATGATCAGTAGTGACACTACAATATGAATGATTGAATGTTGTTATTTCTCTTCTTACTCTTTTCCATCCACACAAACCTGACTATATGAATATTTCCACTCAATCACACAATTATCTGACTAATGTGTTTGCTCTCAGAATTTCTTTTTGTTCCAATAATGTGTAATATCTGTTGTATACGGTCTCAAATAGAATCTGATACATAAATTCATCTTGATCTGTAGGAGTCAATAAATTTCCAAACATGATTGAAACATGATTCATTTTCAAAACGGAAAAAAAACATTTAGTTGAAAGAAACAGCACTTTGGAAATGACTTCATGCCATTTCTGGAAATGATTGTCACTGGAATATATTTGACGCCAGTTTTGGATAAAACAGAAATGTAGATTTTGTAGACCAGCGCTTCGCGTTTAATCTGGTTGTGTTCGATCATATTTGCAATTTTATGCTAAAGCATCAATTATAAAGCCGCACTACAGAAGCTTGTTTCTGCCACAAGGTACAAAAAATAATTCTCGGACTTCAGATTTGTGAAATGAAAAGTCAGTCACACTTTTTTTTTTCTGTGGCAGAAAACACAGAACGCACCGAGCGAGCGTTACTCATTACTTACTTTCTCTACAAGAGACGATCCAGAACACCACGGTCTATGAAACAAAGTTTTATTTTTCTGATTTTATACATATCTGTACATAAGCATCTCCCTCAAATAAAGAATCTGAATACAATAGAATGAAAATGATATGAACACACTTATTCAGATGACTCGTGTCAGAATCAACATTCACAAAATGTTGAATACCAATCGCGGTGAACGTTACCAAAAGCTACAAGTCGACTACAAGGCAGGCATGTTTCCTCTCGAGCACCTTTGAAGCATCGCTGACGTTTTTAAATACTGTCCGACTCAAACATTCAACGGGTAATTGGCGGCTTGTTCTTCTTCTTCTAGTTTTTACACCGCTTTATGTTCTGACAGTTCTAGTTTAGTGGCAAACGGAAAGGACCGAGACGGATCGATGAGGAAGCGGAGCCGATCGCCGCAGGGAGCCGGTGGCAGTATCCAGGACGTCCTGGAGGAAGCGTGCGTGTCCCGCTCTGATCTGGACCCCGAGCGTCCTGGATTCTCACCTGACGTTTAGTATGTGAGGACGTGAGCGATCAGCAGTTATGAACCACAGAAGCAAAGGAAAGGTGTCTGTCTATACTGATGGTGAGGAGGGCGTGCGGCTTCATTTGGACAGCGTCTTCTCCGCCAGGTGCTTCTGCTGGCTCTGAGCGTGCCTGACCAACACACACATCGCCTGTGGTTAACTACAGCCGTACACAAAAACACATCCGTTTCCAGAATCCACTTCACTGACCATCAGCAACTATCAATTCACTCTCATTGGAGCACTAGCAGACTCAGGTTAAAGTTAGGGTTAGCAGAATAAGTTGGCTTGTAATTGCAAAGTGACTTACAGACAGCAGAATGTCCATCAAAATAAGACGGGTAACACGATCAACTAGTTATTTACTAGCATGCCTATTATTAACATACTGGCTGCTTATTAGTCCTTATAAAGCACCTGTTCTGCACAACCATATTCTACATCCCTAATCCTACCTGATACCTCAACTTAACAGCTACCTTACTAACTATTAATTTTTGTTGAGTTTGTTGAGGCAAACCTAATAGCAAAAACTGGATCTAAAAATGAAAGTGCGACCATGTTTAGTTAGTAGAATGTCTGCGAACATGTTTGTTACTTGAAATAAAATGAATGTTAAATGAAATAAAATATTTTAAAAACTTGATTTCAGCTAGTTGCCAAGGCAACTTTTTTTTTTTTTTTTCATTACATTTAACTTGATGTACTAAAATAACTAAACTGAAACTGAAATAAAAATGAATAGAAAATACATAAACATGTCAAAAAACTAAAGAAAACTAATAAACTATTCTTCATGACCATATTCTAGATCCCTTAATCCATTAATAAGCCGCAAATTAGGCAAAAGTCATAGTTAATACTGAGAAATGGACCTTTAAACAAAGTGTGACCATAAAAATGACAAGAACACACAACAAAATGACTAAAAACATTCAAATGAGTATGTAAGCAGACAATGTAAAAAATAAAATCTAATTCAAGACACTGGAATAACAGCTCATGTCATCATTCGTCCACTGACTCCAGTACTTTTCAGTAGGGGAATTTGTGCTTTACTGGAGCATTACTCAAACTTAACACTTGTACTTTTACTCCACTACTTTTTGTCAGAGTTTTTCACACTTCTGGTGACCAGATGATGTAAAGCGTGAGACCGTCACCTGGTCAAGTCCTCGATGTCCACCAGCATGGCGTCCTGCTCCATCTGAAGCTCGTCTCGCATCAGCAGCAGCTGCACCAGCTCCTCGTTCAGACCTGAAAAACACACAAACACACGTCCGTGAGCTCCACAGAACACACACACACACACACACAGAGTCTGGACTGTACGAATGTGAATGAGAGAGACAGACGAGCGCGCCTCACCCTCGATCTGAGAGTGCAGGTCGTTGACGATGACCTGCAGCTGTCCCAGCGTCATGTCTCTGAGATCCGTGGGCTTCAGACTCCTCTTCATCAGACACTCACTGATGTGCGGCATGTGAGGAAGCTGCCAACACACACACACACATGATCAGTACAAGCACATGAATCATGTCAGGGAAGATTTACAGTCTGAACCAGTAATCAGGTGATCAGAACCCAGCGTGAAGCTGAGAGACATGCAAAATAAGTCAAATGTATTTGTATAGTGCTTTTCTGAATACATTTGATTGCAAAACAGCTTTACTTTGAAATGTTGATTCTGTAAATGCTTCAGATCAAGCCTTATAGTATAGTTCATATGTGATCCTGGATCACAAATCCAGTCATGAGGGTCAATTCTATGAAACTGCGATTTACACAACATCTAAAATCTAAATATGTAATCTTTCTGTTGATGCATGGTTTGTTTGGACAATATTTGGCAGAGATTCAACTATTTGAAATCTGGAATCTGAGGGTGCAAAAAATCTAAATATTGAGAAAATCACCTTTAAAGTTGTCCAGCAATGCATATTACTAATCCAAAATGAAGTTTTGATATATTTACTGTAGGAAATTTACGAAATATCTTCATGGAACATGATCTTTACTTAATATCCTAATGAGTTTTGTCATTAAAGAAAAATGTATCATTTTGACCCATACAGTGCATTGTTGGCTATTGCTATGAATAAACCTGTGCTACTTAAGACTGGTTTTGTGCTCCAGGGTCACATATTTCAGTACCGCAGCGACATTCAAGACAATTAAGAGCTTTAAATATTGTTTTTGTTTTTTAGATTTGTATAAAAAAATTATTTCTATAGTTGTATGTTTGGTTTTGTTCTGTTTAGAGATGTCCAGTATTGTTTAAAGTGGAGTGTTTTAAAAAAGCATTAAAGAAAAAGATGATTTGGTGGCAGAGATTCTGAAAGTCTGGCGCTCGTCAAACATGTTGGGTAATTTTGCATGGCAAAGTAATTAAGGGCTTTAGTTAATACTCAGCTTTGCTCTAAGCAAGAGAAACTGATTCTCAGAAAGTACTGATGAAACTATGACCAGCAGTAACAGGTGTAATTTCGGACTGTTCACAAGTAATTAAAGGATTTAGAAAATAGTTTCTCAGAGATCATCAATTAAATTACAATTGCTTGTCTTGAGTGAAAACTATCCGCTCGTCTGATTTCATTTGAACATTTTCCAAACGCAGTTGTCAGTATTTTGAGAGACGTACAGCTCTGATTTCAGGCAGCGTTACTGTAATATTTCAGTTGGAAGTGACTTATATTGTGGTAACGATTTCGGCTGGATCACACACACCTCTAAATAAAGGAAGCTATATAATGATTTCATCTCTCTAATCGATCTAATAAATTAGTGGTCAGCAATACAGTTTATCATTATGACTGCACTGACCAATCCCAATCAGCTCAATCGCAGGGCTATTATTAAATATAATTATGGGGTTATTACAGTAAAGTCTGTCTGAGCAGTAGATATGAGGGATAATGAATAAAAATAAGCATTAATAGCAGATCTCTTCACAGAAACTAAAGCAGGTTTTTCTCATTACAAATACCAGTATCACACATGGTAATTCTTCAGGTAAATCACCCATCTGAAGTTCCCATGAGGACTCGCTTCATTCTGACACACTGCAGTTTTACTTTCACATCAGTTCGCTTGCTTTGACCTTGTTCCTATTGAAATGTTTTTCCCCATTTTAGACAGATATGAGCGCCGTAAAGGTGATAATGAGCTGGATTTCTCAAAGATTCACACACTAGAAAGCGAAGTGAACGTTAACTCTGTGAAACGAGGCAGAAATCAGAAAAACACATCATGTTTCTGTGTAACTGTAATAGAGTCATATTAATCTTGCTAGAAAGTGAACTCCAGTAACCCAGATGCGAAGAGTTAAACACCGCGTGAGTCACTATTTAAGATCATTACAAAACAAACAGGACTTACACTAGCTAGAAAAAAATCCCTTCTGCTTGGCAAGCTTGAGATTGTTGTCCAATCAAAATTCCAGTATTTTGGGTTGACATGTGCTGTGATATAAGATGCAAGTTAGGTTTTAGAACGGATTTTTTTCAAAAATAATCTCAGTCTTTTTCTCATATGCAGGAAACTGGAAGATGGCATTATTTATTTATTTATTTTAATTGATATTTAATAATGTTATGGATTTACATGCACTGATATAATGAGATGACAACAAAACTTGAACTGAACTGATCTGAATAATGACACTGTTACTTTCTATAGAGCTGAAACTTTCGAAATTTATGATTTTACTCCCATTTACTTCCATAAATCTGTATTAAAACAATCTGTGAATAAAGTGTATTCAGGTCTCCTAGTTTCAATGGCACGTAGATAAGAAATTTGAAATATATATGCTCATCAAGGCTGCATTTATTTGATCAAAAATACAGAAAAAAAATTGCAATTTTGTGAATTATTATTGGGATTTAAAATAACACGTTTCTATTTTAATATACTTTAAAATATAATTTATTCCTGTGAAGCAAAGTTGAATTTACAGCATCATTACTTCAGTCTTCAGTGTCACATGATCCTTCAGAAATCACTCTGATATGCTGCTTTATTATCAATGTTGCAAACAGTTGTGCTGCTTTTTTTTCTCGGGACAAGTGATACTTTTTTCAGGATACTTTGATAAATAAAAAGTTAAAAAGAACTTTGTTTGGGCGAAAGTTTCATCGGTCAATAAATCAGAGTTGCATGTAGTTGCATCAGTTATACATTGACATCTATGAGCAGGGTAATATGAGTCCCATACATGAGAATGCTGTTATCAGTAGTTGTGGATGTTGACTGGTCAGTGCAGTGGCGTTAAACACATGATAGAGTAACAGCTCTGATGTGAGGCGGTGTTATACGGTGAATATAGCCACTCCACTGCGCTTCATGTCTAAACTCCCTTCAGACGTGATTGTGATCTTTGTTTAAGGCAAACGATTTTTCCTCAAGACGAGATGATCTAATAGTGGGGTGTCCCATTGACACGAGCTGTACAAAGAAAAAGCATCACCGGTGCCACTTTAAGAGCACCAGTGTCCTTCAAAGGAATTTTCAAGAGCAGAGGTCAGTTTTGTTCTGACTACAGATCGTCCACATGTGCAGTAGCGGCTGGAGGAGCAGCACTGATGAGAATAACTCATGAGTTCAGCGAATGCCCTCTGAGAGCGCGTCACGCCAGTTTCTCTGTCAGTCTCTCTGTGGGCGGCGCTGGGTAGTCACGACCACAGGCAGCATGGTGATTTACGCCCCATGCGTGCGTTTCTCAGGCTACGGGAGAATTTCCCCCGTGCGCCTCTGTGGGCGTGAGCCTGATGTGAGCCGCGTTTGCTCCTTATTGCGTTACTCTGTGAAATGCTGGAGCAAGAGCGGCTGCTTCCTGCTGTGTGTTACAGTTTCAGTTCAGCGGCTGCTGCAGGGGCGGTCAATGACTGCAGTGGAAGCGGAGCCGTTCTCAGTGCGTGACGTGGTGAGATGTCACTTGTAATTGTGCTGGTGATTGGGTTTGTCTCACAATTACTATTTTGATTGTATTTCTATATATAAACTGACCAACAGTCGTCACCTGAAGCGTGTCATAATAATATTCCATCTGTGTATTTATGATGACACGTCAACACCACAGGCTACACATTTAACCCTAAGGCGGAAATACCAGTAATTTGATGTGCGCAAACATTGGTAAATCGCGTTCCGTGATTCATACATTTTGCGTCTGAAAGAGAAACTCCTACAAATGCATATTCAATAAGGTCAGGCACAAAAATAACTGCCACTAAGTCCTCACTGTGTGTCTTTAGTACATTTTAACGCCGAAAGACAATGTACGATGGCACAAGCTGTTAGTAAATCAATTAGCTACTTTATATATAATTTCGTAACTATTTCTATTCTATTCTATACTTTGAATGATTACAAAGAGTGTTTAGAAACAGTCATAAATGCGTCTCTCTTTAAGTAACTTAAGTGGCCTTATATTTCATTAATATTATTTCATCTGAAGTTACATTTTTTAAAAACATGCTTTTACTATCTGAAGTATACTACAAGTGTGCATTCAGTACAGTTAGGTGGACTTGCTTTTTTACAGTAATTAGCTCCAGTCAGGATTGTAACTCTAATGTGTAAGCTCATATTCAGTACTGGGCTGATTGAGAGTCGGACACTGAATTTGCCACTTTAGTCGAGTCCCAGATAGCAAGAGAGCAGGTGAAAACCGTTAAATTAATGTTAATGGCACTGAATTAATATCACTTTTGCACCTGCAATTCATGTAGAAAAAAAGTTGCACTTTCAACAAATCACCATTGTTGTGATCAATTACAGTAGTGTTTCAATATAAACACTTATGCTTTAAAAAAAGGATGTTTTGTACTAAGTTGATACCCAGCATGCACTTCTGCATAAATTTTTCTTTTGTTAACTGTCACCGTTGTTGAGTTTCACACACTGATTCTTGATGTCTAATTGGTTCTACAATTTAACATTTTTTTCTTTTAGCATGTTCTGTTAGTTCATCAAAGTGTGATGACTGTCCCTCACACTGTAGCTTCACACAAAAATAATTTGAGCAATTATTTAAATAACCTCACAATGATTACAGTCACCATCACCTGATCATTGCCTCAACAAATGTATTTTAGTACAAAAGACAATGAAAACCTAACATTAAAGTAGAAGAGTCATAAGCCCAACTAAAGCAAACACTGATCACAATAATAGTGGTTTGTTGAAAAGTCAGCATTTCTTCAACATTATTTGCGGGTGCAAACGTGATTTTGATTCAATGCAATTAACATTGACAAATCATGTTTAACATCGATTCAATGGTTCTTTGCTTTTAGGGGTGCTGTAATCAATGATCAGCTCTCACTAGCACTGACCGTCTCTCTCGGCTCAAGTTCCTCACCGCTGTGGTTTCAGAGCCTCAGTGAAACACGTGAGGAAGCGCACGTACCAGGTCGGCCACAGGAGACTTCTTGCGATTCTGCTTCTCCACCTCCACCTGCATCTTGGCCATGGGTTTGGCCATGGCTAGGGCCAGCTTTGCCTCGGCCTGCAGCTTCTTCTGTCGGCTCAGGAAGTCCATGTCCTCCAGGGACTCAGAGTCATCCTCCGTGGTGTCTCTGTCCGAGTAGGACGAGCTCTGTTTGCTCTGAGGACAGATGGACAGAGAACAAAGATCGGAGATTAGCCAAAGATAAAGCTCAGCATACAGTGGAAATGATAATAGAATGGTATATTTGCATAACAAACTGAACTCTGAACTCAAATGAACTAAAACCCTGATGATCCTATTCTCCTGCATGTTCTGAGATGATGCATATTTTTATTTGATTAGTCACCTAAGCACATTTCTGTTTCATTTTGCAAATTAACATTCAATTTTATTATTTAAAATCCTAAAACTTTGTTTATTTCTACGTCCCAGATTTTTGACATGGTTTGTGATTTTGGATCCACGGTAACTCATTTATGAAAATTTGCCAGAGATTTGATCATTAGGGCTTATGAATGCAAATATAGCTGCAAGCAGCAATTAAAGGGCCAAGCACAAAGAAGGCAAGGTAAGTCAGGCCAGCATGGCTGGCAGCATCAGACCAGCTGCATCAGTGAGCAATTAAAGACGTATTTATTATTTAAGCAAAACGACTGAAAAAACAAATACAGTCACTATTAACATAACTGAAAGATTTGTCATAGGTTTGGTGTCCATATGTCAAAGCTTTGCAGAGATACAGTCTCAGATGCATTTTGGCATCATTTCAACAAATTTGTTGATGCATTAAACGAAAACGAGTCATATATCAACATGAAATCCATAGATTTTTGCCAGCATCGTCTGAAGATCGAACCAGCAGCCTAGGAGGAGTTCAAAATTTAGGTTTACAATATAAAATGGTGGGACAAGACGTTCATCTGACTACGGCAAAATTGGAATCTATGTTCTAGGCATGACCCAAAGAATACATTGAGACCAGTTTCAACACAATAAGTTATTAGCATTTTTGACCACAAGGTGGTGATGCCACAAAACGTTTTGAGTAGCATCAGGGCATGATGCCGAAGACACATAGCGAGTTTCATAACGATAAGACAATGTGCTCGTAAAATACAGCATTTTATGACAAAATTCAAAATGGCTGGGTATGGTTTGACTCCGCATGCTCCTCTGAATCTAAACAGAGAGTTTTGTGATTTTTGGCTAAAGCATTCAGAAGTTATTAGCAAAAAACATTTTTCATATCTCCTGACCACTAGGTGGCACTGCTTCAAAACTGTGCATGTAGCCTCAGGTCATGATTGTTATAACACACACCAAGTTTGGTCTCAATACACCTAACCGTTGCGGAGATATAGCCTCACATCCGTTTTTGCGTGCTCTTCGTAGAATTTGTTCACAAGTTATCAGACAAACCATCTAGGGCGAGTTCGAAAAAGCAGTTTTTTCGAACTATTGAAAATAGCAAAAAAACTAAACCTTACGATTTTGACTCGGCATGAGCCAAGGATTCAAAAGGGGGAAAAAAACCTTACAGTTCAATAGTTATTAGCACGAGTGAAACTTCGGACAAGTGGTAGTGCTAGAGAATCTGGATTAGAGACTCCAAATTTGCTGTGGTTAATGTTGGGACTGTCCTCTATCAGTGTGCCAAATTACACAACTTTCCCACAAGCATTCTATGAGCTGCCGTAGACTCAATGCAGAAGAAACAGAAGAAGAAGAAGGAAGAATAATAATAATAGGAAATCCAACAGATAAAAGAGGTGCTTGGCCCCTAATTACTAAAGTTTTACTGCAGTGTCAGTAAACGGTTGAGATGGGTCACAGAGAACCGAAAAAACATTTCCCAAATGTCTGACACGAACCCCTGTGAAAAACAAGTGTTTAACGCTTTAAAAAAGTGCACTTCGTAAATGATGTCAGATTAAATGTTTTAAAGTACACTTCAATTAATTGTATTTTAATAATGTTTTGTTGTGTTGTAAAGGAAGTACACTCATTCTGATGTGTTGACTAACATACTAAAGTACATGTAAAGTACTTGATTATCATTTGAAGTGTTATTTGATATTACATTTCAAGTTCATACATTTTAAATGTGCTAGATGACGACTTCATCATTACAAATGTTTAATAACAAATGCATTTAAATACACAGTGATATTAAACTAAATTTTTGTTGATCATAAATGCTTGTCAGTACATTCAGCGGTACTTCAGTAGTTATGAAATTCCATATAAAGATGTACTGAAGTTTTCTTAAGTGGGTACTTAAAACACACTAATGTTCAGCCGACGACATCCCATGCAAATTTAAACGATAAAAACATTTTCATTGAATTCCAGTTAACATGCGATTAATTTTAAGTGTCTGACAAATAACATTCAGTTCCACTTATTTTTAAGTATATTATTTCCATAAGAAGTACTTCTTGTTTTTCGACATAAGATGAAGAGCACTTGTTTTTCACAAGAGCTTTCAGACTCAAACACTGATTTGAAGTTGATGGCGTGTGTGTGTCCAGGGGGAATCTACAGGCGCTGTGTGTGTTGTAATGATGAGGCTGATGATGATGATTGTACAGGGTCAGTGTAGGTGGGGTCATTTCTCTGGCCTGTGACCCTCTGTGACTCACGTCCGTAAACCTTACTGTAACACCCGCTGCAATGTCTGCTGGGAAGCCAAGGCTCGCAAACCACATCCCCGATTCAGGGGCATTCTGGATGGGGCTGACTCGAAACACTGCGTGTGCGACCTCTATGACACCAGCGAGAGTAAACATCATCCATGACCGCGTAAGTGTGCGTACCATGGGTGAGAGCGGCGTGTCCAGGCTGGTCTCTGTCTTGCTGTCATCTGCGTCGCTGTCTTTGTCGCTGCCGCTGTCGTTGACGAAGCAGATCTGCAGGTTCATTCCGCTCTGAAGCCTGTGAGGATATGCGGTGTCGTTATTCAGATGATCAGAGCTGTTAATGACAGCTGTAGGTACATGTAAAACGCAGCTGCCACACAGAGACAGTGAAGAACAGTCAAGATGATTTTGCTGGATCTTCAGCAGTATCCTGCAGTATTTCAGGCCAAAAAATCAGTTTAATCAGAACTAGTGCAGATATGTATGATATGCCCGTTGTTGTTGTGTGTTATTCTTGAATGCTCTGGGATTGTTTGTTCAGTGTTTATGCTCTTGTGTACAGTACTCTGGTTGATTTTTATGGTTTTGGAGGTGCTATATAAATAAAAGAGCGTTGATTTGAGAAAAGCACACGGTGAGAGCACTGGAATACCCGCGGTGACATCAGCAGCAGAAACGACTGAAAGTCACACAGAAGAGTGAAACGCGCAGGAAAAGGAACTGCTGAACCATCACAAACGCTCAGCAGCGGCTCCAGAACAACATGACAGGAGCTCTTTATTTTACAGTTCTGCAACTGCGTGCACATGTCATTTCTGTAGTTTTGTTTAAATGACACGAACAGCATAAATTTGTAATGAATTTTAAAATGTTTGCACATTTTGACTGAATGCCTATAAAAAGTTAATGATTGAACTTTTTTCTACAAAGAATTGAATAAAATTTCACAGTTCAAGTCAGAATTTTAAGATTCACTGAAGTGTATCTATCATATGAAAATCTGACTTCAGGTGAATAAACTAATATTTGAACTAACACATAACCCCATGCTCCATCAGTTCATTAGTCACAGTTGATTAAGAGCAATGCTTTAAATGACAGGAGTTCTGAAATGTGGTTTTAACATGCATAATGGATGAAGCCAGGGTTAAATTCACATTCAGCTCTGCTGACATCTTAGAGTTCAAGGTTTTTACAGAGGGGATTTTGCATTTCTGTTTTTATCACTCCATAAGTCACAAACAACCAGAAAAAAAAAAAAAAACAGCCAAGACAAAAACAAAACAAAAACATTGTTTTACAATGTTCTATAAATATGTGTCAATGACATAAAACAGTAAAACAAGAGAGAAATAAACGCATGGTAACACTTTAGTTTAGAGAACATTTCTCACTTATAACTAGTTTATCAGCATGCATATTACTAGCACATTAGTACTTATAAAACACATATTAATGCATATTACTGTGCATGTTCTTGATCCCTTAATCCACCCCATACCTAAACTTAACAACTACGTTACTAACTATTAACAAGCAGCTCTTCAGGAATTTATTGAGGGAAAACTCTCAGTTAATACTGAGAACTGAAGTGGGACCATACTCATTTTCTGAAAGCAGCCTTTAAAGATACATATTAAAACTGAAACCTAAAGATGCAGATAGATAAAGAGCAATATGAATGCTAAAAGATGATAAAAGAAAGAATGTTATGGAAGCAGAACAGCCCAAAATCTCAAAAGTGACCTGCGCATGAAACACTGGTTTTAACTGTATTGTCCTGTCTGAAAGATCATGGGATTTCTTTATTGTTCAAGTAATATACAAGTAAGGTGAAATCTGGACTAGTGGGTCACGGAGTTAATGTTTTACTGTAATAACAGCAGCATTATGACACTGTGTCAACATGACAAAGAAATGACAAGAAGTGCTCATCATTGTCCTGTGAAACAGAAAGTGAGCAGCAGGGATTCAGGTTGAAGTTTGTGTGTGTGAGAGAGAGAAGGAGCTGCTTCCCTTTTGGGAAGAGTGTGTGTGTGTGGGGATGTGGAGCTGAAGGGGGAAGCCCTTCATGTTCATAGAGAGAGTGCTTAAAAAGCTCTGCTTCACCACACAACACACAGAAACGTGACGCTGTTTCACTATCAGCTCCGGTCTGACACTGTGGTCATGGAAAGTTGAAGAAAAGGCCCGTGTCTGCATGCTCCGCTGGGCTCCGTCTGCACTGATGTCACTCTCACTCACAGCGGCCCGACACACACATAAACATCCCGCACCGCGGCGCTTACCTGAATCCAGCTCATGCTGACTCAAACCTCCTTCAAAAACACCATGACATGATGCTTGTTCAGAAACTTGAAGGTGACAGAAGATCAGATCATGACAATAAAAGAGCTTTCACTACTCTCACTGTCATCCATTTCAATAGCTCACTTTTACACCTTTTTGTGTGTCTATATATGATGAGTTCAGATGCAAAAGCCTCTAAAATCCATCTGACGTGTTTCTTTAAAATTATCATTTCTTTCTGGCTACCTTGTATAGGTTTCTGTGTAAGTACTGGTGCTTCTGATTGGGCTGAGGCTGGAATTTAGCGAGTTTGAAGTAAAAGTGTTTGATGGACATATACTATGTGTCATCTCATTTTTGACCGAGATGGCTTTTAGCTGGTTTTGCATCTGAATACATATACACATCATTTCTGTTATTGACAGAGTGATAAAAAGAGAAATGCAAAATTCCCTCTGTAAAAACCTTCAACTATGTCAGTAGAATCAAATCAAAATTTGATTTTAAATAATACTTTTATTAAGTAAGAATGCATTAAATTGGTCAAAGGTAACAAAAGATTTCTATTTCAAATAACTGTGTATATGGGTATATAAACTAAAAAATGTGTGCGGTTGTTACTGACCGTGAGGACAGGCTGGGTTTGCCGCTCTTGCTGCAGCTGGTGTAGATTCCCGGCCCATCGTCAAAGAAACTGCCCAGCGCCAGCTTCTGCCGGATGGATTCCCGCTCATTCTTTTGGGCCTGAGACAGAAACACAGAAAGATGAGTTAAAGAGGACACAGGGCACACAGACACCAGCAGATGGCAGCAGCAAGACGTGAAGCGTGGTAACATCACACACTGCAGACCACAAACACACACACACACACTCACACACACACACACAACACCTGCAGCACTACAGCAGATCAGAACCTCACCAGACCTTCAGACTCTGAAGAAACACTATATGCACAAACACATGTGGACACTCCTTATGGAACAGAATCTACTTGAACTGAATGTGATGTTTTTAAGCACTTAACTGCATGTTTTTCACAATTAAGTGAAGATGCATTATTCTTTAAATTGATTTAATTGTCATTACTTCAGACCAAAATACATGTTTGCTTGTAATTTCATGATTATTTATATTGTCTATGAAATATGGTTAAAGTACTGCTGATGTACTGACGTGCATTTATAGTAAAATAAAATGCCATTCAGTGCCATTTCTGTTGAAACTCAAGTATTTAAATATATTTAATTCCACATTTGTCAGGAATTAAACTATATTTAAAATATATTCACTTTAAACGTAATACTGAATAACAAATTCTAAGTGTGCTTTAGTATGTTAGTCAACACATCAATAAGTGCCTTCTACACACAGAAAAAAAATGGTGCTTCAGCGGTTCTTCAGCGGTTCTTCGGTGTGATTGTGGTGCTATATAGCACCATTTGTTTTTAGAGTGTATTAAAACATGACGAAAGATTGTTTAAACATAACCTAAAATGTACTTTAAAAGTTTTAATATAATATTATTATAAAGTCATGAAAGTGTCTCTTTTTGAGTCACTCAAAAGGGGTCATCGGATGCTATGTTCACTTTTACACGTTGTTTGAACATTAATGTGTGTTGTCAGTGTATGTACAAATCTACCCTATAATGATAAAAATCCATGCAGTGGTTTTTAATTAATCTGTAAAAATAATATTCCCTTTTTCAAATCGAGCCGTTCTCAGATGCCTGTCGATGTGCCGTCACACCCACAGAGGCCACTCCCACAATAGTTGATTGACATGAGCCTTTTACTTCAGACCAGCTGTCACAGTCCGACCTCCATTGTTTTGATGCCGGAGCAGGGATGTAATTTAGACAAAAATAGGTGTTGAGGTGTTGTGTTGCTGGATTTTGAGAATTTTTAACCAAAGTATATTATAGACTTTTCATTAAGACCCCAAAGAATCATCTGTGGCATCCGATGACCCCTTTAAGCGATCTTTTATTTTATTAATATTGTATTATCGGCAAATGCAGTTTTCAAAAATACACTTGTAAGATTTGAAGTACACTACAAGTGCACACTCACTACAGTTTTTCAGCAGGGTTCAGCAGGTCACTGATGATTCAGTAAATCACATCCGAATGTCTGTTTGTGCTCAGGATGAGAAGCACGGGCTTCTAGAGCCGACGTGTTTAATCAATGTTTATTTTCACTGGAATTACTGGAACAAACTCATTAACGCTGTTGTCCACATTTGTGTGGCAATATACTGTATAACGGAATCAAGTTACCATAAAGCCAGATCCATCACTTCAACAGACACAATCACCACTGAATGCAGGACTTCACTGATTTCAGCCAGATTCCTGTCATCACGTCATCCAGCAGCGTCCCGTCATCCTGAGAGATGAGAAAATCTACGGAGCGTTTCCATCAACGCACACACACACAAACGCACACACACATATGAGAATCAAAGCTTCATGTGTTCTTCATTGTTTTGTCTGCTGGATCAGAGCACAGGAAGTGAGTATCATTCAGTGCTGAGCTCAGAGGATTATGGGTGATTTAAACTGACTTACTGGTCTATCGTCCACATCCGCCTGTACCTGAACCCTGACACACACACACACACACACACACACAGAGACTCATCATGGAGTCTGACTTCATCCTCTGTGAGTCAGAGCAGCGCATTGACACAGAGTGAGTGTGTGAGGACAATATCTGCCAAATATACAAACACAACCCCATTCTGACTGCAATTTGACATATTTCACAAGATGGCTCATTTTTGCTAAATCATATGTATTTTATGAGTTCCCAATTTGCATGAATTTGTACGAATGACCTACCTTTTACCCCGCCACTAAACCTACCTTCTTTGAGGTCTAGACATATCATACAAAATCGTACGAGTGAGGTCGTATGAATTGGCCACCTTGTAAAATACATACAAATTGGTCATGAGCAACCCGTCTAACATCACTGAGCAGTGAAACAAGACACAGATACATCAGCTCCAACACTTCAGCCTGTCATTACAGTATTGAATTATGGCTGACAAATTATACAGACGATCTGGAAACTTCTGCAGCATCTTCATACAGTCTACTACAACGTAGAGTTTTACAGGCCTCAGCTGTTACTGTGAATATGAAGAGTATTGACAGCGGGAGTGTGTAACGTATCATCATAACGGTTGTTGTGATCTGACATTATTGCGTAGCCTTGATAGTCCACACATTCACTCTGATGCAGCTTGTTAAAAAGCAGTTAGAATAACCCTGAAATTCAATATATGAGCACAAAAATGCACTTCTATTTCCATATGTTATAGTTCAGTGATATCACATGAGTAAGAGGGCTGAGTATCAGAAACACTGCAGATGTGATACTGTGGTACAGCAGTTTAATCAAAGATTAACATTGTGACATATTTTAGGCAAAATATTGTCTGTTTTAGCTCAGATTTGCAAATGAAACACGTAGCAGTTTTTGAATGAACTGGTTGAATGAATGATTCAGTGACTCACTCGTTAAGACAGTAACTTACTGCCACCCACCCGAGTTGATAGTTTCTTATTAAAAATATTATTCCGTTTTTAAAAATAATTTCATATCAAATATTCAAAATGTTATTTTGAATACAGTAATCTCAGCATTATTTATGCAATTGTAAATGCAGTGTAAATGCATTCATGACATCTCTGAGCTTCACTAAACAGTCGGTGTAAATACATCTAAAAGACACTTCAGATGCAGCTTCTGTGTCTGCAGTGCAAAGACGGGTTTTCTTGATTTTGATTTCATTTGATTTACATTCTAATTGATTGAATGTATTTGACATAAATGATGCATACATTAAATAAGGTTAGGAAATTGCTCTTATAAGGGTAAACTAGAAAAATATAAATCCCACACACTACTCAAATGTGCATCATCACGAAAATAATTAAATGAGCAAAGTTTCAGTCTATCAACCATCCTCAGACTGACAAAACATCCAAAGTGCAGGCTTTTGTTGACCAGCACACACAACATAAAGAATGTGAAAATAGTGTGATCACGACAGGCCTGAACCAGCACAAAAACACACGCAGCAAATTATCGCCTAATTATGGCTACTGGCAAAAATCACAGGAAGTACTGAGATATCATTTTCATCAACATCACGCACCCTTAACTCACAACAGAATACAGTTTCTTCCCGGGGCTGGTTCAGTATTTACAATTGTAGACTGTCCAATGTTATTTACTATGGATCTTCTCCTTAATACAGTCTCAAATAAATAAATAACACAATAAACACTGTCTGACCCTAAAAACACTGTGACCGGCCTACTCGCTGTTAAAAAAAAAAAGAAAAAAAAAAGTTGTTTCAACTGTTCGTGCTGGCTTCAAATTTTAACTTTAGTCAACATGAAATGTTAAGTTGTACCTCATGAAAACGTGGATATTTGAGTTGAGTAGACTTTAAATTTTAAGGCAGCACGAACACTTACTTTTTACAGGTTTATTCTTCTATTGTTTCTGTGTTTCATCTGTTCTGTTCATCATCTACTGTAATAGTGACACAGAGATCACAATCCATCAGATCACACCGGGATGAACGGCCACATAGTAGTTTTCACAAAATGGACTGTTGAAATGATCTGACCTCAATTGCCTCTTCAAATTATTTTCTGTATTAAATCCATTCTTATGTATTTCTATACAATCATAAATGTATTTGTTTTTGTATTTATTTATTCTAAATGGGTTGTTTCATTTTAACATTCACAGAAGTATTTTTACTTCCATGTTGATGTGTTTCTGAGAAAGTGTTTTGTCAAAGCTACACAATATGATACTAATGGAGCTGAAAACACCACACCCTCAAACATCTAAGAAATACATAAACATACATTAAAAATGAATGACATATTTATAGCAGCAAATATATTCTGCAAAAATACTCCAAATATCTGAATAAATAATGAGAGAGAGCTTATTATTTTGTTTTTCCGCATGTGAGAGAGACAGAGAAAGCGAGTGTGTGAGGCTGTGCTGGGAACAGTGAGGTGTAAATAATGTGTGTGTGTGTGTGTGTGTGTGTGTGTGTGAGGCAGAGACACAGACATGCCGGCACCAGTCGTCTCCATGCGGGCGGTTGCCTGGATACCGGCCTAATCGAGGGGCCCCTGGAGAATTGGGCCCCGTCCCCAATACACACACGATTTCCTCTCTGTTCCTCACCTGCGCTGTCTTCGGCTCTCCTGCCTGCTGTTATTGTGTCATATTTCCGCTCTCTGATTTCTAAGCGTCTGTAATGCGGTGTTTCTTCTCTTCTCCGTGAGCACACTGTTTCAGGTTATTTCCTCTCTGTCTGTCCTTCCTGTTTCCCTGCTCTCTCTCTGCTTCATCTGTCAGTGTGTGGCGATGTGTTGTGCATATGCTCCTGCTGTCAGCGCCGTGTGCCGCAGATCTGAGTCTGTCTGTGTTATTCCATCTCACGCTGCTCTCTACTGGCCTACACATATAGACTATTTTAATATTTCTTTGAGTTTGCACATAAATCCTGGTTAAACTTTCACTGCTAGAGCTATATATATATATACTAATTATTCAGAGTGACCCTAAAGCACTCAGCATTTCAACTCCATGACATTTCTCTTTTAAAACATGCGACAACCTTTCCACCAAGTTACAGTCAAAATGTTTCAGGTTTCAATGTTAAAAGTTTGGAGAATATATTTTGCATTTAATATGCTAGTGTTTGAGTGCATTTTAAAAGGCTGCATTTATTTGATCAGAAATACTGTAAAAATTGTGAAATATTATTTTAATCAGCATCATTACTTCAGTTTTCAGTGTCACATGATCCTTCAGAAATCATTCTAATAGTCTGATTTGCTGCTCAACAAACATTTATGACCCTGGATCACAAAACCAGTCATACGTGTCAATTTTTTGAAATTGAGATGTATACATCATCTGAAAGCTAAATCAATAAGCTTTTCATTGATTTGTTAGGATAGGACAATGTTTGGCCGAGATACAATCATTTGAAAATCTGGAATCTGAGGGTTCAAAAAAATCTAAATATTGAGAAAATCACCTTTAAAGTTGTCCAAATGAAGTTCTTAGCAATGCATATTACTAATCAAAAATTAAGTTTTGATATATTTACAGTAGGACATTTACAAAATATCTTCATGGAACACGATCTTTACTTAATATCATAGTGATTTTTGGCATAAAGAAAAAACATTGTTAATTTTGACCCATACAGTGTATTTTTGGCTATTGCTACAAATAAACCTGTTCTACTCAAGACTTTTTTTGTGGTCCAGATTTATGCGGTCACATTTATGATTATAATCAATGTTGAAAACAGTTGTGCTGCACAATATTTTTGTGAAAACTGTCATGCATTTTATGTTTCAGGATTCACAGATGAATAGAAAGTTCAAAAGAACAGCATTTATTTTGAAATAGAAATCTTTTTGTGACATTATAAATGTCCTTACTGTCACTTTTGATCAATTCAATGGATTCTTAATGAATAAAACTATTAATTTCAATAAAAAATGAAATTATTAGAACATGCATTGAAATAACCCATTCTTTTATGCATTTGTTCTCTTTCAAATCTCTCGTTCTGTCTCAAACTTATCCTGAGGTTGTTCTTTCCTAAAATAAATGTCTTTAAAGTTTTTCCTGTGGTTTCCTGTGGAAAGTCAACCATCTTATTACACAAGCCTCTCTCTTTCTGTTTTCCAGGGTCTCTCTTTGCCTCCAAATAAATGCACACAGACACACTCTCAGTTAAAAAAAAACAATCTAGAATATAAACCCAAGCATTTGCAAAGTTCAAAAACACTTTCTGAAGCATACATGACACAAGACTGACACACTGTAAGCAGGAAAAATCATCATCATCACGTAACTCAAATCTTAAAAAAAAAAAAAAACAATATGCAAGAGATTTACAAATATAATGTGATTGCATGAGCAGACGACAGCAAAGTGCTGATTATAAACGAATAGATCTGGTCCTGCATGTTGATTAGAGTCCTTAAAATCTCATAAATGCCATCTCTCATGACCCGTGACTATATCCACAATATACCATGAGCTCAGACATCTTATGGAGTGATGAAAGTGATTTACTGACGACAGCGATGTGGAGTGTGTGTGTGTTTGATGTGTTATTGAATAAAGTGGGGCGCTTCTCTTGAGGTTATGAGATGTAGCACACACACACACACACACACACACACACACACAATCATTCACCTGAACATGTTCATATACTCCTCATGGTCAGAGCACTGGCATACAGACTCACTGACATGTAAAACCAGCACATCTTACAGTCATGTCATGACTTCATCTAAGAAACATGAGATTTCTGTGGCCTTTTTCTCTAGAGAAACATCTTCAGATTCTACGAGAAAGCCCCGATTTGTGATCTCCTTCCCCCCGTGACGGATTTCCTCATCTGATCCTACCTGATAGGAGCAGCTGTCCTGGTGCACCATCTCTCACTGCATCCTCTAGATCCGCAGGAGAAATGCGAGTCCCACCCTACACACGAGTAACGGCGCGTCCGTCTGTATCCGCTCGCAGCAGCTCCGGGCTCTGCGCAAGGCGAGGGAGCGATACGATCGGAGCGCCTGCCACAGACGGGAACGGAGGGTGGGGCGCCGGGAGACTCTGGACGCTCCTGGAGCACCGAGAGGGCTTACTCACCGCCAGCCAATCGGAGCGTGGCACACGCGGACGGGGGATGGGGGCGGGGCCAGAGACAAGGGAGAGGGAGGAGTGACCTTTCAGAGCGGAGCGGGGGAGGAGACGTCCCACGGATTGAGAGAGGGAGAGGGAGAGGGAGGGATGAAAGGAAAGGAGCAAAGAAAAGCAGTGGGAGGAGAAGCGCTGCAAAGAAAAGAGGCTTTCTGTGGCACATTCCTGCAGCTAAAGAATTCCTGAGAGCGGAGCGGACAGAGCACCGCCATTCACACGCTGCTCTGTCAACTCCTCACACATTCCACACAACTCAGACAAACAACAAGTGGACACACACACACACACAAAGATGTGTACAGGCAAATGTTTAACAGGATTCTACAAAACAGGTGTCGTTTGGGCTCTTCATTTGCATATGTGTAAAACAACAACTTTAACAATGAACAGCTGATGGCAACTGTTACTATGTGTCAACACAGACACTTCTCCAGACAACATCAATCCACTAACTGCAGTCAGTTTGTAAATGATTTCTCTTTGTGCATGTGGATGCTGTTGTTGTCCTGTGATCTTCTGCTCCAACTTGATTGCATATGCAAACACAAACCACTGAACATTTTTTTTTCAGATAGCAATGTTTTAGCAAGTCTTTAGCTGACAACCCTAAACATATACTTTTGAATATTTTTAAAAGAGTTGCAGAAATTATACACCTTAAAATATACTGTATACTTAAGTGTGTGCTGAATGTAATGTTTTTTTTTTCAGACAATTGACTGCATGTTAACTGCAGTTAAACAAAAATGTATTATAATTTAAATGAATGTAATTAACTAAATGTTATTATTATGGTTGCCAGTGTTGATGCATTGACACGTGGGATTACACAATTTCTATTCTAACTCTTTAACTTGATTTCACTTCTCTGTTTTCAGTCAGATCACTTTAAGCTGCTAAACTCTGGGAAAGTTTTTAGTCCAGCGATCAGCAAATGTTTTCAAACAGTCAGTCTGAAACCGTGCTAATGTAAAGAAAACCAATAAATCAGAGATGTCAGAGAGAACAGAGACTCGTGCTGTGTTTGAATTATTCACTGGGTTTTGCTTTAAAACACGAGCTCTGTCGTATTCTGTTTCTGAAGAGCACAAACCCTCATGCGTCACTTACTGATTACTTGCAGATTGCAATTTGTTCTTGATTATAGATTACGTGATGAAAACTGTAGTTAGCAACATAATCTAGGTTACTCATTTTTGATAATGTAATCAGACTACTTTTAGATTACTTTTTTTTTAAATTTTAGTTTTTAATGTTCATTACCAATAACAGTAAACCAACATGGAACACTGATATAAAATAGCAAAGAGAAAGAAAATATATTGCTGTTTTGGCCCTTGGAATTTTGTAAATGTACTGAGAATAATTTATGTATTTTATGGCATTTAAATATATTTGTAACTACACATTTATAATGATGCAGTAACAATTTAGAACATTCAAAATGGATAATAAGTAGAGATCATGCTCCATTTAGATATTTTGCAAATTTCCTACCATAAATATATCAAAACTTAATTTTTGATTAATAATATGCATCGCTAAGAACTTAATTTGGACAACTTTAAATGTGATTTTCTCTATAGTTTGATTTTATTTATTTATTTATTTATTTTTGCACCCTCAGATTCCAGATTTTCAAATAATTGCTTCTCGGCCAAATACTGTCCTATCCTAACATCAGTGGAAAGCTTATTCTCAATTTCAAAAAACTGACCCTTCTGACTGGTTTTGTGGTCCAGGATCACATACTGAATAACACACTAAAGTTAGGATTATAATGGAGTGCTTTACATGTGCTTCAGTGTGTCAGTGTTACATGTGCTTTGTGTTTGCCCTGGACTGATGCTGAAGTGTTTCCTGCTCTTTTGTCCTTTTGTTTATCAGTTTCCCCGGTTCATCACTGTGTCCAGGTGTGTCTTGTTAGATTGTGTATTTAACCCGCAGTGTTTCCTGTGTGCTGTGTCAGCTCTTGTCCTTTCTGGATGTTTTTGTCTGTGTGCTCTGGTCTGTTTCCCTATCTGGATTATGTTCCTAGTTTGGATTTAGTTACTTAATTGGCCTTTAATTACATTAATATTATATGCAAGTACTTTTTAAAAAAAAAATACCCTTTTAATATTTAATATTTGAAGCTCACTATAAGTCACTATAACATTTTTTTTTTTCACAAGGGTTATCTTAAGCGCAACCCTGTTACCGTGATATTATTTAGAAAAGAATAACTGAAAAGTGCATATATGTGCATATATCAGCATTAGATACTGTTTGTTTAAGCATTGTGTAGTTTTTACAGTCTTGAGTTTATAATGTTAAATTAAACTGTAACATTGCCAACCCACAGCTTTAACACATTTCTTGTTTTATGTGTTGTTTAGTGTTTAAGATCATACAGAAATGATTTCATAAAGCGGGACAGGGTGCGTCACATGAGTCTTTCTCTTGGAGCGGCGCAGGACAAACAGGAGGAGTTTAATCTGTCTGTGCCATCTGGCCCTCGGTTCACATAAACCAGATTAACTCTCTCCTTCACCACACTCATATCACATACACACCCTCAATCTCACTATAACATGACTCCACTCATCAGGCCTGATGAAGAACGGCCTAATGAAAAGCTGCTGTGATTCTTCGCTGTGAAGTGCATCTATATAGTGTGTGTCCCCGCTGGAAACCAGTGACCATTTGACAAAGTTTCCCACTACTCCTAACCCCAGGTTAATGGTTAAACCACTATAACCCTGGATAAAGGAATGTATCCCACTATAAATGTAAATATAGATTTAGTGCTGCAACTGACCCTACATCAGAGCCAAAGAATGTTAACAACCAATAACAAACAGTGCTTGCCTCATTTGATGTTCGAAAGCTTAAAGGTGCAGTAAGTGATTTGAAATCACCAGAGCAAACAAACCCCTACTAACACAAATGGACAGTCATAAGAAAGTCTCTCAGAACTTAAAAATGCAAAATTCACGATTTTTACTGAAACTATGAGCTTGTGAAACACTGAACCTGATTACACCAGATTAGATTTCAAATGGCCAACAGAACAAGCCCAGAGATGACGAGGCTCACGGATCTGCCGTCACCTGCAGTGTTTCAGCTGCTTGTGAAGGTGGCAGAGGGAAAGTCAGACAGTAAGGTGGAGCAGCGATGACATCATATCCTGCTCCCAGTTTGAATAGTGCATCAGTGCTCCGCTCATCTGACTGTTCTCTGGCCATTAAATGATTGTCAAATCCCTTTCATAAGACATAAAGGACGGAGGATAATCGCCTCCTCTCTGTCTGGATTATGTGCTGTTGTGTGTGTAATCAGGACATGTGTGTGTGTGATATGAAAGGATGACATCACAGCCATCACGCTCGCTTTCTGTAACTGATGCTCATGAGATATCAGACATTGATGCTCCTGAATACATCTGATGAAGTGTGATGTTTGCTGAGATGTGTGTGTGTGTGTGTGTGTGTCCTGTGATTCAGTGCAAGATCGGGAAGAGCTCCAGAATGTGTGCACCTGGTATTCATCACATTATGGGGACCAAATGTCCCCACAAGGATAGTAATACCAGTAAATTTTGACCTTGTGGGGACATTTGTGAGGTCCCCATGAGGAAACAGGCTTATAAATCATGCACAATGACTTTTTTTCAGAAAGTAAAAGTGTGCACAGTCTCCTGTGAGGGCTAGGTTTAGGTAGGGTAGGTGTAGATAGAAAATACGGTTTGTACAGTATAAAAACCATTACGCCTATGGAATGTCCCCATAAAACATGTAAACACAACATGTGTGTGTGTGTGTGTGTGTGTGTGTGTTTATGCATTATGTAAAGGCACCATAACGGCACAGTCTTAAGCTGTGAACAGTTACACTAGTCTAAATATAGATTAAAGCAGCAGATACGAATTAAAGGAATAGTTCACCCAAAAATTGGCTGTAAATGTGCTCACCCTCAGACCATCCAGGATTAGGATGAGTTTGTTTGTTCATCAGATTTGTAGAAATGTGTCATTTTATCACTGTCTCACTGATTGATCCTCTGCAGTGAATGGGTGCCGTCAGAATGAGAGTCCAAACAGCTGATTAAAACATCACAATAATCCACAAGTAATCCACACCACTCCAGTCCATCAGTGAACATCTTGAGAAGACAAAAGATGAAACAAATCCATCAAGATATTTTTAACTAAAATATGAGTCCATAGTCTATAATTACCTCCGGGGAAAAAGTGGTCTGGTCTGAATCAGGAGAGAAATCTGCACAGATCAAACACCGTTTACAAGCCAAAACAGCTCTAAACAAATCTGTGGCTGCATTTTGATGTGAGAGACAAGGGATGGACTTTTTTACTGGAGGAAGCGTTATTATGGATTATGGACTCA
This sequence comes from Labeo catla, assembly GCA_012976165.1. Lineage (NCBI taxonomy): Eukaryota > Metazoa > Chordata > Actinopteri > Cypriniformes > Cyprinidae > Labeo > Labeo catla. Next base: position 136,430 of record VONZ01000517.1, read on the forward strand.
TATTTTAGTTAAAAATATCTTGATGGATTTGTTTCATCTTTTGTCTTCTCAAGATGTTAACTGATGGACTGGAGTGGTGTGGATTACTTGTGGATTACTGTGATGTTTTTATCAGCTGTTTGGACTCTCATTCTGACGGCACCCATTCACTGCAGAGGATCCATTGGTGACACAGTGATGAAATGACACATTTCAACAAATCTGATGAACATACAAACCCATATTATTCCTTTAGCTGATCAGCACATCAGCACAGTGTCTGGTTTGAGTGACCTGATCATCAAATGTTTCAGAGGCCGTTTCCACCTGTGTGCTGACCGCTCGTGATCGGATCACTATGAACACTAGTACTGGTGAAGACTGACTACTAAACGTGATGGATGTGTTTTCTGCTGGTCTATCATCTGCAGTGTTTCTCTCTCTCTCTCTCGGATGTGAATCTCTTCTGTTCTCTGTCTGTGATCCGCAGGGAAGAGCTGCTTTTAGACGCCTGACATTTCCACAGCGCTCAGTCATGAATGTTTAACTACACTCACAGCAGGACGCCAGAACAACAGAGCTGTGCATAATGAGGAAACACTGTCAAAAAAAAAAAAGCCTCTTCAGCAGAGAGCCACCTCAACACGTCTGTGTGCACCTGGTATTCATCACGTTATGGGGACCAAATGTCCCCACAAGGATAGTAATACCAGTAAATTTTGACCTTGTGGGGACATTTGTGAGGTCCCCATGAGGAAACAGGCTTATAAATCATGCAGAATTAGTTTTTTTGAGAAAGTAAAAGTGTGCACAGTCTCCTCTGAGGGCTAGGTTTAGGTGTAGGGTAGGTGTAGGGCGATAGAAAATAGGGTTTGTACAGTATAAAAACCATTACGCCTATGGAATGTCCCCATAAAACATGTAAACCCAACATGTGTGTGTGTGTGTGTGTGTGTGTGAGAGAGACGGCTGACGTCACCCTCCATAGCCTAAGACTCGTGGACTTTGTTTCAAGAGAGAATGATTGAAATAAAACTATTACTAAAACTCTGCATATTGTAATGATAAATATACAATTTATTCATAAAATAATAACGATGATACAATTTATACTTTTTAGGTAATATCACAGATTTTTGTTCAAATTTGAACAGTGATTAATTAAATTGCTGAAGTTTTATGCATTCATTTGATTACCATCATTTTTGATAATAAATTTGAATTCAATCACAAAAAACGTTTGTGATAAGGTTTTATTAATGTTTCAAATCAGTTTTTCTGTTACGTTTACTTTTGTGTGTGTGTGTGTGTGTGTGTGTGTGTGTGTGTATACACTGCCGCTCAAAAGTTTGGAATCTCTTCTGCTCATCAAGGCTGCATTTATTTATTTGATACAGAAATACTGAAAATAATTTTGTAATATTGCAAAATATAATGGTTTTTATTTTAATATACTGTAAAATAGAATTTATTCCTGTGATCCATAGCTGAATTTTCATCAGCTGTTACTCCAGTCTTAAGCTTGACATGATCCTTCAGAAATCATTCTAATATGCTGATTAATTATTAGAATTATTAATGGTGGATTTTATTTTATTTTTTTGGGGGGAACTATTTTTTAGGATTTTCAGGTAAGTAACCCAGCTGCCTTAAAATTTTAAGTTGATTCAACTCAAATATCTAAGTTGTCACTTAGTATAATTTAACATTTCAAGTTGAATAAACTTTTTTTGAGTTGACTGAACTTACAATTTTAAGGCAGCCAGGTTACAAATTATTATTAATTAAGTTGACTCAACAAATTGTTTTTTACAGTGTATATTGTTAGAAAACCTTTCTATTTTAAATGAACGCTGTTCTTTTTAACCTTTTATTGATCAAAGAATCCTGAAAAAAATATCACAGGTTCCAAAAAAATATCAAGCAGCAGAACTGTTTTCAGCACTAAAAATAAATCAGCATATTAGAATGATTTCTGATGGAAATTCAGCTATGGATCACAGGAATAAATTATTATTATTATTATTATTATTATTATTTTAATTGTTTTAAAATTGTTAAAAGTTATTTTTAATTGAAATAATATTTCACAATATTACAGTTCAGTATTTTTGATCAAATAAATGCAGAAATAAATTTATATATATAAATAAATTTTAGTTTTTTTTTTTTTTTCAATCTATATTTATTTATAGTTTTATTTAAATGAGAAATGCTGCCTTGGTGACTGGCTGAATTAAAAAAAGGTTTTCAGTATTTTCAGTCAACATTTATTTCAAGTAACCTTAAATGGTTTTAATCTTAGTTTCAGTTTTAGCTTTAGTTAACTGTGGTAAGTCACTCCACTCCTTTAGTTCTGTTTACTCTCCAGGTTGTAATGTAAGTTTATATTAATGATGGAAATCAGTCATCACTGCTGTAAATGAGTGCTGGCCTTATAAATGTGGACGTGGCCAGTGTGAGTTTCATGCTGGAAAAACGTTATTTTTAGATACTAAACCAGGCCAGTGCGTGCACACATACACAACACTTAAACATGCGTTTCCTTCCAGCGTCACACACCCTACATAATCACATAAATACATCATTCTGTGTGTGTGTGTGTGTGTGTGTGTGGCCTGTAATTCAGTCTGACTCAAACCTGCAATTCACAGCACCACCATCCAGTCAGGACACACACACACACACTCAGGCTGAATGTGTAGCCGCGGGTCATGCGTTTCCACAGCAAACACAGGCTGTCTAAGCTGCCGATCAATGGCTCGCCCTGATGACATCACCGGTGTGTGTGCAGCGCGCTCACGATCACAGATGCTGAATATGTAATACCTCTTGTTCTTGTGGTTCTTGAAATAATAAAGCATTAAAAAAAAAAAACATCACTGATGCTGTAAACAAAGCCAGCTCACATTCACACCACACATTATATTCTCTTCAAGAAAACAAGCACATTTTGCACTGTGAAAGTTATTTTCATGACAACTAAAAAACATTAAATTCCCCATTTCTATATGATAATAATAATTGATTATTTAAATTGCAAAGCATTTCTGTCATGGTTGTATTTACTGTGTTTATAGTGATTTACATAACAAAATTAATGCAATTAATGTGTTTTTTATGTCATTTTTTGTACTTTTAATTAAAAAAATGACTGTATTGCCACATTAAAAATCTATTGGAATTCATCAGTAAGAATAAGGAAAATTGCAAACAGGAAGTGAAAACGATAATGAGATTGTAGTTAATGTAAAAATGTGTTCAACTATCATGATGTTACAATGCAGAACAACAAGAAGAAATTGAATAGATTTCTTCTGATTTTGGAGTGAAACCCATGACTTTCTAGCGAGTGAATGCTGAACATGTTGAACTGTATTGTGTGCTGAAGCTGATTATGAACTGAACACACTGACTGAAGGACGAGAGCAGACATGTTCGACGAACCTCAGATCTGCTGCTCCTCAAACACATTCCCTTACAACAACTACACATCTGCTCACAAAACCACCATCAGACCCGCTCACATTCAGTGAGAATGAACACAAACACTGATCACTAACAGAGCCACTAGCCGCTAAACTCAAACACATCTGTGCTTCTCAAGCGACACAGACACGCTGCATGCGATGTGATGTGTTACCTGTGTGACACCAGCAGATGAATCCAGCGCTCCTCTCACATTCACACTCATTCAGTCCAGCAGTCCAGAGCCGATCATGAGAAATCACAGCACATCTCTACACTACACACACACAGAGACGAGATGAATCCTGCGCTGATGTGTGTGTGAGGGCATGTCCAGACACACACACTGAAGATCAAACTGTTAGACACATAAAAGATGTGCTGAAGAATGTTGGGAAGTGCATAGTATGGAAAGAAAAGACAGTGGAAGTCAATGGGGACCACGAATTGTTTGGCTACCCACATTCTTCAAAACATTTTCTTTTGTTTTCAGCGGAAGAAAGAAACTCATACAGGTTTGGAACAACATGAGGGCGAGTACATGATGGCTGAATTTCTATCTTTGGGTGGACTGTATCTTTTTAATATGTAATGTAAGTATCTGCTCTGACACTGTGACTTCAGTGAGAGGAAGAGTCACCGTTTCAATCAGTGAAATCTAGTTCAAATGACATGCTTTCAACACACTTTTCACTAAACAACCCTTACCAAAAAGAAGTACACTTCAAGTTTATTTTATTAAGTATACTTAAGTAAAGTTCAAGTCTATTTTTAAGTATACTTTATGTAGTAAGTATACAAATATCAGTGTACTAGTAGTATACTTTTCAGTGCACTACTTTAATACTCCTTGGGACTAAATTGGCCCACTTTCTAGTATATAAAAGTATACTTTAAGTATAACAGTAGTAAACTTTGAGTACGCAACTAGTTTACATCTATGTTTTCAGTTTGTACTGCAAGTATACTAAAAGTGAACTAATAGGTATACTGATAGTTTACTAATTAAATACTTTTTTATGCATTTTAGTACACGTTGAAGTATAGTCTCTAAACTACTAGATTAGTAGTTTTATACTGTAAGTATACTCGTAAGTTTTCTTTAAGTGAACTTTATATCATACTTTAAGTACACTACTATGTCCCTATTTAGGCATTAATTTGTATATGTTTTGTTATATGAATATCTGAACATACAAAACATTATGAATAACTTATTCTAATATTTAGACAACATTGTCTTTGTTTGTAAAGCATTTAACAAGATTAACATATCCAGGCAGTAGATGTAAGTGGTTGAAAGTATCTAGGCCTCAAAACTAGATACACAACCCTCAAGAACGGTGGCAATCAGCAAATATTAAAAAGATTAGATCTGTACGTCACAGTACAACAAATAACTAACAATAATGACAAAACAACAACAAAAAAGTTTAAATGAAGTCAGCAAACAGCAAAACAATAATCCTATAACAGTAACTGGATAATTTATTCATGCTGCAATGCATGCTGGGAACTTACAAAGCCTTAAAATTTCAACAATATGAAATTCTTTGTTCAGACAACTGTGTTTGACTAGTTGGGACAACAATTGCGTAATTTTGTTGGTCTGACAAGGGCTTTTAGTTTTTTAAGAAAGTGGCATTTTTTAGTATTTGAGACAAAATGTTTTGTAAACTGGAAAATATGTATTTGCATTTTTTACAGTGTGGAAGCATCTGTTTTGGTTTCTTCTTCGCTTGTGTTTTGGAAATTCAGTACAGAAGATGTGTAATAGCATCTGTCATGTGTAACAATGAAAACACTGATTCTCAGAGCACAAGTATAGCTCAAATATATTTAGTCTTTTTGTAAGTATAAATCAAGTATACTTAAATGTCATTTTAAGTATATTTCTGAGAAGTATATAAAGCACATTTCTGAGAAGTACATAAGAAGTAGACTGAAAGTATACTTACCTATTTTTAGTTTAAAAGAAGTATACTAATAGCACACTTGAATAAACTTCTTTTTCCTAAGGGAATGCAAGAAAGACAGACTTTTAACCCTATAAAGCTGCTGTTTCATATCAGATATGTGGATTCCTAAGTCTATTAATGATCAACATGATCAAACTTTGCGGTTTCACGCTCCGTCTGCTCCATGTCTTTTGTCGTCTGATTGATAGTTTAGAGCTTGTAATTGTAATTGTACAAACGTCCACCTTCAGCTGGAGCTTCACATGTCGTTTTGCTGTCAAATCTTAACTGATTTTGATCGAGTAAATGTCAGAATAACTTTAATAATATTTCCAAATAACCATTTATTGGACTGAAGCAGCTTGGCTTTACTTGATTCTCCATCAATCATTTTTTAGTCTCAAATCTTTTGAGGAACGTTTGTTTCCAGAAGCTTTCACTGTTCCTCAGCAGGGGAATGATGTTCACAAGCCTTCAAAACATCTCACATCTTTTGAGGAACGTTTATTTGTTCATCTCTCAATCAGCATCGGATTGCACTGCATTATATGTTTGGATCATTTCAGTCTGATCTTACTGACACATGTTATTGGAGATACAGAGTGAACACTGATGTCAGTATCTTCTCTGCTGTTATAAAGATTTACATTACAAACATCAGTATTTCATCATATAAATATCAGCGTCTGCACCAAATTCATATTTTCACTCAGTTTGAGTCTCTGAATAAAACTGAGCTGTCTTTTCCTCCATATTCTCATTCTATCAGACTATATGAGCCATAAAAGCTTGATGGAGCAAATATTATACTCAACAAAAAACACTTTTTAGGTTACACAGTCAAACCTAAATGTATTCAGACACTTTCAACATTTCTCACACTGTTACAGTTTATTCTCTATAGTTTAGAAAATGGTAATAAAATATGAGAAGAATTCAGAGGTAAACTTTGTCAGAACAAATTCATCTTGATAATGTCAGATAACTTTGATAGAAAGGCCAAGTGAAGCAAAAAATCAGACAACTGTTCGTATGACAATATTTACACAACTATCAATACTTTGTTGACCATTAAGCAAGACTTCATTTAGTTCAGTCTGTGGTGTAAAGTAAAGAAAAAACACTGGTCAGATCAAAGTGCCTGAATAATTCTTGGTCCCTAATTTGTATCAGTTTTACTGCTAGTCCACTGTATGAAGAATTTTTGGGTATAATATCTCACAGTTTAGTTAGCTATCCTCACTTACATAAATGAACTATAGTGTCCTGCATCCACTAGAACAACATATCAAAAATGACATCTGGTGTCTGGATCACATCTGGTGTGATTGACGACAGCAGCAAACAGTAACGGCCTCAGATCCACATGATCAGCTGAAGATCTGCAGTGTATTTATTTCAGGTGGTTTTCTCACGTGACTGTATTATTTGGATAAGTGTGTGAGATTTCACGCTCTCCAGAGCTCATAATGGTGTGGATGCCCAGACTGGAGCAGAAGAGAAGTCAGGATGATCTGATGAAGCTCAGAACAGTGTTTATTTAGATTTAGTTAGGGAACAAAATTTCAAAATCTCCCTCTGGGCAGATCCAGAATGTCATCAACTGGGGAGAAAAAAAAATCATAAATGAAGTCAGGTTTTAGGTTGGACTAGTGGTCAGCCATGAGGCTGGGACTCGCTCTAGGGTTTCTCCAAACGTCCATAAACCTCCAAAGGAGTATCTATGGCTATATGGTTTCCACAATGTGGAAAAATATATGAATCATAGAATCCAGCCAAAAAAAAAAGGTATTTACAGTATTAGGTGGAATGTTATTAGAATTTTAGATGAATAAATAAAAAAAAAGTGTTGCTCATGTCATCAAATGGTGATATAAACTAGTGTGTGTGAACATTAAAGCACAAAAAAACTGTTATTGAAATACGAGTGCATGTTCTGTGTGCCTCATTGTGAACGAATGGCACAGTTTTGTGTGACACACACACACACACACACACACACACTCACATAATAACAATACAATTATTATTTTTTTAAAGGAACATCACAATTTTTCTTCCATGTTTAACAGTTAAACTCTGTTATAAAAGAAATTGTTACATTTTCATTTGATTTACATTTTAAAAGTTTAATTACACTGTAAATGTTTGATGCCTTCTTTTGTTGATAATAAGCTTGAATTAACTCATAAATCCTAAAAAAAAAAATAAAAGCAACAACACAGAATTTCTTAAAAGAAAAAAAAATATTGTAAAGTATTGAAAAGCTTTGAGAAATAATATTAATTGTTAAATAGATTGTTAAAGTTGTATTATTATTTTTCTTTATTAGGTTGATTAAACATGCTTTCTGAATAATAACTGAAAGAAACTTGCACTGATTGAACATAAAATATGTCAGTTTTGTTGTTATGTATCAAGATGCACACCAGTAATGTTTATAAAAGCTACTTACTGTAAATGTCCTGATTGAACTATGGCCTAAACCTGGCTTAACATAAGCCCTGTCTGTGAAACCGACAGGGCTTATGTTTTGTTTTTTTTTAATTTAAATTAATAATTTAATTTAAATAAAAAAAGGGAATCTGGGAAACACTAAAATGTAAAAATTTAATAAATATTACAAAATGTAGCTTCCATTTTTTTTTTTTTTTTTGCTGGCCACTTTTTCCTAAGCGTCCCTTATTTTCCCATGTTCATGCTGTAATAAATGCAGAAGTGATGCTTTTGACCACAAAATGATCATGTGATGCTGTGAGCTCACAATCAAACAGGATCTCTGGCTCATGTTCCTGTTTGTGTGTTTGTGGGTGACAGGTCACGACTGCTGCTGTTGTTCTGAACAATGGTAAGTCTAGAGGTGTTTTACTCTGAATCAGTGCTGTTCCTCATGGTGGTTTACGGTGTGACACTGTTCACACTGTGACACAGTGAAGGTGGCACGAGACAGATGATGACCTCACGCTGACCTACTGCAGTCAATCTGCACACCTCAATCACACTTCCGCCTGCTTACAGTCCCTACACATGGAGAAACGAACAGTGATCTTAGTAGTACCGCACATGAGAGGACAACACAGAAAATGAATGAGCAGGGCTTGATGAGTATATCAGATGTCACCTTGTGCTGTTGCTCGTCTTTGCACTGTCCAGAATAGGAGACATCAGACTGACAACCTCCTCTTGACAGATCTAGGCCCGGTTTCACAGACAGGGCTTATGTTCAGCCAGGTTTACTGGTGTGCATCTTGATACATAACAATGAAACTGACATATTGTATGTTCAATCAGTGCAAGTTTCTTTCAGTTAAAACAGCCAAAACATGCATTTCAGTCATTTTAGACGTAAGCCTTGTCTATGAAACCGGAGGAGGACAGATGAAGACAATACCAGACACACTGATGGACACTGACATGTGTCTCCTGCTGCATTCCTCACACAGAGCTCAAGGTGTGTGTTACAGAGTGCTGCAGTGATGTATTTTTGTAGTCCAGCCCGTTACATGAACTGTGAAGCCTAAACTTTATTTTAGGCGTTTAACCAAACACCCACTGTCTTCAGGTGCTAAAATGCAGCTGTTTTCTGGGTCTGTCCTATAGAAACGTCTCACCCCTGCAGCACTGTTCTGTCCCTCAGCTCAGAGTGTTTGCATGATGAATCTGCTCTCAAACACCATCAGGCTCTATAGGGTGATCAAACGTCCCAGATTTCAAAAATCGTACTGCCTTGTTACATTCAAAACAGCCTGTGAATGGATAATATAGCAAGGAAGGCGAGCAGCAGAGATAAAGCTGTAATGTGATCTGATCACCAGAGGTCGCTGCACACTAAAGCAGATTCAAGCTTTATGGCTTGATATTGTTTCATTATTTATGAACTTTGCAGCTGCATTGAATCTAACTAAAACAAAACTGAACTAAATTAAGCAGAATAATTACAGACCTGTCTTCTGTAGAGCTGAAATTGCTGAAGTTGCTTCTAGCTAAAATATGAGACCATAATCCATAATAACACTTCCTCCAGTGAAAAAGTGGACTGGTCTGAATCAGGAGAGAAATCTGCACAGATCAAGCACTGTTTCCATGCCAAAACAGCTCTAAACAAATATGGATTTTGATGTGAGAGACAACAGGAGATGGACTTTTTCATTGGAGGAAGTGTTGGATTATAAACTCAATGTATTTTAGTCAAAAACATGATGATGGATTTGTTTCAGCTTTTGACTGATGGACTGGAGTGGTGTGGATTACTTGTGGAATATTGTGATGTTTTTATCAGCTGTTTGGACTCATTCTGACGGCACCCATTCACATCCATTGCTGAGACAGTGATAAAATGACACGTTTCTACAAATTTGAAGAACAAACAAACTCATTCTAATCTTGGATGGTCTGAGAGTGAGCACACTTACAGAACTTTTCAGTCATCACTCGTGCATACTGGAACTGTTCCGGTTTTTAATTAGGGACACAATGGTTATAATGTACCATAGTTCATCACAGCACGATGATAATAATATTGAGAATTTATGATACATACAGTAACACTGGACATTTGATTTAATGACTGCCAAACTAGAAAATGCCTCCAAATCTGATCACTTTATTACACACATCCACAATAAAACACACGTTTATGCTCAGAATAATCTACACAAATCAGTGAAAACACTGTAATATATGCTGCATTCATCATGAATCTCTCACTGCTGTGTGTGAAGAAGCACAGTCAGATCAGATCATGAATGCTGCAACAGTGCCATCTGCTGAGCTACACACACACACACACACACACACACACACACACACACACAAATGTTGGGTTTCCATGATTTATGGGTTCACAATGGTTTCATAATGTTGTAATGTTTTTTTCTACTATACAAACTATATTTCTAACCCCTTACCCTAGCCCTACACCTAAACCTATCCTCAAACAAAACTACAGGCATTTATACATTCTCTAAACACTTCATTCTGTGTGATTTATAGCTGCACATGCATAGTGTTTGCAGAAAAACACTGGTAGTGGAGGTAAAAACACAAGTGGAGGTAAGCGGGTAAAATCCATGAAATAAGAAAAAAAAAAGACAATTTTTTGTGCCTTTTGATGTCAAAATCAGAATGTAAATAATTTTTTTAGAATACTGTCATCAAAGATGCCAACGCAGATGTTTAAACGTACATACTATGGATAAAAACTGCTATGATTACTCTAAATTTAAAGCATAAATTTGATTTAAACAATAGGTCTACATAATATTCACGTATGCTGTTCATAGGGGACGTATTGTATTAGCCCTACAGTTACAGCATGAAATATTATTTAAAACTATTACTATTAACATTTTTACATAACATTTATTTATTTTATCTCACATATCTGACTATTTTTCTCACAAATGCAAATTTATATCTCCTAATTCAGACTTTATAACTCAATTTAAGTAAAAAAAAAAGTGAGTTAGAATTAGAAAATTAGAATTGTGGGATATAATTCATAGAATTGCAAGAATAAAGTCAGAATTTTGAAATATAAAATCTAAATTGACCTTTTTGTTTGTTCTTTTATTCCATGGCTCCACACACTGCCACTTGTCAGCAGATAGGCTCCGCCCACAAAAAATGTCATCCCTGTTCCGGATCTGTAAGACTATCCCACTATCTAATGTCAGTTTTGTTGAATAACAGTGCTTATCGCTGGGTGACAAGTTCTTGTAATATGCAGAGAACATCTTGAAAATGACATCTAATCAATATTATCTATAATCTTCTGAAATCTAACTATTTTGTACCGTATCTGTGTAATTCTCTAGCCGTAAAGGCCATCTCTCTGGGGTTTTCTGCAATCATGATGTGTGCGCATCCTGGAAGTTTACAAACCTATAACTGGTCTATAAGCTTGTTTCCTCATGGAGACCAAAAAAATGTCCCAGCAAGGACAAGGATTTTGGATATTGCCATCTTTGTGGGGACATAATGTAGGGTTTACCAGGACCACACACACACACACACACACACACACACAAACTCAAAGTCACATGTGTCTTATATTCAGTATTAGTGACACCCGTCTTAAAGGGCTGTTTCAACAGCGTAATCCTGGCATGAATCAGAGGACGTTCTCTCTTACAGCCTGATTGACTGGGTTTGTTAAGTCACAAGCATATGTGCATAGTTAAAGTGCTCACCTCTCACTCTTTCACCAACACCGCAGGATCTGTGAGTCTAAATAAAGACGAGCACATCTGATCTGTTTATGTGAGGCTGATCTGTCATGTGCTCTGCAGACACACTCACACGGCTCTGACACGCGGCCAGACCGTGTTTACACACTAAATGTGGATCCTCATCCATTGCGACATATATTTCAACACTGTACATACCAAACCGAGCACAGTACACAATGATCCTTAAGTGCTAATGAAGCAGTGTTATTTGGATACCCACAACTGCTCTGTAAGCAGAACAACACGTCATCATCACCCTTTCAGTGGATCAGACACCACAGAGTATGAACCTCACTGCGATGTGACCGATGATGTCGCTGCACACACAACGCTTCATCCCATTCACACACTCCTGTTTGGAAATATAGCTATTGTTCATGTAAGATATGACAGCCAGTCAAACCTTGTGAAAAACTAGTGCACTTAACTGTACTGATTGTGCACTTGTAGAGTTTAAATTTAAAATTTTACAAGTACATATATATATATATATGTGACCCTGGACCACAAAACCAGTCTTAAGGGTCAATTTGTCCAAATTGAGATTTATAAATCATCTAAAAGCTGAATAAATAAGCTTTCCATTGATGTATGGTTTGCTATAATAGACCAATATTTTGCCGAGATACAACTATTTGAAAACATGGTGCAAAAAAATCTAAATATTGAGAAAATCACCTTTAAAGTTGTCAAATGAAGTTATTAGCAATGCATATTACTAATCAAAAATTAAGTTTTGATATATTTACAGTAGGAATTTTACCAAATATCTACACGGAACATGATCTTTACTTAATGTCCTAATGATTTTTGGCATAAAAGAAAAATCAATAATTTTGACCCCTACAATGTAGTTTTGGCTATTGCTACAAATATACCCCAGCGACTTAAGACTGGTTTTGGGTTTTTTTTCTTTTTTTTTTTTTTACAAATCTGTACTTGCAAATAATATAATACTAATGAAATAAAAGACCACTTAAGTGAGTCAATTTTCTAAACACACTTTTAAAAAGTGACTTTTGTAATAATTAGGGCTGTCAGTTTTATGTTTTGTTTAAATGTAATTAATTAGTTATCACAAAATAACACGATTAAAATATTTGAACACAGTTAACGCACTATATTATGTGTTTTTGGTCAATTTTGCTGAGAACATCTTACCTTTGAAGCCATAGCAGAATTGTTGCACATCTAAGAGCAACACAGCGGTGTTTAGTTTCTGAATGAATCCACGTTTTGAACGAATCGTGTGAACCAATGATTCAAAGGCCCATTCATAAAATGAGCCAATTACTGTATTCTTGAATGAATCAGCCATTTGAATGAATTGAATCAAATGAGTGAATGACTCATAAAGACATTTACTGCCAACTCCTGGCAGATTTAGTGTCTTATTTAGAGTATCATTTCATTTAAAAATTAAATAAATTAAAAAAAAAACATTAAAGGAATAGGCCAAGTTCACCAAAAAAATGTAAATTCGGTCATCATTTACGTTAGGCCATTGCAGCCTAAATGTTTATGTGTAATAAATTCTATGTCGAATCAAATAAAATATTCCTTTCTAAAGCTACAATTTGTAATGTGTACTTGATATTTTCTCATTTAACACAAAAATAGCTTTAAATAATCTGTTGTGGGTATTTTCACAGTCAAATTTTTTAATGAATTAATTGAAACATCATGTAATTTATTAGACTGACAGCCCTAGTAATAATGTAAGAGGAAATCTTTTACTTTTAATTAATTGTTTTAATAATCTTTTGTTGTGTTTTAAAGACGTGCACATATTTAGATGAGTTGACTAACTTAATATTTTTTAAATTGCAACCATCTTTATAAATGTGTACTTACAAATATATTTACATACAACATGCAAGTTTCAGTAGAAATGACATTAAAGTATATTAAATACTTGCCAGTACATTCATCAGTACTTTAACAATATTTCAAAGACAACAGAAGTAATTATGACATTTTTATGGATTTTTTTAATCTAAAGAACTCTACAATTCAGCTAGCTGCATTTAATGTGATTGCAATTAACAATCAGTTACATGTTTAAAATCATTAGAATTAGTTTGTACTTCAGTATACTTATAGTATATTATTTTGGTAATAAGTATTCTTTTTAAAAGTAAGCAATAGTGTACTTCTTTGTCACCAGGGAGACAGCAGTGTGTCATTGAGAAGATGTGAATGAATCCTCTCACACTCCAGACTGAAGAGCACAACACATCTCACGTGCTGAATGACGTCACACATCACATTACCGTGTGTGACGCTCTGACGCTCACGCTCAACTGAGACGCACTGCTTAGCCACAAATCTCTATTTCACCCCCAAATCAAAAGAAATTAGAGTTCACCTACAAAACCGAAGAGCCGTTTTACATGACCTAGCGTTACTCCCATGATTTACCTCCAAATACTGCAAAATTACGATTATTTTCAGTGAAATTTGACCTGGATATGATTGTATGAAATTCACTGAAATGCAGCCTGTAACTGCTAGCAGAAGTACCATCAGTAAAGAACCGGTGAAGTGCATCATTTCTGATTCATAGCAGCACCAAAACTGCAAATATATAATGACTGTTCCTAAACAGGCTTCCTAAACACACTCTATTAGACATGACACACTAGCAAGCATTTGAACATCCGACAAATTGGCACGAAAACGCTCTCGAGCAGCATCAGACACTCATGTGGACTCACGTTGGTGGAGTTGGTCCGCATCAGGCCGTGGTTGTGGTTCTGTTGTTCTCTGAACTGCAGGCCGGCCAAGTGTCTCTCCAGAGCCGCCCAGTCCATGGGTGGAAGTTGGCTCTCCTCCACGTACTCTTCTCTGTACAATCCCAGCCCGACGCCTCCTCCTGCCTCCCGTCCCGTCACGCCGCTCCCGAGGCCACGTTTGCCTAAAGTCTTACCCGCGCAGGGCGGGATGGAGTTGCCGTTCTGCTTCAGCTCCTCGGGTACGGAGGCGGCGGCGTGACCCGCGAGAGGGCCGGCGGGCGCTTTGGCGCTCTGGAGCTCCTCCGCCAGGCTGCGGCCGTTAACCGACCCCTGGAGCGACGAGGTCTGCCTGAAGTCCTGATGCTGGTTGTCTGCGTAGCTCCCGCCGTACTCCCTCTCCCAGTCCACCAGCGCTCTCTTCTTGTACTGCTGGTAGTCCTCGTCCTCCTCGTAGTCCTCCAGTCCGGCCAGCTCCAGACTGGGAGAGGACTTGTACTCGGAACATGGCGTCACCTTGTTGGAGTTGGACTCGGAGCTGGAGCGACTGGAGGAATCGCTGCCCAGATCCATGCCATCCTCCCGGTAATCCTGAAACACACACAGACACACAACACGTTAGAGACAGATACTGTAAAAAACAATTACCATTTTTAACCCTTGTGCACTTTTACTCTTTATCAATAACGATCAGCCCTTTAAAAATAGCTTGTAAATCTCTTGTTGTGTTGCATTATCACCAAGTCTTCAATTCTATGTTGTTGTCAACTTGTTTGCTTTCAATAATCACAGGTTTTGTGTTTCTTTTTAGAACTGTATTATTTTAGAATGTATTATTTTTAAATATTTTAGCAATTATTGGAAATATTTTGGGAGGTTGTTATACCCTGTACAATCACAGTCAGTTTTAATCCAATGTGATAAAATTAACTACCAATTTCAGATAAAGCAAACTCTTCTCCAGGTTTACTTTTTTGATCACCATATTCAATAGTTCACTACATTTGAGTATCAGACTGTACATCACGGATACCATCGACTTTGATAAGATTGTCCCAAACTGTACCGCTTACACACACACATCCATTCACTAGGAAGCACCACTGAAAGCAAATATACAGTACAGGACTATGTCTACATCAGGCTGTGTACCAAATATCCTAACACTGGCCCCAAGGTGGTGCTATAATCAATAAACTGACCTTTCTGCTTTTGTCTTAGCGATCATTAAGGGCTGGAATCCATAGCCCTGTCCCAAATGCAGAACTTGATGTGCACTTGTGGGTTTTTGATAGTCACTGTGTACACATGCCCATGAATCTAATCTGTCAGATCACAGCATGAACCAGACAATCTGTGCATATAAGTGTGGAGAAGAGCAGCATTTGGGACAGAGACCTGAGCCTGATTCTGCCACTCTGAATTTTTAGTAAAGTACTTTTTCTCAGACTCTGAAGCTGTTTGTCCAGTTCACATTATCTGGAGACACATCTGACAAAAGCTTTTGTTTCATTCTGTGGTTTTTGAAATGGAATTGTTTTAGGCACGACGCATAAAAACTCATTGACCTACATGAGTACAATGTACACATTTCACAAAACACCATACAGTCAGCTCCTTTCCTAATGATGGTGCAGGAGTCTGATCTGGAGTCATTCTATGGGTATCAGCTGAAGAAAGGGCCATTCTTGGCCAAAAAAAAAAGCAGGAATGTGAGGAGTAAAAATCTCCACACCAAGTAAACTTTTCATAACAAAATGAACTACTGAATTTGGCAACAATAACAGCACAAAACACACTGCCATCATAATGCATGAAATTAATTACACTGTAAATGGCCAAGGTGGTGATGCAACACGTTTCTATGTGTACTGTGTTTCCCACCTGTGTTATTTTAGTATCAGTGAGATACTACTACAGTTATTATTATAACATTGAATCAGTTTTTAATGATACATTTTCTTTTTGAAGTTTTAAATCTGTCTGTACAGTTTTTATTCATTTTTTCAGCTTTAGCTTTAATTAGTATATAAAGTTAATCTGAATGAATATAAGAAATGCTGCCATTGCTACTAGCTGAAATAAAAAGCTTTTTACCATTTGTTTTATGTCAGTTAATGTTTATTTTACTTCAAATAACCAAAAAAATAAATAAATTGTAGTCTCAGATTTAATTAACTATCATCATTGTTTTTTATTCTTAACTGTTTTAAATCTTTTTTAAAATATTTTTTTAAAAACCATTTTAAGGCCTTTGTTGTGATTAATTTAATTTAATTTAATTTAATTTACTTTTTAATTTAATTTAATTTAATTTAATTATCTTGCCTATAATAGCCCTGCATCGCACCGCTTTATTATTAATGTCTGTCTCCAATAACATGCTTTTATTTACAAATATCATATGTGTGAAATAAATTCATGTGTTAGGCTATATATTTCAATAACTTGAGACCACTGCATCAGACCAGCTCATGAAAACATTAAATAACTGCTAAAATATGTTATATGGTAATAAATTGTAATGTATTTTACAAATATCATATACGGGCACAATGCCCTATATTTGTGTTAGTTCACAGTATTTCAGCAGAACAGGGCCATCTGAGGACACAAGCCAAATCTCATTCGTTTCTACAACTAGGGGGCGCTGTTACTATTATTTCATAGTGCATATTATAACTGTGATGACTGGCACCGTTATACTGCCATGTTTACTGACGCTTTAAATGTGCTGTGTGTAAAACAGTCATGCAGAAAATCAGATCAATCAGATTTACTCTGTTTATCAAGCTGAACTGGCAGACAGAATTCTTCACATTTTTATTTTTTATTTTTTTTGCCATTCCTGAGAAGGAAAGGGGGCCCGTTTAACAGATATATGTAAGTGCTATGTTTAACTCTGAAAGCAAACACACACACACACACACACACACACACAAAAACGGTTCAATGACGCCACACGGGACTTCCTTCCTGAACTGGGGCGGTTGGCACAGTAACACACGCTTCCTGAACACTCCTTCACCTGGACAGGATGTGTGGGCTTTGCCTTTCAGTGCCGAACAATCGAGAATAAGACTCCTTCAGAACAGGAATGAGCTACAGTAACTGCACAGCTATTACAATGTAAGTACACATGCTACAATAAAACATCTGAACACACAGTACAGTCACGGCTAGTGCTTTTCACCGCAAAGCCAGAATGGAAACAAAGGGGGGAAATCAGAAGGTGAGAAGTCAGAACATTTTGTGTAATATCACCACACACACACACACACGTCTGCTCAGCTATCCTTGTAGGGACTCTCCATAGGCGTAATGGTTTTTATACTGTACAAACCACATTTTCTATCGCCCTACACCTAAACCTACATGTCATAGAAAACCTTCTGCATTTTGACTTTCTCAAAAAAACTCATTCTGTATGATTTATAAGCTTTTGTACCCATGGGGGGACCCATTTAGGTCCCCACCGTGACATGAGTCCCCATGAGTGTGTGTGTATTCAGGTTTAAGTCTCCACCAGGATATAAACCAAACACACACACACACACATAAATATCACGGTTTCTGTCTTCAGACTCCCTGCTCAAGAACAGATGTTATCACTCATTATAATCAATAAATCATCTATAATTATGATTTGCAAAGCAATGGCAGTAGAGAGAAAAGAAACATTCATGAGCACATTATCACAAATGCAGAAGTATGAGAATAAAGGGAGTAACATAGGGGACATGGGGCTAGTTGTCACAATTGTGACTCCAGTGAATATTTCTCTCGGTTTGTATTCAAAAGTCATTTCTTTCACAACAATGTCTGTATTAACAGTGTGTTATATGCTGTTTAAAGGCCTTTAAATAGAAAGTAGTGAAAAAAGAATCTTTTAAAAAGAAAAATGAAAGATGAAAAAAGAAATATGTCAATAAATGAGAAATAACCGCGAAAAATACATCATTGTCAAATACGTCAAAATACGTCTGTGAAGAGTCATTTATGAAAAATCCTCCCATCCTGACTCTTGTGTTAATGTATGCCAGTCTTTTAATTACTTGTGAATGAATGAATGAATGAATGAATGAATCTGTTCCAGTTATTGCATGCACATCTTTTTTGCTTCATTGTTCATATTTGTTTCAGAGCTGATGACAAAATTGTTCCATTAAACAAAGTCATGACATATAAATATATAACAATGACACATATGCAATATATGTGTATTACGTAGCTCATTTGCATGATGTAATATTGTATAATACTGTGTAGGCTTTATCATGGGCTCGTTGATCATGTCGCTCTTGAATCATCATGAATGTGACAATGAACAGCTCATATACATCTGTCACAACATGCCCATTACACAGCTTTATGATCAACTGCAGGCTCTTTGCCAAATGTGTTTATAAAATAAACGCTCCTTATAAAGACTCTTAGACCGACACTTAAAGACACATTAGGAGTCCTCGCGTGATTTGTCGAGATCAGGAGCTTTAATCTCACGAGACACCGGCCTTAAACACCAGTGCCGTCATGCAGCTCTCCGTTCATTACGGTTTATTCTGTTATTCACATATAAGAGATTAAATACGAACATAAATGCGTAATGAGCTGTGGAGCTCTCTCTTTTCCTCTCTCAACCTCTCTCTCTCTCACACACACACACACACACACACACACACACACACACGGAATCTGGCAAAGCTGTACAAAATCCATCCCATTTTACTGGAGTCATTCAGTTCTCTAATGATGCATGCTGTCTCCATAAGGACAATGCACTCACTTCATTCAATCATACACACCCGAAGCTCCTGTTCCCATTATAATGACAGTTATATCAGTAATAACACACACACACACTGCTCTTGAAAACTCTCGTGAAATCTCACCAGCATTACAGAAGCGCATATATGAAAGACTGCGTTTAAATGAACGCACGCGAGTATCTCAGTGAGTCTGAAATGATGTCATGTTTCTAAATCAGTCCTCACACCCTCCCGTTAAACATCACAGCAAACAGCAGCGAGGAGACGCGCATCATCTCACGGGAGCCCGGAGATAAGATGAGATGAGCTCCAACTCCAGTCTGCGCTCTTCATATTTCCCTCAAATCAGCAAACGTGAGCTGAGGTGAACTCCCTTAAGATGAGTGCCACGAATACACGAACACCAGAGCAGAACTTACTGTCATCTTCTCTGCCGGGCTCGTCGCTCTCAGGACATGATTGTGGGGCGGACTGACGGAACACGGCTCGAGGTTAAAGCTCCAGACGTGCGCAAACGGAGACCGTCCGCGGTGTAAGTCATGGCGGATCTCCGCTGCTTCAAAACACCCCGGCGGCTCTCCAGCGGCCAGACGAGATAACAGAAACCCTCCCTCTGAGGAGCTGTCTCAACACCTACTGAGCTGCCTAGCTAGACAGCATCGATGACGCTCTCCGAATCAGCTGAGTGAGGGAGTGTGTGTGTGTGTGTGTGTGTGTGTGTGTGTGTGTGTGAGAGAGAGAGAGAGAGAGTATGCGCTAACGCAACTGTGCCGCTGCCAAACGCTGAATGACCAAAAACCCTCTATATTAAAAACACGTTGTCGCTTATTTGCCTATGTTGTCCTATGTTGGACCCCAAAACACTGCACACTAATAAAATACCCAAATGTGTTGGTCTCATTGTCCAAAAATGCTAAACCAACAATGTCTATAATCGCCAAACATGTTGTTACTTGCCTACACTGACCAAAAAATGTGACATTCACCCCAAAACGCCCAAAATCATATGTCCTATATGGATCATTATTTGGTCATTGTTCATGTGTCCAGCCATGACCAATGAGAGGAGGGTTCATGCTCTTCTGCTGGAGACACATTGAGAACACAGTAGTTTTATAATTGAAAGGTCATCCGCTCACATACACTGTAAAAACTACTTTTCAAAGTTGTTAATCAAGATTATTGGAGTATCACCAAAAATCAACAATTTTGTCTAAACTGTATGCTATTCTGTGCTAATGTTTATACAGCTGTTGTGTATGGGGAAGTATATCAGCACATCTGGTATTACATCTGATAGCTGTGCCAATATTAAGTATAACAGCACTCCGCTTTTTGTGATATTGATTAAATATCAATATTCCTGTAGTTCATGAGAATCATGCCTCATCAGCCTCTACTGAACCTTTGTAGACCCTACTAGAACAATGCATTTATAGTGTTAACTCACACAGACATTTATTATGCTTTGAAATTAGACCTTAAACAGTGCCGCTGATTTTGAACATCCAAAATGTAGTTTAAATGCAGCTTCAAATGTCTCTGAACTCTCCCAGACGAGGAAGAAGGGTCTTATCTAGTGAAACGATTGGTTATTTTCCAAAAAAAAAAAAAAATTGGAATTTACATACTTTTTAACCTCAAGCGCTCATCTTGCCTCATCTGCCTGAACTCTGTTTTTTTCCGGTTAATTTTAGGGAATGTGAAAAAACTCCCATCACATTTCCTCCTCAAAATCATTTTCACTTCAAAATTGCCCTATATCGCTGTTTTACCTTTTTTTTTTGTTAAGGGTGTTTGATCTTCTTTGCATGTTCACTTTGTAAACACTGGGTTGGTACTTCTGCAGCGATGTAGGATTTTAACGTTGGAGGAGAAAATGAGATGGGAGTTTTTCGACATACCCTAACTGTCTTGAACCGAAAAAAAAAAAGTTCAGAGTTTACATTATCTGTAAATTTTTGTTCTGGAAGTGAACTTCTCCTTTAAAGTCAGCATGAATGGAAATTCACTATATTAATTTCCAAAATGCATCTTATCATGCATTCATTCATGCATTTCTTTCTTTTTTTTTTTCTTTGAGTTTGTAATTTTTAATTACATTTCATAAGTAGAGCTTCCAGTCTTTTCTCTGGCGCTTAAACCCTGCTTCAACCTTCTCAAATTCAACCTCAAGCTTTCCATCAAATCAACAACTGATGGATTGAACCAAGCCCCTACCCTCTGAACCTTACATTTTTCTTTTTTGTTAATCCATTTCACTCAGATGTACGTCACAATACAAAAAAACATTTCTGTCGCTACTTGGCTCACATCAAAACTTTAATCTTCTGTCTGCAGAAGCACTTGAAACTGAGTGAGAGTTTCTGAGTGAAAAGCAGAGTGCTCAGCAAGGTCACCTTCATCAGGCTGAGTATAGATGTTCACTTTGATGGGAAATGCATTAATATCTAACTATTTTCATGTATCGTTTTAATTGCTTTCCACTCTCTTTTTTAGCATGCGAAAGGAAATTGTGGTGCTTGTGCTCTGATCAGAACAGATCAAAAACAATGCAGCTACGCATTTGAGTTTTAAATGCACAAAGAGATGTGTTTTTATGTGGATCAGACAGAAAGATGAATACCGCTTTAAAAGGTTTAGATTTGAGTGTCATGTAAGGTTGCATTCTGATTATGTAGTCAGCTGCTCATGTAGACATGAAGTCAGCACAGTAGAGTTTGAGACACAGTCCATCTCTCTCTCTCTCTCTCTCTCTCAATCTCTGGTTCTCTCTCTGGGATGAGACAGGACTTTTGAGTCTCAGCTGATATGGCTGAGTTTGACGGCCTGCAGCCTTCAGTGGCTCCCCGGTGTTTTTCACAGCAGTCACTGTGGGCACAAGAGGAAAGACGTCACAGGAACCTCTGCCCACTGCACTCGCTGACCTTAGCGGCAAACACAGCCGAGACAGAGACAGAGACAGGAATAGCACATCCTCTGCCGGCCCAGCAACGTCACTTCATTTTTGCGTGATAACTCAGAGTCAATGCACATCAATGCTTTTGTTTGGTATTGACTCACAAGATTTAAACAAGATACTACTTAAAGTCACATGATCTCACACACCCCTCCAGTATCTGTGTTGAGCTTCTGTGACTGTGGCTATTTTGGGCGCATTCTCTGCACTTTCAGACATTTACTGCAGTGCTTCCCAACCCTAGCCCTGTCCACTATCCAACAAACCTGATTCAACTCATCAGATCATTAGTAGAGACTTCAACTCTACAAACATTTGTGCAGTGCCGGCAACAGACAAGCCACTCCCCACATATATTGTACAATCTTAATGTGAGTGCAGACATCTTGATGATAAATGCCCCATCATCTCCTCTCGACTGGGTGCTTATGTGAGGATGAATTCAGAGATCTAGAAGCCAAGATGTGTCAGTCCCAAGTATAATTACAGAAATATAACTGGCTGCACCATTTGCGTTAAAACACTTTAGTACAGGGACCAATTCAAAACAAGTTGCGCTCATAGGCATGCCTATTATTAACACATTGGCTGTTTATTAGTAATAATAAAGCACATATTCTGCACGACCATATTCTACATCCCTAATCCTACCCAATATCTAAACTTAACAACTACCTTACTAACTATTAATAAGCAGCAAATTAGGAGTTTATTGAGGCAAAGTCATAGTTTTGTTAACAGCAAGAATTGATAGAACAGATAGTTACAGTCCTTGATTCTGATTGGTTGAGCCACGTTCAAAGCTAAATTACTCTACAAACGTACACCTTTGTTTACATCTGAGTGTTACCTGGCAACCACTTTGTTGCAACCCCAATCATTTCTGAGGAACTACATTGTTTGGTGGAAGAATACTGTTTTTATTTATGTCATTACACTTTATTTGCTCTGTTTTATTTTGTGAAACCTACATATATGGAATAACCGTTTTATAAAAGTAATAACCCCCGTGAAGCCATGGTTTACAGTGAATTTATAACAGCTTCGCGTCATGTCTAACAATGTCCTTTAGCTGTTATAAATTCACTGTAAACCACAGCTTTTTGGGGCTTATTGCTTTAGTTTGTGGGAGTTTTATAACAAAAACTGATCTTTTTTTGGTGACAGCAAAAGCATTGACTCTGATCGTAAGATTAATGGACATCTTACAAAATCTTACAAAAACACATAATAATCTGCATTTGATATATGAGCAGGGACAAGATGAAGTGAGAATTCAAATGCAAGTTCAGGTCCAGGAGGGAGGTGGAGCAGAGGCGGATCGGGGAAGGAATGAAAGACCAGACCTGTGAGTTAGAGAAGGGTCTGGACAATGATTTGGACCAGGTGTAGCCGGAATGGATGATGACCGAGGTGGAGGCGGCGGAGCTGAAATCCAAGGCAGAGAAAGAAGCCAGGGTGGAGCTGGCAGAGCAGCAAGGCAACAGGATGGAGCTGATGGCCACTATAGCAGAGCAGACTGGACCAAGACTGGACCAGAGATTCCCACGGCAGAGCAGACCTGACCGAGGATCCCCATAGTGGAGCAGAAGACCACCTGGGTGGAGCCGGAGACCATCACGGTGGCGCAGACGCAGCTTCAGATCCACAATGGCTGAGCAAAAGCCCACAATGACAGAACAGAAGGAACAGTCAAAAAGAGCACAGAGAGATTTGTCTGTGGCTGTAACAAAACAGGCAGAAAGTACAAAGATGCCTTCCATGGTTGTGACACAGCAGGTTGAAAGTTCAAGGACAATCTTCGTGGCCATAACAAGACAGGCAGAGTGTTCAGGGACAATTTCCATGGCTTTGACATGACAGAGAGTTCAGAGATGACCTTGGCCGTGACTGGACGGCCTCCGTGGCCCCCTCAGGAGCTTCTGGAGCAGATGCTATCACCTTGGGAGGATCTGGAGGGGACTCCACTACCTCAAGAATATCTGGAGTGTGTGTGCGGCCCAAACAAACAAGATGGCAACCGGCATCACGGGCAGTGCAGCTGACGGAGGCAGGACCACTGGACACAAGAACGCTGAGGCTGCAGGGATAAGCAATGGGCCCTTCACACTGGAAATCAGCCTCCCATGCCCAGAGACATTGTTGTGTGGCAGTCATGACGAATAGAGTCTCTAACGTGGCAATCATCATGGCTGAGGACTCTGGAGTGGTGGTCAGGTTGTGAAGAGGCTCTTTAGTGGTGACCATGATGGAAGAAGACTCAGGAGTAGCTACAGGGCTACAGAGGAAGTGTCACATTCCTCCTCCGTGAAAGACAGGTGCCACAATGGCATACGTGCAATGAGAGGCTCTGATTATTATTATTATTCTTTTTAAATGTAGATTGGATTCATGAGTCACTTTTTATAAAATGAAAGATTTTGGGTTTGTAGTGTTTTCACTTTTGAGTATTTTTTTGAGTGTTTTTGAAACCAGGTGCTTTTTACCTTTACTGAAGTAATATTTTAATAGAAATCATTCAGTTTTACTTGAGTATTTTTGCCACTGCCTTTAATTAATCACACCACTGCTCAAATCCGAGAACACTATATCTGAGGTGCTGCTTTACATTAATTAATTTCATAACATGTTTTTTTTAACTTTATTTTCTGTGTTTTTCATAGCACAGAGGCTTTTTCATAGATTATTTAGGTGTAATCAATGATCAACAAGACTGTCTGACTCTAGAGACAGTAGTATCGTGGTCCACCTAGATCTCAACACGTCTTTTGATGAGGATATACTTCCCTAATTGTGTCTTTTGGGAATCACAAATCACCTCCTCTCCTGTGGCATTCCCCAAGGCTCTGTTTCAGGACCATTACTTTTTTGTATCTATACGCTTTCTCTAGGCCAGAAGAAAAAGGCCAGGGTCACATTTCTTCCCCCCTCTAATCCTCCTGTATCTGTGATGTTAAAATAGGGGTAATACTCAAGCCTGAAGCAACCTGAAGTTGTACTGAAAAAAAAATAAATAAAAAGAAATTTGCTGTAGCTCCAGCTCTCAGACGCCTTGCTTGACATTATTCTCATCTATGCCTTGACATTGTTGGGGCCCTGTCAAAGCTCTCTGCTCCTTTTCATCTCATGGGACCGATGGTGAATCTGTCATTCACGCCTTCATGGCTTCTTCACATTTGGATTAATCTAACTGGTCTTCCTACTAAACTGCTTCAGAGGTTACAATCTGCCCGTGTCCAAACACACACATCTCTCTGTTGTCCTCCAGAAACCACACCGGCTGCCCGTGGCTCCTCACATACACTTTAAAATTCTACTCACCAGTTTTAAAGCCCTACATGGTTTTGCGCCACAGTATTTGGCCGATTTGATTCACCCCGATGCTTCTGCTCGGCTTCTTAGGTCCTGTGGATCCAATTTATTAATGTTTTCCAAGTTGGTATTGTCTTCTGTGAGTGGCAGGGCTTTGGGTGGAACTCCTTCTGTGGAATGTCATCTTTCCCTACATTCAAATCCCAGTTGTTTGCTCAGGGTTATTGACATGTTTATGTCCTCTGCCTCTTTTCTCTGCATTCATTATTTGCCTTCTTTCATATTTGTTTGTTATGATGTCTTTTACAGATTCTAGTCTACGCTGTGCAGTGACCTTGGGTTTGTGAAAGGTGCTATAGAAACAAAATTTGAGAGAGAACACACATGGTTTATTCCAGCCTGGTCTCATTGTTTATACGTAGGCATAAGAATGTAACATTTACAGTTACAAACTTTAACTTTATATTGGATAGATAAAGAAATATGCATTACACAACAGCATCTAAAATGTAAACATTATTTACGGCTAAAGTAACATAACATTTATGAATCATTTATAACATAAAGATATTTGAAATGTTGCACTTTCATTATTTTATAGATACATTTTACATCCCTTAACACCAAACCAAAGCTCAAACGTAACCACTTTATATGGTAAATAAAAGGAAAATATATACATAAGAGAGAAATATGTAGGCCTACAATTTTAGCAACAATTTTAGTAATCTTTTTAGCAACATCTAAAAAGATATTTTGAGCCATTAATTCCACTGCTACCTAACCTAAACATAACTATTTACAAAAAATATGCAGTGTATTGTAAAATGTATTGTAGTTTATTGTAAAAATTTCAAAAACGGTACCAAAAGTAGTCCTATTTACCATGTATTGCAGTTGCAGTCCTCTCTGCCAGAAAACAATAGAGCAGAGCAGAACTTAAGTTGTTAATCGCTGAAAACACTGTCGATGTTATTATGCGGATCCACTTGGTAAAGGCATGTAAATAAGACACAACGTAATCAGACAAAAGCAGGCGAGACCTGATGAGTGTTTGATTTCACTGCTGTGAAACCTGTTGTAAAGCTGCTTCAGATGGCAAGTTTTGAATTTGCAATGAGATCAGAATTGGACATTTACAGTCACTGCTGAGGACGGAGATGAAGATCACAGAAATTGATTCCCTTTGTGATTTTATGTTGCATTTTTGGTGTGTTTTATGACTCTATTGTCAGTCAAAGCACGACTGAGAAAACACCTTGTGTGACCTATGCCAAACTAAATAAATATGACATGATAAGCATAGAATACAAAATTACAGAACTGTTATTCATTTTAAAGTTTTAAAGTGTTATTTGTCACCAAACTGAAGTTTATCATCTCATCTTCAAGCAGCTTATGGATGCTTTGAAAGCAGTTGTTTCTGCAGATGGTATTTCCCCTTGTTCATGGACCTGCACTGAAGTCCTTGAAACAATCCCAGCATCCTCATGCACTGCTGACAGTTGCTCTTTTGTTTTCACTGTTTGAAGAGAATGTGTGCACATTACTGACTGTACTGTACAATGTTGTGATGTGACGGCACATGTAAGCACTGAGCAGGGCCATGGAATCTGATCTTCCACACCTGCGCTGACGCTCTCTGACAACTGTGTTCAGCTCGACTGAAGACATTATCAACCTGAAATCACTACAATCTTATTACTGACAGTCAGATAAGAAAGACAGAGATTAGACCAGAAAACACAGCTCTTCCTCTGGCTTCCCCACCTCAGTGGCATCGAGAAGGCAAACCGACAGGAAGAGAAACTGAAGCTTGTTCTCTTCTGATGTGTTCACTGACGCTGATAAGACGAGCAAGGATGACCTTGATGCTTCCGCAAGAAGAAGCTTTTTGGCTTTTTAGACTGGATTTCAAAAAGAGACTAATGTAGAACACAGCCAGACCTCTGCAGATACAGTAGTGCGCTCTACTCAAGCATATGTGCACGCATCTAAAGTAACTGCCCATGTGGCAAATTAAAAAATAATACATATATAAATATATTTTAAATTTATGCAAAAACACTGAAGCTCAATGAAACATATGTTTGACATTAAAAAAAACATTTAATTTCAACCTCCAGCCTATAAAATATAGAGGCAAGAAAATGCATTGTAAAGTACATTTCTTGCTGAGTTTCATTCTAATGTGTTTCACACGTTATAGACAACAAATACAGCTTTTCTGTGCCACAAATGTGACATACAGTTGAGGTCAAAAGTTTACATAAACCTTGTTTATATGTTTATAATTTTACCAAAACAAGAGGAATCATACAAAATGCATGTTATTTTTTATTTAGTACTGACCTGAATAAGATATTTCATATACTGTAAAAGACGTTTACATATAGTCCACAAGAGAAAAAAAAAATGTTGAATTTATAAAAATGACCCTGTTCAAAAGTTTACATACGCTTGATTCTTAATACTGTGTTGTTCCTGAATGATCCACAGCTGTTTTTTTTTTTTGTTTGTTTAGTTTAGTTTAGTTGTTCATGAGTCCCCTTGTCCCTTCCTCAGCATATCCAATAGCTCAGAAAAACTTGATGTAACAGAAACTATGGACTCTCTCTTTTCTAGCACTTTAGATATGGTTGCTCCTTTATGCTAAAGGAAGATTAAGGAAAACAGTCAGACACCATGGTATAACGAGCACACTTGCGCCCCAAAGAGAGCAGCCTGGAAAATGGAGTGCAGCTTGAGGAAAACAAAACTAGAGGTATTTCGTACTGCCTGGTGTGAATGTACCCTATCCTATGGAAAAGCGTTAAAACTGCTAGATCTGATTACTTTTCGTCTCTTTTAGAAGAAAACAAACATAACCCTAGATATTTATTCAATACAGTGGCTAAATTAACGAAAAATAAAGAAGCAACAGGCGTTGATTTTCCCAACATCATAGCAGTAATGACTTTATGAACTACTTTACTTCCTAGATTGATACTATTAGAGAGCAGGGTTCAAATTGTACTTATCTGATCGCCATCAATTCACAGCAGTGAATGAAGAGGTATCATATCGATCGCAAGTGCAGTATGGAGTACCTCAAGGCTCAGGACTAGGACCGTTACTTTTTATGCCTTACATGTTACCATTGGGAGATATCATCAGGAAATATGGTGTTAGCTTTCACTGTTATGCTGATGATACTCAGCTCTATATTCCTCTGCGGCCCGGCGAAACATACCAATTTAAAAAAAAAGGATTGTGTGGTTGAGATAAAAAAAAAAAAAAAAAACTGGATGACAAGCAATTTCTTGCTGCTAAATTCTGAAAAAAAACAGAGGTGTTAATTATTGGACCTAAAACCTCCACGTGTAATAACCTAAAACACTGACTAAAATACTTGATGGCTATTCTGTCAGTTCTTCGTCATCAGTTAGGAACCTAGGTGTGCTATTTGATAGCAATCTTTCCTTCGAAAGCCACATCTCTAGCATTTGTAAAACTGCATTTTTCCATCTCAAAAATATATTGAAATTACGACCTATGCTCTCAATGTCAAATGCTGAAACATTAATTCATGCGTTTATGACCTCAAGATTAGATTACTGTAATGCTTTATTGGGTGGTTGTTCTGCTCGCTTAATAAACAAACTCCAGCTGGTCCAAAATGCAGCAGCTAGAGTTCTTACTAGAACCAAAAAGTATGATCATATTAGCCCGGTTCTGTCTACACTGCACTGGCTCCCTATTAAACATTGTATAGATTTTAAAATCTTGCTAATTACTTATAAAGCCCTGAATGGTTTAGCTCCTCAGTACCTGAGCAAGCTCTTATCACATTATTGTCCCTCACGTCCACTGCGTTCTCAAAACTCTGGCAATTTGATAATACCTAGAATATCAAAATCAATTGCAGGTGGCAGATCATTTTCTTATCTAGCGCCCAAACTCTGGAACAATCTACCCAACACTGTTCAGGAAGCAGACACACTCTGTCAGTTTAAATCTAGATTAAAGACCCATCTCTTTAACCTGGCTTACACATAACACATCAACATATTTCTAGAATTCAAATCCGTTCAAAGATTCCCTGGTGAAAAAAACAGCATATGCTGGTAGCTATGTTTTGATGCTGGTTTATGCTGGTCCTTTGCTGGTTTATGCTGATCCTTGACCAGCAACATGACCAGCATAAACCAGCTAAGGACCAGTATCCCAGCATCAAAACATAGCTACCAGCATATGCTGTTTTTTTCACCAGGGTTGTTAGGCTGCATTAATTAGGTCAACTGGAACCAGGAACACTGTACTCAGTGCATCTTAAGAAGAATGGCATCTACGCTAATATTAGTCTGTTTCGTTCTTATTCTGAGGTCACCGTAGCCACCAGATACAGTCCAGATGATGGATCTAAAGACCACCTAAAGACGACCTCTACAGCCCTGAATGTCAGCAGAGACATTAACTAGATGAGCCCCAGAGACAGATCCTCAGTGAAGACCTTGTCACCTAGACCGCCATCGGCACAAGACCACGGGAACCAGATGAGTCCTCTGCACATTGGAACAAATTGCTGGTTTGTCTGGCCAGAGGAGAACTGGCCCCCCGACTGAGCCTGGTTTCTCCCAAGGTTTTTTTCCATTTCTGTTACTGATGGAGCTTTGGTTCCTTGCCACTGTCACTCTGGCTTGCTTAGTTGGGGACACTTAATTTCCAGTGATATCGAATACTATTTGAACTGAACTGAGCTGAATGATGACATCACTGAATTCAGTGATGAATTCTGCCTTTAACCAGTGTTTACTGTTGTCCTTTTGCATTATTGACACTATTTCCGATTTAACACTGTAAAGCTGCTTTGACACAATTTGTATTGTGAAAAGCGCTACATAAATAAAGATGACTTGACTTGACTTTGTCCTGAACAGTTAAACTGCCTGCTGTTCTTTAGAAAAATTTTTCAGCTCCCACAAATTCTGTGGTTTTTCAGTATTTGTGTGTATTTGAACCCTTGCCAACAATGACTGTATGATTTTGAGATCCATCTTTTCACACTGAGGACAACTGAGGGACTCATATGTAACTATTACAGAAGGTTCAAACACTCACTGATGCTCCAGAAGGAAACAATATGCATTAAGATCTAGGGGTGAAAACTTTTGAACAGAATGGAGATGTGTACAGATTTCTTTCTTTGCCTAAAAATATTTGCCTAAATATTTTGCATGTATGTTTTTGTTTTTTTTTTTCATTTAGTGCCTGTCCTTCAGAAGCTACAGAAGATACTTACATGTTTCCCAAAATAGAAAATAAGTTAAATTTACCCTCATCTTCAAATTCAAAGAGTTTTCACCCCCTGGCATATGAAGGACAAAAATGTTTAAAACTTTTTAAAACATTTAAAAAATATATTACCAATATATTTTTGGCCATTTTTTCGGAAGAAACAATATTTACATAAATATATTTCTAAATATATTTTTTGCCTCTCCTCTCTTCTCTAATGATGTGAGGGACAATAATGCAGAAACCTGTCACTCACATGAGATCACAGCAATCAGCAAACAACAACCATCCAACCGTGCAATCATTTCCTGATGGACAAAGTCAAGTCCTGCCCTACATGTCTTCATGTTCGGGAAGCCATTTCACTGGGATATATAAGAAAAGAAAAGATGATGGTAATTCCTATATGAACTCACACTGGTGTAGCAGCGTTGCTGCGTTTCTCTTTGTGCGTCTGAGACAGCAGGTGGATCTGGTGGCTGCCAGGATAATTTAGAGCAAAGACCAAACTAGATCAGGTCTCAGGTGCTGTACATGTTCAGCCTGCTGCTATTGAATATGACTAAGTGAGTGAATCGACAGAGATGCTGCCAGAACACTGACTAGCATGAAAATGCCTCTTACACACCAAACTATTCTCTCATCCAAGAATCATATCCAAGCCACTAATGATGTCACATTTGTATGTGTGAGTGCACACATTTACTGTGCACATCAGTGATGTCTGTAATTACCCACTGTGAAGCAATAAGGAGGAACCATAGCTATTCTTATTGTTAAATCCTCTCCCAGCATCTCCTCTTTTGGTCACTAGCATTGAGCTAATGCTGTAAGATTAGACTCATCTGTTTAAATAAAAACCCAGGGAACGGTTTTGCTCAGATGTTTTTGTGTGTTTTGCTATGTTCTTTCTTCTCACTTTCCCGGTGGCTGATCTGGAACCAATCCACACATTTCAGAAATGGGCTATAAAAATGCCTCAACAAATTTCAAATAACAAATGTGAATTGATTTCTATTAATTTTTATTTACCTGTTGGCAGTTGTAGGCTGTAAAAAATAAAGAAAGAAACAAATGTAATCTGAGTTCGAGACCTTTATTTGCACTACAGCTCAACTCTAGATGGGTCACTGAATTAAATTAAGTTTTTTAAATGATGTAGTAATGTAGCCAGTTTCACACACTGAAAAGTTTGGGGTTTGTTGAAGAAATTACTTTCGTTCAGCAAGAGTGCATTAAATTAATCAATAGTGACAAACACCAACACCAGCAATCAACCACGCAAAACCCCAGCACTCCCATTTTTGTTAAGAAATGTGCCAGTGGAGTATGGTGTAGTATTAGTTGAGAGTGAGGACAGAGAGAAGCATCTGCTGGCGTTTGAGTGGCGATACAGTGCTGTTAGTCATCAGAGCCTCACACATGATACGGTAACCAGGCAACCCTGCTAGAAAAATACATGTGTCATCACAGCGCTGGGTTTCCTTGGAAACAGGTGACTGAGACGGTGTGTGAGCTGAGATCCTAGCGAACGATGACCCGTGATGATGTCCATCACGTCTCTGACCGCACGCACACTCATCGTGAGCTCACACGATGAAGCAGCAGAATTTCTATAGACAGTGACATGATAAGGCTGCGGAAATCTGCCATGCGAGACGATGGCATGAGGCAGGGACAAAACCTCTGCTAAAAGTGTGTTTAGCTTTCTTTGAAACAGATGAGCGTGAGTCTGCCAATGTTTTATAATGCTGCTTGTTGAAATATCCCTTGAGTGCACTTGGATAATGCGACTAAAATAGGAATACTCCAAATGTCTTAATTCGATTTGTGTTTACTTTAGTTGGATTAAGGTGATCAAAAATCTCTGTTTACATGGAAGATTCTTAATCAGAGTATTGTCTTAATCATGTTAAAATCTGAGTATTGTTGCCCATGTAAACAGACTCGTCTCCTATTTTAAACTGAACATAAAAGCAAGAGCACAGACCATCTTTATTTTTTATTATACTGCATTGTATTCTGATTAGTCATTTTTTACAGAAAAGACCCAAAAATAAGGAGTCCAGATGCATAACACTGATGATTTTTTCTTGTATAATGCATTACAATCCAACATTAATGTGATAAATGCACAAAGACACTACTGACTAATTCATGAGTTTGTAGATAATAATCACAAAGGACACAAAGTTTAGAATAAAGAAGAACATTAATGTCAGTGAAGTGCTTTGTGAGTATGTAAATATGAGTTTTTTGGCTCATTCAGTCAGTCGTGACAAGGAAAAAACTCACCGACTGATTCAGAGAAACATCTTGTATGATCAAAACCCACACGTCACTTCATATTCAAAATTAACCTCTGTCCTGAACTGACTACAGAAATCACACACCAAATACACCCAAACGCAGCTCAGTGAGGTCTGAGTTCCAGCCAGAGTCGCTATAAAGGTCAGTTCGATCCAAAACTGCCCTATCCTGCAGTTATATTCTGAAAGGTGTTTTTTTTTGCAATGCCCTATATGTTGGTTGGCTGTGAGCCAGTCAGCAACAAACACACACACACACACACACACACACACACACACATATATAATCACAGGTGTGTTTCTGGAAGCTGAAATGTATCTGGAGAGAGGAAACATCATGAGATGTTCATCTGTGCAGCCAAGCGTACGTCGCATCTAGACAACAGCAGACATCAGACACACTGAGACTGTGAGATACATAGAGGACGGTGAGAGGACAACAAATCTGAAACCTTTCCTTCATCCATAAAGGTTGACATTGTAGTAATGAGGTTTAACATTTCATTAACATTTTAATGAAGGTTTAAGTTGTTTAGAAGCGTTTATTTAACAGGTGATCTAAAAAGTCTTCTGCTTCACATACACTATCGATTCATTATAAACTTCTGCAACTCACTGACTGCATTTTATAGAGATGTCAACATGACCGGCACATGACACCTCAACACAGGCTGGAGGAGTCCTTCACGGTTCAGTGAATATTCTGTCATTATACTCACTCTCATGTCACACTGTTATTTTTCTGCTAGAAAACACAAAAGCAGAATCTTCACACAGCAGTTCATATTGATAATGACTGTCAAGATCCAAAAAAAGGACAGAAACACCACCATTAAAGTATCACAACAGTAGCCCATAACACTTGTCATGGGTGTGATCTTATATTTTTAAAAAATGAGTCATTTGCAGACATAAAATTATATTAATATTTGACACGTTATTTTATTGTCCTTGTAGCAATAACAGTAAATTACAGCTGCAAGCAGCGATTGACGGGCCCTCGCCACCAGTGCAATCGCCATGCCGGTAGCATCAGAAAAACGGTGCCCAGCGGGCACATGCATTGACAGTAACCCTGTGGCAGTTTGGATTTAAGTGTTACAGCAATGAAAGGGTTAAAAGCAAAATTCTTTTAAATCATTCTGACAGACTAAGAATGAGCTGAAAAAAATTCCTTATCCTATGAGGTCATCTTGTGTTCATCCTTGGTATTACAGTCTTCATCTGCCAGTTTACATGTGTGATATTTTAAGTGTTTTTGCGGTCTCTGAAAATATGATGAACATATTTCCTAAGAATGACTTGTTTTTCATATGTAAAAAGTTGTGAAGAGTTAGGATAATGCATTTTAAATGCACTCTGTCTCTCTCTCTCTGTCACACACACACAGCCACTCAACTACCTCAGTCAGACTTACACACACACATACACAGACTTAAGCCCATCCCCCGACACAGAGTTAGAGTGAGAGAGTTAGAGTGAGAGCAGATGTTTAATAGTTTTTTAATTTTCTATTTTTTGTGGACTATTTTATATCGATGGAACTAAGCATTTATTTCTCAGAATGACTAGTTCTATGTATGTAAAATTTTTTGAAGTGTTTGGATGCTGCATTTTAAAATTACAGTCATGTTTTTTACTGCTAATTTAATAAATCACCATAAATCAACCGTTCAAGATATCCCAAATCCGCTCGCAATTTAACATCTTCAGTATGTTGGCATCATGTTGAATTTATTTATAGCCTGATTTTTCCAAAAATCCACATTCAAATCAAAATAGCAGACTTCCTGTTGGTCACAGCTAATGGGTGTAAATTAGAAAGTTGTCCGGCTTGTTGAGAACAATATACATGCTATAGAGCGCCTCCTCCACGCCCATTTATGAGCCTTTGCCAGTGTCTAACTATCATTAATACTGATGTGTGTGTTGAGTTTCATGAAAATCTAAGCTTATTAAGTGGCCCAAAAGCACAGGAAACAAATGTTAAAGTTTGACACGTTGCCATGACAACAGCATTTAATGTATCAACGACCCCTTTACAGATTCTCGTCGGCCGTGTTTTGACATTATTCTGATGAAGATTGAAGCAAATCGGGTAAAAATAACCATGTGATATCAAAGCATTTTTAAAAGAGACACACTTCCTGTTGCCAGTTGGTGGCGCTATAACTTTGACTCCTAATAGTCACATCTATCTGACCGGCATCATACAACAAACAAACTGCTGAAGTTTCATCAGAATCAGACAATGTGTGCAGTAGTTATTAGCCATTTCCTGTTTCTCATTTCTCGCCATAAGTTCAACGCCTGCCACGGCCAAACCATTCGAGATATCAAAAATCCCCTCACAATTTTTGATCCCCAATGTCTTGAGATCAGGTTGACCGAGTTTGGTGGCAATTGGGTAAAAAACCCAGGACTAGTATATCAAATTCCAGAGCATGCGTTTTTGACAAAACCCAGAATAACCAACTTCCTGTTGGGATTAGCTAATGACATAGAGTGCGAAAGTTGTTCAGATTGATGAGTTCTATATGTGTACCGAGTTTCATATGTGTACGTGCAACTATGTGTGATATATGGCCCTCCAAATTCCAGGGGGCGCTGTAGAGTCCCCTTGCCACGCCCGTATACCAGTCTCTGCCCGGCCCTAATGGCCGCAGATTCCAAGGTGTGTGCCAATTTTCAAGAGTTTTTTTTCGCCCTTTTTAGGGCTCGGGCCCTAATTATGCATAATTACTTGCAACTAATCCTAAAACAAACCCTAATTGTTACAGAAATACCAGACTCAGAGATAGAATTAGCAGGCAATAAACACAGGGATTTTATTCACAGACTAAATGGGTAAGTACCAATGGGTTAGTAGCAGTAGCACAATGCAACACTGGAGAATGAAGAGCTTTACTGTCTTTGCAGATGGAGGGGGAGATCATGGATTGGCTGGAGTGCACACACTTCTGCAGGATGAAGACTTGGATGAAATACAAACGACGGAGGATGATGGAAAAGCAGGGGAAACGCTGGAGGGAATCACAGGAAGTATGTAGACTGTATACCAACAAGCAGACAGACCACTGAACTAGGGAGAAGTGTGTGCTTTTATGCAGGAGCTGATGAGTGTGTTGACGAGGTGCAGGTGATCAGTATTCAGGGGATTGTGAACAGAGTAAGGGAGTGACGGCGGAGCCTGGTGACACCATGACAATACCCCCCCCACAACACGGCTCATCATGAGGGCGTAGGACCCCGACGTTGAGGTGGCCAGCCTCTACTTCTGGGTGATGGGACGTATGGAGAGCAGTGAGGAGACATTGAGTAAGCAACTGTAAACTACATACACACATCTTACACATCTCTGTTACAGCTAATGCAGCCATTAGCACATAATGCGCATATTATGCTGCACACAGACTCTCAACAACAATGACAGCTGATCAACAATTTCAACAGCAGGCTAGATTAGGGTGGGTTAAATGCAGAGTAAATTTTCCTTCATGGATCAGTAAAAATGATCCGACAATACACGGGTCACGATGCACATTCACGTCACTCTAAAATGACGACGTTCCCACAGCAGCAAAACTGTACAAATGCTGGACATCCACACACCACACCACAGTATTATCAACGCAGCACGTACACCTCCATAACAATGTCACAGCTCACTCAGGGGGGTCTGTGCTTAAACGGCTGTGTCAATCAATAGTCGTAGGAGGAGCCTGTGCAGAACTACAACATTCTGCCAAGAATCTTAGAACAGCCTGATCTGAGAAAGTGATTATTATTATTGAGGATTAAAAAAAAAAAAAAACACTGGGAGGATTTTTATCATTATAGGGCACTGCAAACACACATTTCTGTTCAAACACGTTCTCACATATTGACCCTTTGGCGTCACTTTTTGATGCTCAAGGTACCCCTGCAGGGTCCTCCATTGATTTCAGTTGTTTGCTGTAATTTAATGGTTTAACCCATCCTTACCCTAAATTTACCCACTTCTGAACAATATAAAACACGTAACAGGCAAATATAAGTACAGTCACAGGTATTTATTGCAGAAACTGACCATAAACAAGCAGTATAAAAGCATTATAAACAAGTCGTGTTGCATTCCGAGTCTTCTGAAGCCGTACGATATCTTTATGTGAAGAAAATAGTAAAACATAAGGTTTTAATAGCTGAAAATAATCCTGCTCTGTTAACCTGCTCACATCTCATTCAAAAAGATACTCCCGAACATTAGCGTGACGCAATCGGTCACGAGACACATGAGCCAATGGCATTTCACAACCAAGGCTGATGTAACGCTTCTTCTGGCGGGCAGATTTTTTAAAATTTATTTATGCACAAACAGACTGAGCTTTACGGTTGATGGAAACGAATTGCATCTGTTCCTCTCACAAATCAATCGTTTTGTCTCAGAAAATTTGGAATATTAATACTTTTTGAATAAATTATGTCTGTAGCTGTATCTGCCTGTTATATCTGGTGTTTTATTGACAATTTATTGGGCAGGGGTTGGGTTACGTGCTCGTAAATGTGTAAATAACGAAACGTAAATAAAACTTGTGACTGTTTACATTGAAAAATCACACCCCAACATATATGCAATAATGGCAATATTATTACCCAATGTATAATTTAATCATGACAATAAAATTCCCAGTGCCTTTTGCGTCAGCATTATGACGCTAAAGGTTTTCTTATTTAAAGCAATAAAGGACCCTGCACGTCAAAAAATTACACTAAAGGGTCCTGACCAAGCGTCAATATGTGACGAGCTGGGAGTGAGAACATGTTGTCAAACAACATGTAAAAATGAATTTTACATCTGATGACCCCTTTAACACAATTAAGCACACTTTCAAAGTCAAATGAAAAGCTTTTAAGTATGTTTTAAATGATATTTTAATCATTTTTTGTTACGGTTTAAAGATATTATTTCGATGTGGTGACTAACATACTACAGCAAATGCATGATAAACATTATAAAATGTACTTCATTAGAAGTGTTACAGTAGTTTTAATATATATTATATAATTGTCATTTTTTTAAAAACACTGAATTGCAGTGTAATTACAAAGGTTTTAAATACATGACTAACATTTTTTAACAGAAATGACATTAAAGTATGTTTTAGTTGCCATAAATGCTTATCATTATTTTCAGTAGTTCTACAGACAATAGAAATAGTTATGAAATTACATATAATGATTTACTGAAGTCCTGCTTAAGTGGGTGAAAAGGCACTCAGAAGTTCAGCTAATGGCATAAGATATAAATTTAAATTATAAGACATTTAACTGTGTTTTCATGCCATTTATTGTAAATAACATTCAATTCCATGTCTGAAAACATTATATTCAGTTCACACCGAAGCATATTCTTTTCAAGTACTACTGTATATTCCACATCTTCATATGATGCTTTGACTGAGGAACAGATTGAAATTAAATTATTATTTACTAATAATGTTCTCATTCACTCCTGAACTCACGCCAGGATTGACATTATTGAATGTGTTTTTGCATGTGGTGAGTGAACAAACCAACGCTTTGACACTGAAGAGCTGAAGTAGAGCTGATGTGTTCAGTCTTTTTCAGAGCATGACAGACGTGATCACTAGGAACTAATACGGTTTTGTGCAGACTGTTCCTGTTCCTTGAGCAAGCACACGCTGGACCACTACACGAACATATGAGAGTTTAAGTGCCCCTCATTATGCAGCTCAGTCTAGTTCACTCAGCTGAAGTGTTAGTCAGAGTTAGTCAGTCTCATAGACTGAATGTTTTCTGTTGAGTGTCTAAAATAGCATGAGAAGTCTCTGGGCAGTGTGTTGGGTGTATCAGTCACATCTGTTGCTACATGAGCTCCTGCATACTTTAGCATGAATGTGAGCCGTGCAACAGAGAGATCATCAGTGAGAGATCAGAGTTCACACACAAAAATCCTCAGCCACCTTATTTACATTTGTAATGTTCCTGGTCAAAATGACTGGTCATTTAAAAATTGCTTGTAAATCTCTCATTAAGCTATATTATTTGCAAATACTGGTTTCAATCTTTTCAACGACTTGTTTTCTTTCAAATTAGCACAAGTTGTGTGGAACTGGTTGATCGTGGGCCTCATTGATCTGAACTCATGTTTTTCAGTTTTTGTTCTAATTTAAAACAATTTGATGACAAGATTATATCCAAGATTTGGACATAATACAGCATAATGACAGATCTATAAACACTTTTTAAAAGGCCAGTCAATTTTGATCAAGAACACCAAATTATGTTTAGGATTTTCAGCAAAACACAAGGGTTCAGGAATAATGTTCTCTGGAATAACGTTCACTAAAGAACCATTCACAATAAGACCTGAAAATGATTAAGAAAGTAAACAGTTGAATTTACACTCGAGACAGGATTTTCGTGTGTTGAACCAGGCTGATTTTGTTGGAAGGTTTGTATTTCGGTCGGATCAAGCGAGTTGTGTGTCTTGTGGGAACTCCTGCTGACCCCATGAGACAGATGGAGTAGTACATACTACTCACATCATCCACACTAGAGATCAAATGTGCTGCTGTCGTCAGGCAAGAAACCCCAGAGAGAGAGATGACGTGCCCTGAGAGAAGGAGAGATGAGATGAATAAAAGAAGAATGATGAAAGGCCCCATAACACACGTGTGTCCCCCTTGAGCTGCCTGAGTTCGCTTCTCTAGGTCCTGTTAAAGCAACACTCCACTTTTTTTTGAAAATAGGCTCATTGTCCAACTCCCCTAGAGTTAAACAGTTGAGTTTTACTGTTTTCGAATCCATTCAGCTGATCTCCAGGTCTGGCAGTAGCACTTTTAGCATAGCTTAGCATAGATCATTGAATCCGATTAGACCGTTAGCATCTCGCTCAAAAATGAGCAAAGAGTTTAGATATTTTTCCTATTTAAAACTTGACTATTCTGTAGTTACATCGTGTACTAATACTGACGGAAAATGAAAAGTTGTGATTTTCTAGGTCGATATGGCTAGGAACTATACTCTCATTCCGGCGTAATAATCAAGGAATTTTGTTGCTGTACCATGGGTACTTTCAGCGCCTGAAAGTGACCGGCACTAAGTTTGTGTAGATGCAGAGTTGCAGCCGGCAGAGTTGACAGCTGTGTAATATCATTGCACCTGCTGCACCCATGGTACGGCGGCAAAGTTCCTTGATTATTACGCCGGAATGAGAGTATAGTTCCTAGCCATATCGACCTAGAAAATCACAACTTTTCATTTTCTGCCCATCTTTGTACACGGTGCAACTACAGAAGACTCAAGTTTTAAATAGGAAAAATATCGAAACTCTTTGGTCATTTTTGAGCGAGATGCTAACGGTCTAATAGGATTCAATGATCTATGCTAAGCTACGCTAAAAGTGCTACCGGAGATCGGCTGAATGGAATCAAAATGGTAAAACTCAACTGTTTAACTCTAGGGGAGCTTTTCAAAAAAAGTGGAGTGTTCCTTTAAGAACTGAATCAATATTGTATATGTGTGCTATTCTTGCTGTCTGCAGCCCTACCCACCCATCAAACCATTACTAATCACTGAGCTTACCTAACTGAAACAAACAACCAGTCTCAGATCGTAACATTTACGCTAGCTAATGAAGACTAACTCTGAGTCAGGACAGAGCTCAACCAACAGCACAGCTGACAACTCTATACATTTTCACATTTCAAACACTGTCAGTCTATTATTGGCTGCCAGCTGTCTAATTAACAATCAGC
Source organism: Labeo catla (assembly GCA_012976165.1). Taxonomy (NCBI): domain Eukaryota; kingdom Metazoa; phylum Chordata; class Actinopteri; order Cypriniformes; family Cyprinidae; genus Labeo; species Labeo catla. The sequence goes on from VONZ01000517.1 coordinate 177,183, forward strand.
TATGTTCTTAAATTGAAAACAGCTTATGAAAACAGTGCACTATTAAAGCAGTCAGCACTGGTTTAGTGCCCTTGAGTCTGTCCGTCTGTCAATCAGACACAGTTCTCTCAATGCTCCTCTTAACCTTGACGCTCAGGCCGCTCTGGAGGTCCGCTGAGCGAGCTCTGTCCTCAGGGCTGAGATGTGAATGCATAATATCAGCACACCATTATCTGCCAGACCAGACACCACGCAGAGGGAGCAGAGCATGCTGGGAAAGAGCAGCGCCGAGACCGAATCTGTTCGCTATAAAGAAAGAGTGCGCTCAGATGACTGGGTTACTGTAGTCATACACAATGAGGGTGGCTGACATGACTGCGCTGGGTAAATGGGGCTGTACAGACAGGAATAAACGCAGCAGAGCCATAATACAGCAGTGTGTGTTCCTTCTGTATCACAACACACTGCATAAGTCAAATCATCTTCAGCCAGACATCAGACAATTTCGGAAATCCCTCGGCTGCATTTTTAGGCCTTTTGGCAGTGGAGAACCACAAGTTCACGATCCTCCTCAGTTTAAATCACATTTCGGATGTCAACATACAGTATAAACACAAAGAGAGCAGAAGCATGAGCTTTATCTTTTATTGAGTCTGAGCACTGAATGCAGACTGACACTCACCCCTAAAACCTCTTCATGTCAGGAGAAAAAAAAGTTAAAAGTTAAAAAAGAAATGTAAAATGTTGTAACTTCATATTTATTCAGAGGAGAGCATTCTGGAGGTGTGGAAAACGTTGGTGCATTGATCTGTTGTTCACAGTGTGTGTGCTCATTGATTATTGATCTCAGAACTGCTTCAGATTCTTCCCATGACGCTTCATGAATAAAGAGCTCAGGACATGAAGGGAATTGATTAAAGGAGCACAGAAATGAATGAGGACAAATCACAGATGCAAACACCGCTCTGGAACCAGTGCTGCTTCAGCAGAACCTTCATCAGGCTTCATGATCAGATGAAAACTCCAGCCGTAGTGTGAATGTCAGTGACTGTATGACGCTCATCACTGAGGTGTGCGTCCTGCTTCTGATTCACGTGTCTCAGCAAATAAGGAGCTGCTCAGGCACTGTCAGATCAAATTGCACCACCAAGGAGCTGACGTTATTTGGACCCTGTCCTGATCACTGCCAGAGAGACAAATCATTAAATTCCCAAATTTGGTGGTGTTCATCCAACCAGCTCAATCATTCAACACTGTTAACTAACCAACTTCTAAAATACAGCAGTGCTCCCAGCTGTTTTTCTCAACCAAGTAGTGACACTACGTCGTCAGTACTGACGCCACTCATTGAAGACAAATACTATCTTGATTATTTGACTCTGTCTTATTCCATCATCTGTTTCTGTCTGTTGGTTTGAAGGCTGTTTTATAGCTTACAGTCTTTCTCGTTTATTAAACGATTCAAGATCAAAATGTTTCAAGACTCAGACTGAATCATTCAGATTGTTAACTTAAGCACTGAACTGGTTAGAGTTATATATCTTCACAATACTTTTTAAAGTAGAAAAAAGGCTGCTGAATGAAGTGGAATATTTACCTATAATCCACTCAAGACAATCCAAAGATATATACTATCAATTACAAATGCTAAAAAAGATCTATAAGCTTACAAACAACTCTCTACTGCAGGGAAAGACGCTACACCAAAGCACTTATCATGAATTACCATGGTCAATCCCTGGACATTACCATGTTTTGGACAGGTACTTTAGGAAGCATGTTTTGTTTTTCAGCAGGTACCAATGAGTATTTATTTATTGCAAATACTATGAACATAAACATGGACATGAGAAATAACTGAAATCAGTCACTTCCTGTAACCATGAATGAGTTTCTCACACCTCTCTACTGGAATTTTGGACCACTCTTCTTTTGCAAACTGCTCCAGGTCATTCAGATTTGAAGGATGTCTTCTCCCAGCTGCTGTTTTGAGATTTCTCCACAGGTGTTCTATTCTGTTCTATATCTCATTGCTGGCCATTTCTGAACTCTCCAGCACTTTGTTTGTAACCATTTCTGAGTGTTTTTTAAAGTGTGTTTCGGGTCATTGTTCTGCTGGAAGACTCATGACCTCTGGTGGAGACGCAGCTTTCTGACACTGGCCACTACGTTGCGCCCCAAAATTCTTGGGTAATCATCAGATTTCATGATACCGTTCACACAGTCAAGGCATCCAGTGCTAGAAGCAGCAAAGCAACCCCAAAAACATCTCTGAACCTCCACCATGTTTGACTGTAGGGACTGTGTTCTTTTCTCTGAAGGCCTCATTTCTTTTCCTGTAAACAGTGCCATGATGGCTCTACTTTTGTCTCATCTGTCCACAGTACGTTCTCCCAGAAGGATTGTGGTTGTGTCACATACTCCAGTCTTGCTTTTTTATGCCTTTGTGTCAGCAGTGGTGCCCTCCTGAGTCTCCCACCATAGCATCCCTTTTCATTCAGATGGCGACGGATAGTGTGAGCTGACACTGTTATACCATGTGTCTGCTTGAATTTGTTTGGAAGTTAATCAGGGTTCTTTATCCACCATTCAAACAATCCTTCGTTGTGATTTTTCATTAATTTTGCTCTTCCGTCCATGTCCGGGGAGTTTAGCTACAGTGCCATGGGCTTAAACCTCTTGATGATATTGCACACAGTGGACACAGGAACATTAAGATCTCTGGAGATGGACTTGTAGCCTTGAGGTTGTCCATGTTTTTTCACAATTTTTTCTCTCAAATCCACAGACAACTCTTTACACTTATTTCTTTTCCCCATGCTCTGTTACACAACACAAAGGTTGAGTCAACTTTCTCCATTTTAACTGGTTGCAAGTGTGATTACTATATTGCCCACACCTGTTACTTGCTACAGGTGTGTCTAAATACAAATTACAGGAGCATCACATGTTTGAAAAGCAATTATTTCTTATAATTTTGACAAGGTCCCAATCCCTATCAAGTTTGACTTCTCTGTTTTTTTGTGTTGTTGCAGTGCAAACAAAAACAATAAGCATGTGAATACCAAAATATTTGCAATTGGAACAATTTTTTAAAAGAAGGGTTGCATTTTCTGACAGAATTGCAAGGGTGCTGATATTTTTGGCCATGACTGTATATAACTATAATGTAACTAACTGTAACTATATAGTTTTAATAATCATCCTAATTCTTTAAGGGTATAAAAACACTGACCATGTGACGTCACTGTGCTTTATCGCCTCCATTTTTGTGTCCACACCACCTGTTTCAGTCTATGGTCACAGCAGCCACAACTACCAGAGGAAGATCAACGAAACACTCCTAGAAGGTTCACAACAAGGTTACAATATGCCCGAGATATATTGTTCTGTTAGCTGTAACAACAGACATCAGAAAAAAACTACAAAAACTAAAATTTTATTTGATCCCAACAGTGCTTGAAGTGGGCCGGTATGCATATGGTCTTTAGCGTACCGGTGTTAAAACAGTGTCACAGCGTCAGTGTCTGGGTGATTAGAAATGGTGGTCAGAGGCTTAGTGAATAATGAAAGCTAAACGATAAACGCTAAAATATTTACTACATAGTGTTTGTCATTGTCATGTCTGCATGTATACATGTAAAAAAGGTTCTCAAAAATAATCATATTTGTTTTGCTAAAACTATTTATGTACAAAAAAAATTTGTCATACAAAAAAAAATGGCACGCAAGTTACACACAAACCATTATCCTGAGTAAATTGTACCATTGTGAATTGTGACTGGCTGCACAAGGGGTGTAATAATTTAGGCGGAGGATATACTATGAAATTACATAGCCTACATACATATTTATGGCATAAACGTTGAAAGCATATCAACTGAAAGTCTGAAACATCAGTAAAGCATTTTTTTAAACAATGGCAAACTTTTATTATAAAAACGTTATTGCAACCATACAACATATGAATGAATGAAAATGCATATTTTTAAATAAAGAAATCTCATGCTTTTGCTGCCTGAATTTGTGCTTCAATAAATAAATCCAGGTTTAAGAATACACAAAAAGTGAAAGATGTCTTCCCTCAGGTATATTGCATGTTTTCTTGGCCTGCTGGATGTTGGGCTCATACTCAATAATCACATTTTTTTGGCATTCGCCAAAACTAATTTGCTGAAATCAAAACGCGGCCTGTAAGGGAATTAGTGCCGTCAGCGTGAGTCCCGCTCGCTGTGAAGTGAAGTGACCAGCCGGCAGAGGATTCTTCAAAGTCTTAAAGCCTTCATCGAGTGACTGTGTACACAATAATTTACACTTTCTGTCCTAAACATACAATCAAGTCAAAGACTAAGAGTGGGAAGTGGTAGGAAAAAACAAATGTATTATTTCAATATATTATTAAATCTCATTTAGGTGTGCCGTGCGTACCCATGAATAGCAATAACAGCACAGAAGAATGATACTGTTGAAATCACTTTCAGAATGAGCTGATGAAAAATAAAAACATTGACAGAAAATCATAATCCACTAGATGTTAAAGAGCTTGAGCATTTTGCTAATGAGAAACAACAAAACAGCACTTTTAAATTTTTAAATAAAATAACAAAATAAATAATAATAAATAAATAAAAAGCATTCTTGGGTCACACTTTATTTTAAGGTTAACAAGCCATTAACTATGACTTTTGCCTCAGTAAACTCCTAATTTGCTGCTTATTAATAGTTAGTAAGGTAGTTGTAGAAAATGGCCATGCAGATGTCCTGGATATTTATTTTCATACTAATGTCATAACAAATTAATAACACAGTATTTTTTATATACATCATTATTTGAAATCTGATTGTGAAAATATTTTCCCTCTAAGTAGCTTTAAATCATTGAGCTACTTATTCTTAGTAGTTTGTAATGAGGCTAACTACTTTTTTAAAAGTGTATAGCTTATGTATCTACTTTACATTATAAATAGTAATTAAGCAGTAAAATGTGAAAATAAAGAGTATATACTAAAGGTAACGCATTTGATTTGTGGTGGGTGAAGTTATTAAGAAAAGAACAGATTTTGACAACAAGACCGGACGTGTGCACTCACAGATATGATGATTATTTTATTCTCTCTTATTCCGTCAGTCTGTTCTCGCTGTTGTTTTGAAGGTTGTTTTGTAGCTTTCAGTCTATCAAACGCACGACTGATATGTGTCATTAGTTGCTCTCGCTCAGTCAAACACGTCATGAGTCTGCAGTGGTACGATTACTAATAAGCCTGGATTTTTATAAAACATGCAATAACAGCAGGACTAAAGCCAGATCTCTGTCAGACTGATGAGAATAAGAGCAGAAAACAAATGACCCATCATAATCTCGTCCTATATCTCATTCACATGTCACTGTCACAGCTCTCACGCAGCAGATATAAATATATAAATACAGGAATGCAGATGAGATTCAAGAGCTGCCACAGAGAACAATATTATCAATAGAGACGGGACATTCAGTCTGTTCCTCTTACAAAGACATCAGATGAGTCCAGAAGACTTACAGGGATGGTTCCTGCTGAAGTTATCACTCAGTCGTTATTACTTTCCCTCAAGTTGTGTCAAACCCATATGAGTTCATTTCTTATAATGGTTACACTTTATTTTGATAGTCCACTTTAGACATTCTACTAACTATAAGTAACTTTTCAACTACATGTCAACCTATTCTCATTAATTAGCAACTACATGTATACTCACTCTCAGAGCAGACTGTTAGGTTAGGTTTAGGGTTAGTAGAATAAGTTGTCATGTACTTGCAAAGTTTAGAAGAGTGTTAGAAGATATTAAGCAGACAGTCTACTAATACTCTAATGACTAGTTGACATGCAGTTGCAAAGTTACTTACTGTTGGTAGAATGTCTAAAGTGGACTGTCAAAATAAAGTGTTACCCTACGTCATTCTTTGTGTATGTTGTTAGATAATGACTGGTTTGGTGAAATAACAGCTATAGTGCTAATAAAAGCTACAGTGTAACACACCATCACACAATCACATGATTGACAGACACGGCCGGCACCTGTGCACATACACTACACACGATTCAGCACACGTAACACCTGCTGACACAAACCACAGCTGTGTGTGTGTGTGTGTGTGTGCGTGTGCATCCAGACGTCTCAGACCAGGTGTTCAGACCGGATCGCTCAGCTGCTTCTCATGTTCATGCTCTTCATTCACAACCTCAAGGATTTGCTTCAGTGGATTTTTCTACATCTAAATCTCCACAGCACTGGTCTTTCAGTCAAGTGAGGTGTCTTCTTCATGTATGAAATTAACATTTTAACATTTTATACAATCATTCATCTAACAATAGCATATGGTTCCACCCTAGTGAAAAATAAATATACTTAATCGTATTTGAAATACATTTATTTCATGCTAAGTATACTACAAATACATTTACATATTTATGTACTTATTAAAATACCCTGGGATTGTACTTTTAGTACTAAACAGCTAAATTGGAGCAACTAATTTTGTACTTAATGCACTTCAATTGTGTGAAGTGGTGCTGAAGTCCAACTAAAGATATACTCAAGTATATTTGATTGTGCTAAAGTGGAACTATTGCAAGTATACTTAGGTAGACTTTAAATATCTTGCATTATGTTATTTAAAGATGATACCAGAGGTGGGGGACTCGAATCACATGACTTGGCTCGAGTCAGACTTAAGTTGCATATTTTAGGACTTGAGACTTGCTTGACAAATATTCATAGAATATATTCAAATATTCATAGAATTCACATTCAAGACTTGACTTGACTTTGACTTGATATTCATGACTTTAGACTTGACTCAGACTTGAAGTAAATGACTCGAAATAACTTGTCTTTGGTTTAATAAATATCTGTTTGTTTTCTCAAATACAGAGGAGTTACGTGTATGATTTTTGAAAGATGTAAGGTTAGTAGTCTACTTGTCACTCCCCTATGAAACGAAGGCTTGACGCTGCTGTTGCTTGCGCGCAGATCAGAGGTGTGTACAAATTAGGCAATCGGTGGCAAATGTCTGTGGCAGACATGTTTTCTCTGAACAATTTAATTTGAATGATTTTGTGTAAACATTCCTTTTTAACCTATTAACAACTTCTCTGTGAGTTCCATCGACAATAAATGTATGTTCACAGAGAACTGCTTTCTCAAACCTGTTTGCAAATGAGAACGCACCTCTGGCAACCTAACCAAGTGACGCAGCAGGCAAGCAGAGGGAGAGCTGACATAAGAGCATGGACAGTCGTGACTGAACACGGAAGGCGCAATGCCAAGAATAATTAAGTTCGGGTACCAGGATTATGTGCAAGATGATGCTAAGAAGAGAAGAAGCAGTATGCAAAGCCTGCAAAATGAAGATATGTGTAATGTGGGGTTTGGGTTTTGTTTCTTGTTTATGTTTTCATGTCTTTTATTTTTAAGTTTTGCCATGGTACTTGTCTGTTCGTGTGATTTCCCTTGCCCTCTTGTATTCCTGCTTCTGGTTCCTCTGTTCAAAGTGTCATGTTCTGATTGGTTGTCCAAGTCACGTGTCTTGTTTCTCATTGGTTGGTTCTTGTCACATGACCCTCATTGTTTGATATATATAGCCTTCCTTGTTGTGTAATGATGTTGTAACCTGCTGTTGGTGAGTTTATGTTTCTGTTCAAGTCTACTCATGCCAAGTCTGTTTATGTCAAGTTTGTTCAAGTAAAGTCAAGTCAAGGCCTGTCTATGTTTGGATTTTGGATTTTCACAGTTTCAATAAACTGCACTTGGGTTCATCCTAAACTCGCCTTCAGTGGACTAACAACTTACAATATGTGATATAACCACACTTCCACACAGCTAACACTAACGCCATGGCTAGTCAAAGGTTATACAAGTTGTGATGTTTTGGACATTTTAAGAGTTGACTTTGAATTTGAAGTTTGGCATTCATTAAACAGAAAATTGGGTTGAAATACAGTGATGCTTGAAAGTTTGTGAACCCTTTAGAATTTTCTATCTTTCTGCATACATATGACCTAAAAGTTCATCAGATTTTCACACAAGTTTGGAAAATTGACAAAGAGATCCCAATTAAACAAATGAGACGAAAATATATACTTTGTCACTTATTTATTATGAAAAATGATACAGTGTTAAATATTTGTGTGTGCAAAAGTATGTGAATCTCTAGGATCAGCAGTTCATTTGAAGGTGAAAATGGAGTCACGGCACAAACAAAGTAGATCTCTGAGGACCTCAGAAAAAGAATTGTTGTTCATCAGGCTGGAAAAGGTCACAAAACCATCTCTAAAGAGTTTGGACTTCACATATCCACAGTCAGACAGATTGTGTACGAATGGAGGAAATTCTAGACCATGCACAGTAAAATCCACAGAGTAAAATTAACTCTATTCAGAGAACATTTGGTCCCTCTCTAAATAGAGTTAAATTAACACTGAAGCAGAGTTAAAGTTGATCAGATAATTAAGTGATCGATTAAAAGGTGATTGAGCATTAGTGATGAACACCTGCTCTTAACAAGCAGAATCAATGAAGAAAAGAGAAACACAAGAACTACAACTGATTTCAGCCACAGATTAAATCAACTGAAATAAAATAAGTGATTAAATCCCTCAAGATCTCAGCAGATGATGATTAAACAACTCCACAAACAGCTTCACTCATTATTAACCAGACTGACTTTATTTCTGTCACACGTCTACAGAAGCTCTTATTGAGATTTACAGAGGATCAAAAGTTGATGTTTTAGTGGTTAAAATGACGCTACCATCATGGAGATCAGCATTTGCTTTAGTTGAGCTCTTGACCCTTCAGTTCATTGGTTAGATCTCTGTTTAACTGTACATGTGATGTTGTAAAACAGAGTGGTCAATGCTTTACATTAAGCACATTTTAATTGACTTTTTATGTTGAGATGTTTATTGTGAGATGGTTTGATTACATCCAGGGTAACTTTTTCTCAATTTATACATTTAGATAACCATAACCAACCCCATGAAACTTCAGCAGTGAAAAGAAAAAAAGTATGATGTAATAATAAAGAATAATTTTAGGTTCATGTAAAGCATAAGTAAACACCACTATTACTCAGAGACACACAGACATCAAGTACCAGCGTATGAATCTCAACAATGGTGACAATCAACAAAATGCTTCATGCTGCAATGCATGCTGGGTAACAACACAGTAAAAACTCCCATCATGCACTGCAGTATGAATAATTATTGTCACCACTGTTGAGGATCATATGATAAGTGTTCATGTCTAAAATCCTGAACAGATGCATCTTTTTTTTTTCAAAATTGAAGCTTTATGGTGGTGATTGTTTAATAGGACCTTTTTTCAGCAATATGCCCATCAATAAACCAAAGAGAAAAATCGCTTCATAACGTTCACACAAATGAGCTATAAGTAGAAAGTGTAAAATAATCTGTTGCTTCAAACATTTGATTCAGCAATACATAAATGTTTGCTGTGAAACAAAATTATTGTAAGTTATTAAAAGGGTCAAGAGACAAACTAAAGCAAACCTTGACCACGATTATGGTGGCATTATGTTTTTTTTTTATTATTATTATTATTATTATTACAATTAAGCCAGTCTGCTTAGTAATGACTGAAGCTGGTGATGCTGTTTGTGGAGTTGTTTAATCAGATTTTGAGAGATTTAATGTCTTTTATTTCAGTTGATTTAATCTGTGGCTGAAATCAGTTGTAGTTCTTGTGTTTCTCTTTTCTTCATTGATTCTGCTTGTTAAGAGCAGGTGTTCATCACTAATGCTCAATCACCTTTTAATTGATCACTTCATTATCTCATTAACTTTAACTCTGCTTCAGTGTTAATTTAACTCTATTTAGAGAGGGACCAAATGTTCTCTGAATAGAGTTAATTTTACTCTGTGAATTTTACTGTGTGGTTACCCTCCCCAGAAGTCGTCAACCAACAAACATCACACCAAAGCAGGATGTATATTAGTTTCCGAGGTTGCAGAGAACCCCAGGATAACTTCTGAGCAACTAAAGGCCTTTCTCACGTCGGTTAATGTTAAAGTTCATGAGTCCATCATCAGGAGAACAATGAACAACCATGGTGTGCATGGCAGGGTTGTAATGGTCTGAGTGGGAATCGAACCCAGGTCTCTGTAGTTACTAGCAGCAGTCCCTACTGAATGAGCTAGGTCAGGGATAGGGGAGCAAAAATAGAGTCCACTAAGTATGAATTCCAAAAAACAAAAACAAAAAAACAGTCTTTACTGATAAAAAGACTGACAACAAAAGGAGAGTCGATAACTCTGTACAGCCAGGGTTGAAAAAGTACAACAAAAATAGGAGAGCCGAGCTTCCAAAAACACATACAAAATAAGCTAGACACGAGGTTCTCAATACAAACAAATAAGAACAGAGCAAACAAAAATCACTCAAGAACAACTTAACTTGAACACTGGGCCGGCAGCACTGAGGTAAGGTTCTTATGAATGTTCTCTGAACACAGAGCAAGGAACAAAGCAGTCTTATATAGAGCAGAGAACAGGTGGTGGTGATTCAGGCTGATTACAGGTGAGCTTTAAGGAACCAGGTTTTCTACCGCCATCTAGCGTTGAGGAGTATGGGCCGATACCGCAGCGCCCCCTGGTAGCTTGGAGAACGTGTCAATGTGCTGAGACATTACAAGGGTTGCAAGGAGAAAGACACAACTTTCCAAAAAACACTGCTGCCTGTCTGCAGTTTGATAAAGATCATGTGGACAAGTCAGAGGCTTTTGGAGAAATGTTTTGTGGACGGATGAGACCAAAATATAATTTTTGGTTTAAAGAGAAAGAAAAACACTGCATTCCAGCATAAGAAGAACCTTATCCCATCTGTGAAACACAGTGGTGTTAGTATCATGGTTTGGGCCTGTTTTTCTGTGGGTCAGGACGACTTGCCATCATTGATGGAACAATGAATTGTAAATTATACCAGCAAATTCTAAAAGAAAATGTCAGGACATCTGTCCATCAACTCAAATCTAAAGAGAACGTGGGTCATGCAGTAAGACAACGACCCCAAATGCACAAGTAATTCGACCAAAAAATGGTTAAACAAGAACAAAGGTAATGTTTTGGAGAGTCCGGACCTTAATCTAATTAAAATGTTGTGGAAGGACCTGAAGCAGCAGTTCTTAGGAGGAAACCACCAACATCACAGGGTTCAAGTGTTTCTGTACTGAAGAATGGGCTAAAATTCCTACAAGTCATTGTTCAGGACTGATCAGCAGTTAACAAAAACGTTACCTGCAGTTATTGCTTCAAAAAGGATTCACATACTTTTGCACCTCGCAAATATTTAACACTGGATCATTTTTCTCAATAACTAAAAGTATATATTTTTGTCTTGTTTGTTTGATTGGATTCTCTTTGTCAACTTTAAGGACTTAAAGATCTGACAAAAATCTGATGATGTTTTGTGTTATATTTTTGCAGAAATATAGAAAATTCTAAAGGATTCACAAACTTTCAAGCAGCACTGTATGTTAAATGCCATATTCCAGTTTTTCTTACCTGCATGCATCCCTTTGTACTGTGTAGTTATATGCCATTAATAGAGTCTGCTATACCAGGGTTGACTTGAATGTTAAAAGTAATATTAATGATGTAACTGTAATTTTCATAAGTTTGTTATTATTAGTGGTGTCATGACAAAAAAAAACAAAAAACAAACTAGAAATCATTTAATTAATCGACTCTTTAATGGCTTTAAAATAAGCACATTCAGTCTGCCCCTCTCAAATGTCAAAGGCTACCCGTTATCTTCAGCAAGCCAACCGATTCGCCTAGTATACCTGTTAAATGATTAAAACACAATGTGTTAATTCAAATTACAGTTTTTTTTTTTTTTAATGTAATGATAAAATATGCAATGAATAAATGAAATATAAGTCATTTTTGTTTCTCTTCCTCTGTTTAGATATGAAGAATTCCTCCACAGCAAGGCCACATGTGCCTCGGATCAGCCTCCAATCTCCCAATTCATTGAATCAAGGACAATACCACAATACTACAGCTGCAACCATCTCCATCAGAGAACCATTACACTCAATACTGTCACACCTAATTATAAATGGCAACATGCCTTTGTCTGTCATTGAGCATGAAAGTTTTCTTCACTTTTTGGTGTGATGGACAACAAATACTCTCCTGTTAGTTGAAGAACTATTACCTCAATGCTAGATGGTCTTGTGGCAGAAAGACAGTTGAAGTTAAAAAATGATCTAGCAAAGTGACAGTAGATATATGGATAAGAGGCTTTCTCTGGCTCAGTACTGAAGATCACAGTCTGCAGTTAAAATCACAGTTGCTTGCATGCAACCACTTCTCATACTGGAGAGAGGATTCGTGAAGAGTTTGAGCAAATATGTGAAGAGGACCAGATCAGGAGAAAGGTTGAACACATCATCTGTGATAACGCCGCAAATGTGAAAAAAACATTCAGCACATGTTTTCCAGGACAGGGAGATGGAGAAGATGACCTTGATGACCCTGGGATTTGGAATGGCCTCTCAGTTGAGGAGCAAGAGATGGTCGACAAATCTTTCAGCAGCAAATCCCAGACAAGGCTCCAGTGTTTTGCTCACACTCTTCAGTGTGTCAAAAGAGATGGCCTTAAAGAGACAAAATCAATCAGTGCAACCCTTGCCAAAACCTCCAGGCTGAGTTCCTTGCTCCACACGAGTACCTCTTTCAAGGAGAACTTTGAGAAGGAGTTTGGACGGCGTGGAATCCCTGCCTCTGTTACCACGCGCTGGAATTCCACACTGAGGCAACTGAAAGCAGTGCTCAGCTGTGACCACTTAAGACTATGTACATTTCTTGAAAATGTGGGACACAAAGAGACAAATTCACAGCTGGAGAGTAGAATCAGATACAGAAACTTGTACAAGTCTTTCAACCATTTGCAGAAGCCACAGATCCTACACAAGGCGAAAAAACGGTGACCATAAGTGTTGTGGCTCCCTGTGTCCTTTCTCTGAATTACCTGGAAAATCAAAAGGAGAAAGTGTGCTACTTGGGCGGTTTGATCTGTAGCCTCAAGTATCCCTCAAAAGAAGATTCAGAGGGATCTCTGGTAACCCTTTTAAACCGGCTGCGTCGGCGCCGACACATCAAACCAAAGCTGTATTCATGTTACCATAACTCTTCAACCGTTTGCACTATCAAAACAATTCACAATTGAAAAAGCAAAAACAATTGCTTCTGACAGTAGACAATATGCACTTTCCGGCAAGGTATAGCTTACTGCTGTAATTTCTTGCGCTCCATTGGCAAATGACAGCAGATTTCCGGGAGAACGGGAAGGAAGAATTTGAGCGAAGCACAGAGATTTGGATTGCGAAAATACCAAGGAGGCTGTGCCTGCCATGATTAAAGGTATGTTATACAATTTTACATCAACATGTCAGGACTAAGCTGTAAAATAAAAAAAATAGTATATGGTGCTTATTTTATCAAATTAAATTTTTTTGCAAGTGCAATGCCTTGTAAATGGTGATTCACTCTTTATAAGGAAATGTCAGCCTTTGTTGTTGTTGTTGTTGTTTTGTTTTTTTGTTTTGTATTTGCAGTAGCACTTATAATTGGTTTTCAGTGTTCGATTTCGAGTGAAAGGCCTATGGATAGGGGAAGCACATACGAACCCATATTGCAAACTCAACCATGCATACAAACAAAACAAAATGAATAATAATAATAATAATACAAACTTAAAGAAGTCCAATTCCAGAACAACAATTTACAAATAATGTACTCACCCCCTTGTCATCCACGATGTTCATGTCTTTCTTTCCTCAGTTGTAAAGAAATTGTGTTTTTTGAGGGAAACATTTCGGGATTTTTCTCCATATAATGGACTGATATGGTGCCCCAATTTTGAACTTCCAAAATGCAGTTTAAATGCAGCTTCAAACGATCACAAATGTGGTTGTAAACGATCCCAGCTGAGAAAGAAGGGTCTTATCTAGCGAAACAATCTGTTATTTTCATAAAAATAATACAATTTCTATAATTTTTAATGTCAAACGCTCGTCTTGTCTTACTCTGTCTGGACTGTTTTTGTTCTGATTCATGTCAGTTAGTGTATGTGGAAAAACTCCCATCTCATGTTCTCCCTCAACTTCAAAATTGTCCTATATCACTGTTTTACCTTTTTTGTTAAGGGTGTTTGATCTTCTTTGCATGTTCACTTTGTAAACACTGTGTCTGTTCTTCTGCAGCGATGTAGGATGATTTTGAAATGATTTCTGAAGTTGAGGGAGAAAATACGACTGGAGTTTTTCGACATACCCTAACTGTCTTGAGTCAGAATACACAGAGATTAAGGACTGCAAGGCAAGATGAGTGTTTGAGAATAAAAAGTATTTACATAGTATTTTTTTTTTTATGTAAATAACCAATCGTTACACTAGATATGACCCTTCTTCCTCGGCTGGGATCGTTTACAACTGCATTAGGGATCATTTGATTGTGCACATGCAAACAAACAATACACTTTTCACTCATACATGCACACGCACATTCACTCACAAATATTAAATCACACTCACTCAAATCACCTCTCTCTGTCTCTCTCTCTCTCTCACTCTTACCCACTCACCCACTCTCACACAGACACACACATATTAATAATGTACAGTAGTCAATCCACCTGATAAACAGGTGCAAGGTTTGTGTGATTCAGTTATTACTGTTTTTTTATTTCCTGTTGCTGTTTTTTTGTTAAAAAAGGAAGGATCTAACTTAAGGATGTGTTCATGTCTCATAAAGGTGATGCCTGTATGAATGCCATTTGGTGGTATAGAAACCATTATACTTGAATTGTTAAATTGGCCCGTCTCCTCACCTGCACAAACGCACGCAGACACGGAAGATAACGCCGTCCTTTTTCTAGTTAGGAAACATGTGGACTCGATGTCCTGACATGCTGGAGTTTGTGCAACCTTCTAAAAGACAATAATTTACCATGTCGATAATCAATTGGATTAAAAAAATAACTACAGAAAACACACTGACTCACGACTGCTCCTAGTGAAAACCAATAGACCGCAGCAAACGACTCCCTCTCGTGATGTCATATGACGTGATGTTAAAAATAAAAAAGCTTTTTGAGAACCGTCAAGAAAGCCGTCACTTTTTCTTCTAAATTTGTGCCATCGCGTCTTGTAAAACATTTTCAAATCCTGCATTAACGGTTCATATGGTATTTTCATACAAGGATATATGTTTATTTGGAAAAAAAAATGAACCTGCAATATGCACTTTAATACTTTTTCATGGTTTTCTGCAATGTTTGAGACATACTGTACCTAAATACTTTCATGCTTTTATGTTGGCCTATGTCAGTTACATTTACATTTTAGGCTATGTAGTTTTAATGTTTATCTATTTTTTATTTTTAGATTTGTATTGTTTTAACATCTCAGCTGTATGTGGATACCTTTTGAGTAGAAATGCATAATGCAAATTGACTTGGACTTGCTTAAGACTTGAGACTTGTGACGTGCACATGTGTGATTTACTCCCACCTCTGGATCATACAATGTCAATAGTGACATTAAAACATATTATAGGCTTAATATTAAGAAATGTGCATTGTGCATTATATATCAGTAAGTCTCGAGCGATATGTCAGTAAATATGTTAACAGATTTGAATTATACTTAGCATGAAATAAATGTATTTTGAATATATTACTTTTTTACTAGCACAGTCTTTTTATTTTATTTTGTTTTATTTTGGGAGCCAATTTTGAAGCTTAAATGGAACATCAGGAATGTACATTTTAGGTTTTACTAACAACAATTCAAGAATGTTCTGAAAATGTTTTTGTGTGACAAGTAATACAAACATAAACAGAACAATATTTCATGCTGTTGGTGGACTCAGTGTTGGTGTTTTGGTCCAGATGCTCAAAACAAACGGGAATTTTCATAGCAGTTTTCCAGAGAATCAGCCTATGAATGGCTGGCTTATAGATGTCTCTTACATTAAGCGAGAACAGGCATTTGAACACCACAGAAAAAAAAAAAAAGTTACATACATCAGCCTTAATTATACAGTCCTAGATTATTACAGTTCTAGAAACACTAGATAGTCTTGATATATCAACCTGTATTATATAAAGTACTATTGAAATAAAGATGATTTGACTTGAATGCTTTAGAAGGATTGTTAGCTGATGATAACATATAGTAAACTAATGTTAACTAATAAAGCTTTATTGTAAAATGTTACCATTAAAAGTTGTAATTGGCTGACAGAGGGGGACATTAGGGGAATGTTATCTTAATGTGCAGTCTAAATGTATTCAATTAAACACACATGTAGTTCATAAAAACTAATAATACAACACATTTTCTCTGATCTCAAAAAAGTTGATTCAAGACAGCTGGAAATCAGCTGTAACTCTGTGACACCTGAGAGAACTCAATCTATCTGCAGCTTACGGCGCTTCTGAACGTCTCAGACGAACTCAATTCAACCTCATCAAGAGAGCAGCGTATAGCATCAGACTGACGCTCGCAGACGCAACACGCGTTCACCTGACACATCAAAGCCCCGATAAAACAATGTCAGCACTGCTATTAAATATCGATCTGTGTCTGGAGCGTATATATGTGTGTTCACACTATCAGCCTACAGGCAGGAACAGACACGCGTCTCCTGTCTGAGTTACGCTCGCTTCCATCATCCTCACCGCTGGGAAACACATCAAACCATGACAAACGCTCCATTCCACCTGCAGAGGTTACAAGTTTAACAAGCCACAGAGAGGTCAGACACAAAGTTTCATTGCCGTTCACTGACCTGAACCAGAAAATGCATTTCACTTCTGAAAAAAAGCAGATAAAGTGTCAGTCGTGTTACACATGAGCTTATGGATGCAAATCAGTCAATCTGCTGTTTTCATTCCAACCCACTCCTTTTCGGAGGCTTCCATGAATTTTTAGATTAAAACTGTTTAATGGTGCAATGAAACTATGTTTAGTAGCGCATAGGCTGTAGTTTTCTGCACGACCCCAGGAGGAAACATTTCAGAGAACCTCTTCTTGAATTTCACTGAAACAAAAGCGATATTAAAGCGCTGTCATTTGTGATGTGGGTAACACTTTAGAATACAGATCCGTCATTGATGAATAACTACACAGGAACAAATGACTAATGCACTATTAACATTCTAGTAACCACTACTGACTAACAAGAAACTCTGATTAACGAATCAGTAAGTACTAGTGCTCAGTTGATAATAGTAGTTCACTATTAGCTAATCGGTAACTACTATTTTTTTCATATCTCCCAGAGAACTACTAAGAACTACTATATACATGTTCATAATTAATGTAAATAATGCAAAATGTATAATTAATTCTAAAGTAAAGATCATGGTAACCCACTAGTAATGACTCAGGTAATACCAAATACTTCAGAAGGAATTACTATTTTTTTTTTTTTGATCCATATTCTAAAGTGAAGATCATGGTAACCCACTAGTAATGACTAAAGTGTTACCAAAGCCATCAGAAGAATGACTATCCAGAACCTTACAAAAACCTCAATAGTTTTTAATGACTTCAGTCATTACTAAGGAGTTCTCATGATCTTCACTGTAGAATACAGATCCAAAAAATTAAGAATTCCTTCTGAAGTATTTGGTGACACCCAAGTCATTACTACTGGGTTACCATGATCTTCACTTTAGAATTAATTATACATTTTGCATTATTTACATTAATTATGAACATGTATATAGTAGTTCTTAGTAGTTCTCTGGGAGATATGAAAAAAATAGTAGTTACCGATTAGCTAATGGTGAACTACTATTATCAACTGAGCACTAGTACTTACTGATTCGTTAATCAGTTTCTTGTTAGTGTAATGTTAATAGTGCATTAGTTATTCACTAATGACGGATCTGTATTGTAAAGTGTTACCGTGATGTGCGATAAATAACCGTGTATGTGTTGCACAACCCCAGTAACCTTTGACTCATAACACTCTGCCTAAGCGTGTCTCTGACATTAAATGTGTAAACTGCATTATAAATAAATGTGACATTACATCTCAGACTCATTGTGGAGGGAGTGGGTGTGATTTAACAGGCTACTCCCATAATGCACTGCTCTGCCACCCCTAGGGAAAGGATTTTGCATATAATTGAGCATATAGATGTCGGTGACAGACTGATGATGAATTAATATGCATATGCGTGAATAGATGCACAGCAGGTGTTCTGCATCTTCCTCTAGTATTTACAAGAAAAGCATAACAGGATGTTTCACATTTACAGAGAATGTATTATGAATTAAATGTATACATCTAACAAAGACTGTAATTTGTTAAGTCTAGCTTTATGTCAGTCTGCTTCTCATTTAAATATATCTTGTTGTAAAGGTATTGATAGATGATTTTTGGATTGAAGGTGTTAATTGTGTCTCGGCTGGTTTGAGAATCAGAAGAGAGTGATGAATGGCTGTATGGAGACGGTTTGGTGTTTTATTAGTTTGCGTCGACACTCTCTTACTCACATAAAACAATCCAGACTCATCAACAGCACAGCGAGGGTAAGAACGCATTTCATCAACCTCCGGTGAAACAGAAAAACAGCTCTGTGTCTGGTCAGCCGAGGTTGTGCTGTAGTACGGCTGCTTACGCTCACATACATCTTCTTCTCTACTTTTCTTGCCTTCTCTCCAGGGAACATACCCTGCAGGCAATCTTGACACCTAAACCTGATTGAGCGCTTCCTCAGTGGAACATTTCTTTCTTTCTTAAACTCAAGAAAAACAGTTTTCTGTTTGCTCACAGGAGCTGTCGGACCAGATACTTTTCAATTTTGATTTCTTTTTTCCCCCCGGCATACCACTATAAAAACAAAATAAAAAAAATAGATGCTTTAATATTCACTAAATCCACTAATATTGGTAAATATGAGCAACGGTGGCTATGGTAAATCTGCATAATTTATCTTTTTGATCTTTTCAAAAAATTCACAACATTCTAACCTATTGTTAAAGTAAAACAACTGAAAGCAGAGATAAAATCTCATTATGAAATAAATGGTTTTCTCCAATGCATATTGGCCACAATTATTGGCACTCCTAGAAATTCTTGAGTAAAATATCTCTGAAGTATATTCCCATTCACATTTACATTTTTTTTTAGCACAGCAGGGTGACTAGGAGCGTGAAATTTTCCAGCCATGACTTTCTGTTCCACAGGATTATAAATATGAGGAACACAAAAGCCAGATTCACTTTATCGTCCATCAAAAGAAGTAAAACCAAAGAATATAGTTCTGATGTGCAGAATAAGCTGAGCTTCACAAAACAATATAAAGTGGCTGTAAGAAAGGAGCTAAAGCATTGAAAATACCCATTTCCACCATCAGGGCAATAATTAAGAAGTTCTACTCAACTAAAGAGGTTACAAATCTGCCTGGAAGAGGACGTGTGTCTATATCGTGGCCAAAGACTCTCTAAGACTCTCACAACCACATGTTGTTTGGGAGGGTTTCAGGAAAAATCCTGCTCGCTCATCCAAAAACAAACTCCGACATATTCAGTTGTCAGACACGACTGGATCTTCAAACGGGACTGGCTTCCATGGTCAGATGAAACTAAAATAAGAGCTTTTTGGCAGTAAGCCCACCAGATGGGTTTGATGCAAACAGGGATAAAAAGTAGCCCATGTCCACGGTTAAATATACCGCTGGATCTTTATTGTCGTGGGCCCATTTTTCTGCTGGAGGTCCTGGACGTCTTGCTCAGATACATGGCATCATGGATTCTATCAAATAACAACAAATAGGAAATCTACACTTGACGGCCTCTGTTAGAAATCTTATAACGTCCGTGCTTGGATCTTCCATCAGGACAATGATCCAAAACAAACATCAAAATCAACACAAAAAAAGTGTCCCTGAGGACAAAATGAAGCTTCTCAGCGTCTCCTGACCTAAACCCTGTAGAAAATGAGTGCGGTGAACCGAAAAGAAAAAGCACCAATGTAGAGTGTTCTCCAAACTCATCAGGCATTTGAGAGAAAACTCAGAGCTGTTATCTCGGGAAAAGGACGTAGCAATAAATGGGTGCCAATAATTGTGGCCAACATGAACTAGAGAAACACATTTATTTCAAAATGTGATTTCCCCCCACTTTCCATTGTTTTACTTCAGAGAAAGGTTAGAATTTAGTGGATTTTTTAAATGAAAGATCAAAAAGAAACACAATGCAGATTTATTTTCACAGCCGCATTTGCTCATATTTACCAAGTGTGTCAATATTAGTAGAGGGCACTGTATGTATTTTTCTATTCCAGCATGACTGAGCCTCAGTGCACAAAGCAAGCTCTATAAAGTCACGGTTGGACGAGTTTGGTGTGGAAGAACACAGAGTCCTGACCTCAACCCCATCCAACACATTTGGGATGAACTGAAATAGTGATTGAGAACCAGACCTTCTCGTCCAGCATCAGTGTCTGACCCCAAAAACCCTCTACTAGATAAATGAGCAAAAATTTCACAGAAACACTCCAAAATCCTGTGGAAAGTCTGTTGGTGTAATGATCAGGTGTCCCAGCTCACCCTCTTAGTGACTTCAACTTCTGCCTGTTCCTCACACACACACAAAAATAATGAAGACAGAGTTTTCATTATGGTGTGTCCTCATTTTGGTTTTCAAAAGTTTCAGAAAACTTCATATAGTAGTGTTGGTGAGTTGGTAACAACATACCTGATTTTATTTCTATCTTTCACTGTGGTCACTCCAGACTCTGTCTGTCAGACCACTTCCATTGTTTTCATCTGAACGTCTCTATCTTTCTCTCGGGAGGCAGTTTGTGAATGAACAGACACACAGTGAGAGGCTCTGCAGAGTCAGACTTCATTCAGTATTAATGCAGAAAGATGCCTGTCAAGCCCGCTTTCACTGCTGGACACGGGACAGTCTGCCCCGATGCATAGAACATCAGCTGCTCTTATAACATGTTATGCAACCGGAATTACATAAAAGTTCGCTCTGGTCCTCTCATGTGATTGGCTGAGCAGCGTTCAGAGCAAACTGCTGATATTGTGTATAACAGCACTGGGACGTTTCACTCTTTGTACGATTACGCTTGTCTGTGTGTTCATAAGTAATAATTCAAATGTTTTTTGGTCCCACTCCATATAAGGTGGCCTTAACAGCTATGTACTTACATTTGATACAATGCACTTAGTGTGCATACATGTGTTTACATTGTATTTATATTTAAAAAAGGAAATCCTGCATGTAATTACATCTGTACTTAATTTCTTTAATTAAATTTACAATTACATTGTTGACCATCCCTTACACTTTAACCCATCTTTAAACCTATCCAGACGACCAAACCTGTCCCTAACCTGACCTGCATCCCAATAGCAGCAGATGTGTTTCACAATACAATATGAACACAATCAGCACACTGTACTTATTTTTTTGATGCAAGTACATAATAGTTAAGGCGACCTAATATAAAGTGGGACCTTTTTTATTATTTATTTATTTATTTTGTTAAATCATTATTTGAACTAGTTTTGCAGTCACATCACAGCCATCATCTGTGGTTCTATGATGCACTTGAACTTAATTATTTTATTTTATTATAAAATTAGTTTATTCATAAAGACCAAGATTAGCCACTACATATGATGCTTTTTTGTCTCAAAATCAGTTTACTTTCTTAATGCATGTTCCTGATTTAATTGTGACTGGTCTAATTTATACTGTGCATGTTAAAGACAGAAAGAAGCTTTTTTCTTTAGAATCTTTGATTAAAATTAGCATTGATTATGCCACTTTTGAAACAACTTTCCTTTCCATCTGACATCAGCAATCCCTCTTATTTTTCAGCCTCTTTCATATATAGACACATTTCACCATCAAATGCCATTGAAAATAGTTCTAAACAAATCTGTTGCAGCACTGAGGAACACACAGTTATGGTGTTTCATTCTTGTTTCTTCATAGTCTGCTATTATATTACTCTTTTAGACCCGTTTCTTTAGTGCAGACTAGCACAAACGGCAGGTGTGTGGATCTTTGCACCCATGGATCCTGCTTTTACCCAGGGATCTTTGAAGGTAAAGGTCACGTTTACTGTGGTGGACCCACAGCAGGTGAGTCATGCACATTCACACCTCGACTGGCATTTCAGTCCTCTGTCGTCTGATAATGTGGAGATCTGTCAAACTGTATGATGCTCTGCAGACTTGAGGATGTCTCTCATCCATCACCACCAGGGGCATCTCCTCCAATTCTGCTTAAAAAGGATAAAGGTTTACTGTCCCAGCACTAGTCAACATGAATATTACACTTATTAAGAATCAGCTTGCTTGTTAATAAAGTCAAAGAGAGTCTAATCCAGTAACTGCAGGAACTTCTCTAACGTTGTTTTAAAACACTGTGTGCTGGCACCATAGATTTATGTCTTCCATGAGCAATTCAGACAAATGTTCTAGCCTTCAGCTCACTCATTATGCATTATCTAAAACTAATTTCTCTCACCATATTTGTCATCATTTCCAGTTTCCATGAATCATGATCACTGCACTGATTCTGTCATTATTTTACTCACCCTTACATCCTTCAACACGGAGCAAGAAATATCCTTATACACACAGAACTACAGAAATAAGATGAACACATAATCGATCGCAGCTTGGGGTGCCGCAGTATATCAGTATTGATGATAACCATGATACTTAAAAGAGAAGTCCACTTCCAGAACAACAATTTACGATTTACAATTCACCCCCTTGTCATCCAAGATGTTCATGTCTTTCTTTCTTCAGTCGTAAAGAAATTATGTTTTTTGAGGGAAACATTTCAGCATTTTTCTCCATATAATGGACTGATATGGTGCCCCGATTTTGAACTTCCAAAATGCAGTTTAAATATGGCTTCAAACGATCACAAATGTGGTTGTAAATGATCCCAGCTGAGGAAGAAGGGTCTAATCTAGCAAAACGATTCATTATTTTCATAAAAATAATACAATTTATATACTTTTTAATGTCAAACACTCGTCTTGTCTTACTCTGCCTGGACAGTTTTTGTTCTGGTTCATGTCAGTTAGTGTATGTGGAAAAACTCCCATCTCATGTTCTTCCTCAACTTTAAAATCGTCCTATATCACTGTTTTACCTTTTTTGTTAAGGGTGTTTGATCTTCTTTGCATGTTCACTTTGTAAACACTGTGTCTGTTCTTCTGCAGTGATGTAGGATGAATTTAAAATGATTTTTGAAGTTGAGGGAGAAAATACGATTGGTGTTTTTCGACATACCCTAACTGTCTTGAGTCAGAATACACAGACTTCAGGGAGAGAAAGACAAGATGAGCGTTTGAGATTAAAAAGTATTTAAATTGTATTTTTTTAAAATGAAAATGACAGATTGTTTGGCTAGATAAGATCCTTCTTCCTCGGCTGGGATCATTTGTGATCGTTTGAAGCTGCATTTAAACTACATTTTGGAAGTTCAAAATCGGGGCACCATATCAGTCCATTATATGGAGAAAAATGATGAAATGTTTCCCTCAAAAAACACAATTTCTTTACGACTGAAGAAAGAAAGACATGAACATCTTGGATGACAAGGGGGTGAGTACATTATCTGTACATTGTTGTTCTGGAAGTGGACTTCTCTTTTAAAAATGAAATGCTGATATCACACAGGCTACATAATCATGCACACTATTGAGTGTGACAGCTGTATCTGTAGAGTGTGTTTTGTGTACTGCTCATGTTCTCACAGCGGCTGTGAACATCTGTATATGCTCAGTGTCTCTGCAGATTCTCATCAGTGTGTTAGGATTGTTTCCTGTTGTTACCTGGTTTCGAATTTGTTACTTTAGTTGGGAGGTTTGTTAGAGTTACTGCAACTTAAGAAATCTGATAATGAACTTTGGTTAATCTAAAGACTTCATATCATAAGAACCCAATTTCCCTTGATCTTATAATATCAAAGACTTGGATGTACTATGAAAACACTTTCAGATCTCATAATGTCCTCCACAGTCCAAAAAGAACATTTTCTGAGACTAAACTACAAAACCTGTTTATTCTGTAACTTTACAGCATAGTGGGGTACACTTCTGTCATTATTAGTGTGTGTCTTCTGAGACTTGTTTTATTTTGGGGGACATATGAAAATGTACAGCATAATCAGCAGTTTCTGTGCACATTGACAATGGATTTGAGAATGAACTCAGAACACTGTGATTTCACAGACATAAAAACAGGGATGGAAATTCCATTTCAAAGTGAATGAATGAATGAGATACTGTGTGAAATATACAATTAGAAAAATCTTTTAAAAGGCTTAGTAGTTATTCTGTGGATCCTACAGCCAGGTGTCCGGCTTTTCCATTGGGAAGGTTTAACAAATTACAAGCAAGTGCACATCTAAATCCACAGATGTTTTTGGAGAAGTACCTGTGGACTGACATATTACTTACTGTATGATTGATTTTAATCCCAGAAAAACAAGATCCAGAACTACTTGAATATACAGTTAATACAAAGAAAATCATATCAATTTTCAAATAATTCTGTCCTCTAGAGATATAAAGAAGAGCACAGGCAGCAGATCAGGAGATTATACTGAAGAACCACCAAACACATGCACGAGTTAAAACTCAATCACATCACAGTATAAACTCAATGGCTTGGATCTTATTTGAAGCATGCACAGTTCCTCTCACCCTGTGTTCAGTTGACTGAAGTGTGAAAATATGTTAAAGCACGTAAAGCCCACTTTTATCATGATTACTTTTTTCGCCTAAAGCATTTGTGAAGCAGCAGTGATTGACAGAAATGTGCTTGATTTGTCCACTCTATGGATGAAAGAGTTAAAGGTGTAGTGACACATATATCCGCCAATATGGTCTGAGCTGAACAGAAGCTAGACTGGGTTGAGCTGACACTGGCTTCAGGATGGACCTGAGAGGAGCTCAGAGTACTGACGCTGATAACAGAAGTCATTTCTGAAAGCACTCGAGGAATTCTCATCTGAGCATGAGTGTGAAACGGAAGAAAGTCATCAATGGATGGAGACTTGAGTTCTTCTGAATTTTCTGGAGCGAAATTATAAAATGTTGATCGTGCATCTCTGAGCAAGTTGTCACCTTTTCAATTAAAGTCCATTTGAGAGAAGACACGCTTCCATTACGGACACAAATACATGAAGGGCAGTCGACGGTCCCATTGTCCAATAAACAAGAAGACGTGTTAGATGCAGTATCTAACATGGAAGCTTTGGTCTGATTTCAGCTTTCACTGATGTGAATCTACTAATAATATACTAAACAGTTATTAAAGAAATATTTCACACAAAAATGACATTTTAATTGCTGAAAATCTGCTCATCCTCAGGCCATCCAAGATTAGGATGAGTTTGTTTGTTCATCAGATTTGTAGAAATGTGTGATTCCATCACTGTCTCACCAATGGATCCAATGCAGTGAATGGGTGCCGTCAGAATGAGAGTCAAAAACAGCTGATAAAAAACATCACAATAATCCACAAGTAATCCACACCACTCCAGTCCATCTGTTAACATCTTGAGAAGACAAAAGATGAAACAAATCCATTCATTATTATGACGTTTTTAACTAAAATATAAGTCCATAATCTATAATACTGCTTCCTCCAGTAAAAAAGTCCATCCCTTGTCTCTCACATCAAAATCCAGCCACATATTTGTTTAGAGCTGTTTTGACTTGTAAAAGGTGCTTGATCTGTGCAGATTTCTCTCCTGATTCAGACCAGACCACTTTCACTGGAGGAAGCGTTATTTTGGAGTTGGATTTTAGCTTAAAAGTCTTATTGATTCATTTGTTTCATCTTTTGTCTTGTCAAAATGTTATCTGATGGGCTGGAGTGGTGTGGATTACTTGTGGATTATTGTGATGTTTTTATCAGCTGTTTGGACTCTCATTCTGACGGCACCCATTCACTGCAGAGGATCCATTGATGAGACACATGTGTGGAATGACACATTTCTACAAATCTGATGAACAAACAAACTCATCCTAATCTTGAATGGCCTGAGGTTGAGAACACTTACAGCAAATGTTTCAACAACAAATTTTGATGTTTGGGTGAATTATTCCTTTAAAATGTAATATTAAATACTATATGTAAGGCAATTGAATATGTCCCATCAAAAACAAGAATAAGATGAGATGCAATCAGATAAGATGACTAGACTTTAGGTAATCTAAAAAAGTATGATGTTATAACACTTCTGCAATGTCATTAAATGAAGGGATCCACCGAACATCTCCAGTGGTTATTTTCTAAGAACATGGTATTTGCACAGATATTTGAAGGAGCGAGTTTTCTGTTGTTTCGAATAGAGTTCGAAGGAACTAACGACCATAGTTCTCTTTTGGGAAACGCACCGCTGATCAGCTCTACAGAGAGCGACTCCTGTGTTGTGTTCACAAGTGTGTTTGTGGCTCCACATCCTCAGTTGTTCACCAGCATGAGAAGGTCTGAGTGTGTTTTAAGCGTCGTCTGATGCGTGTGTGGGAGGTTTCTCCTCATTCTTCAGTTTTATTTTAGGACAGTCGGTGTCACACTGTGATGTCAAACATTTCTTCACTTCAGAAGCGTGTCTGTCTTTCTCATTGTGGGCGGCGTGTAAAGCTGTGAGAGTAAATGTAATATCTGTCGGGGTAAACGCGGCTGAGGCGAACTACTGCAGGTTCAGAAGTTCAGCGTCGCAAACAGCTCTTTTATCTCCTCCACAAACCTGCCAGCAGCGACAACACGGCATCAAACACTCGCGCAGCTCTCTACCGGGTTAAAGCAAAGCTACAAATGTGACCCTGATCCTGCAGCTGAACTACACGCATACACATAGTCATACAGCTCTACAATACACCAGCAATGATCACCCCGAGCTCTGCTGAGAAACTGCTTTTGTTGTCCTTTTTTCATGGACTCAGCCAGAGAATAAGTGAGAGAGCCAGCTAGCGTATCTCTGGCAGAACATTATGTCTTCTGATGGTGGTAGAGCACATTATGGTTGATGCTGGGGTTTAGACAACAGTTAATCAGCAGAAAAGGTTATTAGGCTAAAAACACACACACACACACACACACACACATATGCAAAAAACACAAAGATGCACACAATTAAAGTGAAATGTATGTACATTGCTAATGTATCTGGTGTTGGTTTGCATTTAATGTAAACTTCTCCAACCTGTCACTAGACATTTTTGATTGTCTTTTTAATCAAACACACCTAATTCAACTCAAAGACCTGAAATGTGTGTGTCAGACAAAGAAGACATGCAAGAGTCACCAGATGAACCTTTCCATAGTCAGGAATCTGAAAATCACTCGTGTCTCTAAGGCATGATAGTGAATGCATAAAGCTCTAATGTGAGCGTTAGTAAAATTAAAAAGAGACTCAGCCAGCGATCTAATACTAGACATTATCCATCTGTCCAGAACATTAGTTAAGGAGGTGTGAGCTTTAGCTCAGACATTACAAAGGTGTTGTGATAAACTGCATTGTTTTGTCCACTAAAGCTCTGAATCTGTGGATATCTCTGAAGAACTGGAGCCAGAGACACAACATGAGAACGAAAAGCTTTTCTCAGCGGTGAATGTTAAACATTGTGCAGCACAGGACAAACATGTAGTCTCAATAGTCCAGGGAATATTTCCTGATACTTATATGTTTGAGTTCACATATCTCTTGACAGTATTTGGTAGAGGTGGAGTGAAGAGAGATCTGCTGTAGGACTGTTTTAACAGTTCAGTTCCATTCCAGCTTTTCCTGAGCATGCTGAACAAATAAGCACTGTGAGTTTAAGAGATACCTTGCCTTCAAATTTTCACACCATTTGGTGTTAAATGTCTGATCATAAATACCTAAAGTGGGTTCTTTCTAAATCTGAAAGCTTATGGGAATGGATTTAACAAATTCAGTGACAATGAATTGGTGAAACCTTCTTTTGTAAAGACTATATATATATTGTAAGAAATAATTGATTTTGAAGCATGTGATGCTCCTGTAATTTGTATTTAGACACACCTGTGGCAAGTAACAGGTGTGGGCAATATAGTAATCACACTTGCAACCAGTTAAAATGGAGAAAAGTTTGTGTTGTGTTGTGTTCAAATGGTGGATAAAGAACCCAGATTAACCTCCAAACAAATTCAAGCTGATCTGCAGACACAGGGTACAACAGTGTCAGCTCACACTATCCGTCGCCATCTGAATGAAAAGGGACACTATGGTAGGAGACCCAGGAGAACACAAAGGCATTAAAAAGCAAGACTGGAGTTTGCCAAAACTTATGTGACAAAACCACAATTCTTCTGGGAGAACTTACTGTGAACAGATGAGACAAAAGTAGAGCTTTTTGGTAAAGGACATCATGGCACTGTTTACAGAAAAAAGAAATGAGGCCTTCTTATATATATATATATATATATAAAGATGTTCTTCCCTCTTTCATGACTAACTCCATATCCCTCTTACACACACATACAAAGCATCAGTGAAGTCAGTGTGATCCATAAAAAGAAGGTCTGTGCTGCCCCATTCCTGCTGTGAATATGGATGATTTTCCACACAGGCCAGAGCTCTTGGATGGAGGGATAAATGAAAATCGATACAGACGAAGAAAGCAGAAACAATGTCACTCTCCCAGCGTATCGATCCACAGTTCCTCTGGTTAATGTCCTTGAGTCAACAGCGCCTTGTCTTCAGGTCACCCACCACCAGCAGCAAAGACAGACTGTGGGGTTATATTTAGTGATGTAGGGATGTCATAATCACTTGTTCTGTCCAAAAGTCAATGCTATAGATGTGGGAGACATATTGTCATTTAAAATCAGGTGCAAGGATAATTTATTTATTTATTTTTTACATATTTGTTCAATGATTTTCACAGTTGGTTTGCTGTTTTAGGATAATATTTAGAAGACTAGAAGCATACCAGTTAGAAATGCCTGTAAATACTCTTGCGGCAGCAGCAACCTAATAAGGAACGAGAAAGTACCAATTTTAGTGGAGTTAAATAACAGATACACTAGATTACCTGAATTCACTGTCTTTGTTTTCATCAATATTTCAAATGCATTCACTTAGCAGAATGTGAATGTGATGCATTATAGACGTTTTGTAATGAGAAGTGAGTAAAATGAGGACATAACAGCTCTTTTTTGGTTCATCAGCAACATCCTACTCTTATGTACTTTCAAGACAGGTACGTGGCATCTCAAACAAGCCTTCTCTGCCAATGTCTACACTGCAAAGTTTATCACAATATCAACAGCACTTAAGATACCCGTAAGCCTTTTAAGATATTCACCTTTTACCACAAGGCTGATGACTTCACTGCTTTTTCATAGACAAGATAACAAACATCAGTTCCCAACATCACACACATCCAGCTCTCAACTCGACTCTCTTTCTCTCCTCTCAGAGAAGCTGGAGTCTGTAAACTACTCTTAATTCATCTTTGGCCCTATTTACTTTCCATTTTCTCCAAGCCATTTCTCCTTAGAGAACACAA
This sequence comes from Labeo catla, assembly GCA_012976165.1. Classification (NCBI taxonomy): domain Eukaryota; kingdom Metazoa; phylum Chordata; class Actinopteri; order Cypriniformes; family Cyprinidae; genus Labeo; species Labeo catla. The sequence continues at coordinate 206,774 of VONZ01000517.1, forward strand.
ACACATCAACAAAACTCTCCTCGCTGGCAATTTCCTCTCCACATTCGAGCAGGCTTAAGTAACTCCACCGCTTAAGAAACCGACAATAAACCTTACACTGATAGACAATAACAGACCAAACATTCTTCTCCTATTCAGAGTGAAAACACTCAAAGAAATTGTTTTCAGGTCTTCTCTTTCCCCTACAACACCTACTAGACAACAATTGCTCAAGCTTCAAACAGACTTTCAACTGACATTTCCTTGCTGTTTGTTACTGAAGCCCTGCGGCTGGCAAATGCTGCCAGATCATCTCCCCTCATTCTGCTGGACCTGTCTGAGGCCTTCAATACAGTAAGTCATCAGATCCTCCTGTCTACCCTCTGGACAGCAGGTATCACTACACCGCTATGTGTACTAACTTACAGGTAGATGTTTTGTGACATCTTGGAGGAAAACCATGTCACATCAATTATCCACTGTGGGTACCTCAGGGTTCGGTGTTTGGCCCCCTCCTCTTCTCAATATATTCAACATCCCTGGAGCCTATCACTGCCACTGCAATCCCAACAACATGCAGCACAACTTCTTTCTTTATCTTTTTCTTTCGCTCCAAAAAACAACCGAAGTTGGCTAAAGTGTGTTACACATATACCAGAAAGAAGAAAACATAAAACATATAAAACTGATAAAAACAGGGCTGACCTAATGAGGAGAGGCAGCTCATTACACAGTTTAAACCCACTATTGCAAAACCTTGTTCACCTTTTTGCTTGAGATTTTGATTGTCTGATCTCAGTGCTCTAGAGAGGATGTATGGACTGAGTAGATTACACCGTTAGACATTTCTGTAATTTCTACAGTTATTACCTGTATATCACCCAGTATAATACTGCAAATTCCCTTTACAGTAAATAACTGTAATAACTATTGCATCATGGGACCCCACATACATAGACTCACTGTATTTTTTAAAATTGCTGTATACTACTGTATTTGCTGTAAAGGCCTCTTTGGCAGCATTCTATTGAGGTTGTTTTATTTCCCTTATTTTTTACATTTGGATTGACACGATTTGCCCTACACAGCATCTACAACACCGCAACAGCTTGGAATGGACTACACTTGGATGTGTTGCATCGCTTGTAATGATTATAAAATCCATTTGTCCTTCATGTCAGAAACAGCGTGAGCGCTTGGAGTACATCTGTACGTCAGAAATATACCGGGGCATCACTTTACTGTCCGCATCCACTGTAGATAGTATATATAATGGGTTCTATATTGTCTTTTGTCGAGTCGTGCTGCGCCGCGCCACTCGTGTCAGAGGAAGACACTAAAGCAGCGGGTCAGGTTTTGCCCAGGGATGAACCCGCGAGAGTGGAAGAGTTCCAGAGAACATCTGCTCTGTGTGACGATGCAACTTACGAGAGATTAAGACCAGCAAGTAAGGTAAAAATATATGGAAAAATAAAATGAATTCAATAGAAAAATTATGAAATCTATATTAAAGGGGTCATCAGATGCACATTTTCCACAAGTTGATATGATTCTTTAGGGTCTTAATGAAAAGTCTATAATATACTTTGGTTAAAAAATTTCAATGGTTGTGTAAAACAACACCCTTTTTACCTTGCCAAAATCAGCTCTGCAAAAATCATCCCATTCTGATGGACTGTTCCTTTAAATGCAAATGAGCTCTGCTCGCCCCGCCCCTCTCTTCTCTCTGTGGAGTGACAAGCCTGTTTACTTTAGCTGCATTTAGCCACGAAACTTGCTAACTAGCAGGTTATTAGGAAAGGTGATTGCAGAGATTCATAAAAAAAAAACCTTATACTCACTTCTGCTGTAAGTGAAGCTGGATCACGAATGATTTGCACGAACAAGACTTTCTGTAGATCGGGATGCATATTCCATTCACAAACAAACGTAATCTACTGCATCTTCAGCGGCTCAGATGTCGGGAGTAAATGACGACCACTATGTTCATTATTACATCCAGCAACACAACACCTCAATCGCTCAATCAGAGATATTCTTGTCTAACTTAAATCCCTGCTCCGACATCAAAACAAAAGAGGGCGGACTGTTACAGCTGATCTGAGGTAAGACGCTCATGTCAATCAACTATGGTGGGAGTGGCATTTCAGAGTGGCTCGATTTGAAAAAGGGAATATTATTTTTACAGATTAATTAAAAACCACTGCATGGATTTTTATCATTATAGGGTAGATTTGTACATACACTGACAACACACATTAATGTTCAAACAACATGAAAAAGTGAACTTAGCATCCGATGACCCCTTTAAAATGAATGAATTACAGTAGTATACTGATGCACTGGATTTATAGTAATTTACTGTAAGACAGTACAGTTTGCAACTGTAAATTAAATACAGTTTGTTACAGTAAATCTTAATTACAGTAACTTACTGGCAACAGTTACTGTAAAAACCCTTTGAGATGTCTAACAGTGTAGAAGATTATGAAACCAGATTATTTGAAGATTTAAAAAAAAACCTAAATCATGAAACTGATGCTACAACAAACAGACAGCTAATGTAGAAAATACTGTGGTAATAGACTCATGTTTTTCCAACTATCTTTTAGGCAAACTAATAGTGAGTCCAATAAATTAGTGTTAGAACGCCTTGGTGGCAGGTACAGTTGTGTGTCGTCGGCACGTGAATGATACAACATACTTCCTAAAGATGTTAGCCACCGGGACCAGTTATAGACTAAATGGAAAAGGGCCAAGGATAGAGCCTTGCGGAACCCCCCAAAGAATAAGTCATTTTAACAGAGGTGGAATTTCCTTTGCTAATGGAGAAATATCATTATATAAATGTCAATGTAACCACCACAGACACTGGAGGAACACCAATGGATGACACAATGGCTTAAAAGAGTCTTAAACTGTGCAAGCTATATGCACTACTCTAAAACTGAAAAAAAAAAGATCAGGATTAAAGTGCTTTAATATACAGTAATAGCCATACTACTGCTCTCTGAATATTCCATGACAGGATCTATGCACTGTTGAACACTCATTGATTTCAGCTCTTGTAAAAGGGGAATTAGACCAGCAGTCCGATGGAACTGAAGCACTGAAGGAAGTTAATGCATCATTACCCAGAATTTACCCAGAGGTCCTGTTCTTTCACCCCAGCCCAGCCCCGGACATGACAGCCACATTAGTAGAGAGAGAGAAAATTAAGAGCAAGAGGAACCAGAGAAGAAAATGATACCAAGGCTTCTGCTTTCCTTTACAGATGCGGCAGAGAGCGCCGGCTGCTTTCGAGGCTGTATGCGGAATCCATTTACTGGACAGGGGAAATGCCAAGTCAATTAAAACCGAAGAGAACAGCACATAGATGTCTCTTTCAAGCGCTCTGTCATTTACATTAGCAGGGTGCAGAACTAACGGATAAAGAAATGGGGCGACTGTAAATAATTGCTGGGAGGTTTACATTAGAATAAAAGCCAGAGAGAACAAACAGGCCAGACTTCAGTCAGGGGTTCAGAACCTGGCATTCATTAAAGAAACCCAAGAACAAACATGACCTGGAGGAAAATATCAACCTCTACAGTTATATATCAAATGAGCAGCTGGATGTTGCAGTACTGACATGACTAGATCACGGCTGTGAAAGACATCTTTAATGACTGCCTTCTCTTTTATCACAGAGCACGCTATATAAACATAATGATGAGAATGCATTTTCTCAGATACACCTACACACATTTGATTTTGACATGAGGAATTGATGTGATCCCTTACCAAAAAGAAGTATGCTTCAAGTTTATTTCATTAAGTATACTTCAGTAAAGTTCAAGTATATTTTTAAGTATACTTTATGTAGTAAGTATACAAATGTCAGTGTACTAGTAGTATACTCGTAAGTGTACTATTTCAATACTCCTTGGGACTAAATTGGCCCACTTTCTAGTATATAAAAGTATACTTTACGTATACTTTAAGTATAACAGTAGTAAACTTTGAGTACACAACTAGTTTATGTCTATGTTTTAGTTTGTACTGCAACTATACTACAAGTGAATTTATAGGTATACTGATAGTTTACTAATTAAATACCTATTAGGTATTAATTTGTTTATATTTTGTTATATGAATATCTGAACATACAAAACATCAAAAGAAAGAACAGGGTATCTGCTTGTAAACAAAAACATTTTATTCTAGCATCATGCTTTCTTTTTTTATAAACACTTGAATGTGGGTTTCATAAATATAATAAATATAAAAATAACAGAAATAAATAAACAACATTTTGAACAAAAAGCTGAAAAAACAACAAAGAAGAAACAAACAAACAAACATTGCCCCAACGCTTGACAGTCATTTTCTGATGCTGTTTTATGACTGATGATCATGTTAAAAACGTGTGGAAGCATCTGTTGTTTCAGTTTCTTCTTCGCTTTGTTTTGGAAATTCTGCACAGAAGATGGGTAATAGCGCCCCCTACCACATAACAATGAAAACATATTAACGTAATATTGCTCAAATATGTTTAGACTTTCTCTAAGTATAAGTCAAGTATACTTAAATGTCATTTTAAGTATATTTCTGAGAAGCACATCAAAAATTAGACTGAAAGTATACTTTCCTATTTTTAGTTTAAAAGAAGTATAGGGGTGAGCGGGGCACAAACTGTCACGGGGTTAATTGTAACACACATGGTTTAAATATTTCCACACATGCTAGCATAACCAAATTTACCGTATTTACTAGTTGCCATGGCAACACTATACAGAGAAAAAAGTGCACCAAAATTCAAAAGCCTTTTGAAGATATCGCTGGATATTTATTTTACCATAGTAAAAGTAAATTTCTGGCTGAAGTATTTTTTTCTTCTCAGTTTTTAGTATTCATTTAAAATGAGACAAATCTGCTATTATTTTAATCTCCAATCTGTTATTTATCAGTTTAGATAGTTCATTAATGGTTCACTGGATCAGAAGACACGAACCGGTTTTAAAGTCCAGTCGCGCTGATGGGGAACGTTGTAACACTGCGCTATAATCTGCCCCGCTATTATTAAACTATGCTTTTCTATGACATTAGCCATGTCATTTTCAGTATTTACTTTTATGGATTTTAAAAAGAAACCACAACAAACAGGTGAATAGAGACTGACAATCGATATTTAATATTGAGAAATTATTATTACAAGAAATGTAAAGCATTTTGGCTCGTTTATGTGTCTGGTGTTCTATGAGAGCTGTGTTTGGAGGGAGTGGAGTGTTTTTCTGAATGTATGAATGTGTTTTATCTATTTGCGCACATTGTTTTTAACTATACTGTATAGCTGCTTCACGATCAGGGCCGTCCCACGCATGGTTGCGATGTGTTCATTGTGAACCTCAAAAAATAGATTTTTTTTTTTTAATTCTTAAAAAACGCAGTTATTTTATTTGAAAAAGTTCATAATTTTATTTTATTGACAAAATATTTTAGTTTGTCGTGTATATTTTTTCATTGGATCAGATAACATTTTAAGCTGTCATATGGTCATGTTACAACGTGCCTCTCACATGTTACAATGTACCTCGCATACGGGGCATGTTGTCACTTTTCACTTCCTTTCTTTTAAGGTAAATAACGAAAAACGTATACACTGTAATTATGAAACAAAGCGAAATTAACATGGATAAAAAGTTATACTCTGAACCCCACGTGGATTTACACAAACTGAGAAATTCAAAAAGTGTTAGGTTGTGCCCTGCGCTCCCCTACTAATAGCACACTTGAATAAACTTCTTTTTCATAAGGGATGGTACAAATTGTAAAAGAGACATGTAAAGTTTGTTTCGCAATAACAGTAAGAACATAAATGGGGCTCCTTAGATTTCATTTTGAGCTTAACTCTCATAACTGATCATATATTGATTTGAGATTCTGTTTACTGATTGAGAAATGAAAAATAATGAAGCGTCACACAATCTTTGAAACAAGCACAAGGTCTGAACTCAATCGCTAGCACCACACATGAGGCGCAGCCACACAATACCTGCTCGCCGAAAACCTCCTCCACAAATCAATAAAAACAATAATAAAGGCTGTGAGCACCTTTTATGGCATTTCCTGCTCTCCTGCTCTGTGTTTAGTTCATTATGTTGAGTGTTAATATGTCTTTGCATTGACTATTGAAAGCTGCGTTCATTTCCTTTGTCTGTCGCAGTGTTCTTTCTTCCTCCTCTCGTATAAACTCTGGATCTATGAGTTTGGTTTAAATGATGTATCGCTAAAGTATACAGTGACATGATGGAGTCAGATATGAAGTGTATTGTACTATACTAATATAAGAATAGGATATGAAAAGCAAAGGCCTGTCTTTGAGAGAAGATGTTTTATAATGTAATGGGGTTCTCACATTATGAATGTGTTATATTACGCTGAATGACAATCAGGGAGGGAGAACAGAGAACAATTACATTACTCCAAGAGCTGTCATCGGTGAGTTTCTCAATAAGCCATATTCACTCTCGGTCACGACTGAAGTCTTGGTATGTCAGTCACGAAACCTGAAATGTGGTTTGACACCTTGTGTCACTGTGAGAGGCTATTCCAGTGAATAATACTGCTTGTCTACTATCCAAAAGAGAAATGAGAGAAAAAGAGAAATAAAGAGAAATGACAATAATTCAATAGGTTTGCGCTGACTTCTCAGGGCAACGGCCATTATGTCAGTAACTGGAGTAATTGGGACTCCTATGTGTTTAACGGAGCCAAAATGATAACTCTGTCCTCATTTACTCACAGTCGTGTCATGCAAACCTGTATGACGCTGACAGATGGATATGAATGCATACGGAGTGTTTTGAGGGTGTGGAAAGAGCTGTGTCAGTTTGAAATCGAGCTGGATTTCTGAAGGCACAATGGGGATTTCTCATTGGTTAATAGATGCTGGAAAGCACCTCAGAGTGGGCTTGTTAAAATCTCTCAACTTTTGATCGTGTGATGGAGAGTCACTCAACCTGGCGGTACACCGTCCTCATTGAAAATCAGCCATCGCAACATTTTCTGGCGTACAGTGAGCTCTGACATTAGTTCGCAGTGTGTTCAAACGCAGAGGTCTAGTGCTGAGGGCCGTTTAAAGGCCAATGTTCTGCCCCACTGCATACAGCAATTACTGAGAGCAGAAAGGCTGTGTGTGTGTGTGTGTGTGTGTGTGTGTGTGTCTACACGTCTACATGCCACACTCTCAGTCAATTCATTACACAGACTGCACGTGTCGTCAGACATGGTGACGTATCTGTGCAGAGTTAGCGGCTACTGACTTCAGTAAATGTTGCGAACTTTAGAGTAATTTCATAACGACACATCCAAAAATCAAGATGAAAGGCAAATCTCTTAGGTTCTTCACCAATGAGAAGAACTTAAAGGTACACTATGTACCTTTTTTGTAAAAATAAAGACACAATTTAAATCATGAGTGGGAACATTATGAAACTATTTTTTTTAAAGGTGTTTTTGTCTAATCACTACGTTAAGTCTATAATAAGTGTTTATATTTTAGACTGTTACAGTCAGGCAGGGACGAGGTGAGGAGATGATCTAAATGCAGCAGTTTATTTACAAACACACGACAAAGTCCCATCTTGGCAGAGATCCAAAAACAAGGCCGAAATACAAAACACACAACAGTTCTACATGGGGATGTAAAGACAACAACCAACAACAGACTATCTAAACCGTCCTATTCAATCAGGCAAAAAAGACAATTCGAAAAATAGTCATGCACATATATTCAGGACACTTCCATAAGTTTGGACCTCAGTTTCAGTCCACAAAAATCCTTGTTTTGATGAGCAACTACAACTATATATATATATAGTTGTAGTTGCTCATTTTACAACACCAAATAGGGAGGATACAGTGCAGGATTTTTGAATAATCCTAAAGCAGTCACAAAGAAATAAACATTTCCATTAAGGAACAAAATCCTCCCTTTTAAATTGATCTCCAGGAACATTGTTAATCTTTATAAATGCAACTTTTCTAACCTTAATAAACGTATACATAATCTCTTATGTAAATTCATATATTTATTCAATAAATGCAATCTATCTTTGCATTGCAGAAGCAGTATAGAAGCTCAATCTGAAGTGGCTTTTAGATGTATTTACACAGCCCATGCAGCCAGTGGTGTTTAAAGTACCTGAAAGTCATTCTTAAGTAAAAGTACAGATATCTTACCAGAAAATGACTTTGGTATAAGTTGAAGTCACCGTTTAGAATATTACCTGAGTAAAAGTCTTTAAAGTGTGTGATATTTATTGTACTTAAGTACAAAAAGTATTTTAAAAATCTTAAACGTAATTAAATATTCAACGTAAAAATACAAGTAAATGCAAAATGGAAAAGAAGCAAACAAATATATATAAAATGTTCATACACAGCTTGAGTAGTAAGATTGTGTTCAGTTTTAACTCTTTCTTCCATTTTTTTTGGGGTAAGAATAAGAAGCTCTTCATCCGGTACTTAGTGTCTTTCATTCCAACATAAGAAAACATTTCTGGAATCTGCATCTGAAATAGCATTTAGATGTATTTACACAGTTTAATGGATCTCAGAGGAGACACAGAAGCATTTAAACTGCAGTTACAGATGCATAAATAGACCTAATGTTTTGTTTTTAACATAAAACATTGAATACTGATATTTGAAATAATTTAAGACATGAAAAAATAGTCAAAATGTGAAATTAAAACCGCCAGTAGGTGGCAGCAAGTGGCTGATGAGTGAGTCAATTGATTCATTCAAAAAGCTGATTCATTCAGGAACAAAGCATTTGACTGTGTTAATGAGTGAATCACTGAATCATTTTTATCAACCGATTCATTCAAAAAGCTGATTTGTTCAATAAGTAAACTCCGTCCATTGATCAGAGATGCAAAACAGTGCTGTGATCTTTGTTTGCCACTATTTTCGTTGGCAAAATTGAGCAAAAACAAGTAATATTATGTCTAAAATGTAAGTCACTTATTGCTTTTCTGAACTTCATGCTGATATCTGCAGAAAAATGGTATATAAAAAAATGGATATAGATTAACTATATTCAACTAAAATATAAAAAGCATACAGAAGCATTTTTGCCGTCTACAATTTAGAAAGCCTGAAATTTAGAGTTTTAATAGACTAATAAATAACGTGCTTGCACTCTGTGTGTGATTTCGTGATATACTCGATAACGTCAGATCGTACATCATTACAACGACACTTACCTTATTATCACAGATGCTATGCTGTATATCGCACACCCCAGACTCGACTTGAGTGGAAAACGAATCATTTGCTGTTGTGCGTGCACTTGTTTGCACATGAGCAAAGATGTTTTAGGAGTCTAACAAGCAAGCGCCAGACCGCTGATTCGTCAAATCTGCTTTCATGCAGTCCGTTTTCTTTTGACTTCTGACTATTTTGTAGTTTGTAGTAATGAACATGCTTTGGGGAAATGTATCAGAGTAGAAGTATACATTTTAATTAGGAAACGTAGTGGAGTAAAAGTAAAAGTAGGCTGAAATATAACAACTCAAGTGAAGTACAGATACTCCCAAAAAATACTTAAGTACTGTAGCGAAGTATTATTACTTCATTACATTACATCACTGAATGCAGCTCAGAGATGGCATGGATGCATTTACACTGCAATTACAATGGACTTTTATCGCACTGGAATTGAACACCGGAAGCGCTCGTCGAAGCAGTGTATCGATTCTTCCGGTTATGTATATTATTCAATATGCTGTAATCACTAGTTGAATAAAAGCCTGTTAAAATGAGCATCTGCAGGTTGATTTCAAAATCCGGACGTTTTCAGAGACAGACGAAGAGATATTCTGATGATTACTGTGCACAGAATTTTCCAAACGCAACGGAACTTGTAGTTTTAATCCAACGTACCGATCTGAGAAACCCATGGCTCATAAACATGCGTGATTTCACCACACTGTGTCAGTGCTGCGGTGTGTGTGTGAGACCTGATGAATAAAATCAGAATCAACATATTTATTTATTTATTTGTATTAAATTTTAGTCTTTATTCTGTCATTTTTCATTCACAGTCATTTCACTGTATGTAATTCACGTTTATGCCAAAGTTCTTAAATAATACTCAAATCACGCTGTCAACGCGTTATACTGTCTAGATTAATTAGCTAAAATGTTCAACATTATCTCTTTAAGGCAACGCCTGCACATTCATTCATCTATTTTAATACCACTCTTACGAAAATTAACCATGGTATGTGTAGTAAAACTATGGCAATACAATTGGAAATCAGTCCGTGGAAAAAATAAAATATAACATGGTTACTACATTTACTATAGTAAATCCATGGTTAATTTAGTAAGGGTGTTTATTTAAAATGTATTTTAATGTAAACAGGTATAAAATATGATGAGAAAGACATTGCTAATGAGAAGACGAAATTGACAGCAGCAGGTTAAATTTATTTATTATTCAGAATGCACATTTGGAAGAGAAATATATTAATGGAACATTTCAGCAGGTGATATGAGATGTAGGCGTAAACATCCTCAGTTTCGAAATGCATACCCCAGGCGAAAATGCTCCCGCGTAATATTTCAGAAGGACCTTAATTCATCCCACTCATCTCATCCGTGTTGTGTCCGGAAATCGTGAAAACTGAGGCAGTGTGTCATTGTTTAGAATAAAAGCAGCCAAACACACTGCAGTAACACCGGTGAAAGAAAGGAAAGACAGGATTCTCCCATTAGTTTTCATTGCGTTGCGATGGGACCGGATACACTGCTTCGCTTACCGGATATAGGAAGTGAGATAAAAGTCCATTGCATTACTTGCATTAAGATCAGTGTGTTCTTTTCAATTGCGATCAATTGTTTTGTTAACTGTTAAACTCTCTCTTATCAATTTAAAGACTTTAACCAATGTGTTAACATAGCCTGTCCTGTTTCCTTTGTCCAGTCTATTTGATCTTCCTGTCTGGAATTGACTATAATCTCCATGATTTTCCAGTCAATGCATTCATTTCCTTTAACATAACTTTGTCTTTTACTGGTAGCTCATTGTTAAAATGAATAACCGGCATCTAGATCCCCACATTCTGGAAGGTCTGCTCCGTAACCCCTAATACCCATCCCAGCATTCTTTGCAGTGAAGCTACTGATGTGTGGTCCCTGTTGTTTAGGTCTAGTCAGATTTGAGTCTCCCAAAGTTAAAATGGTTTTCTTTGGCTGAAGTTTCCAGTTCTTGTGTTTTCCCTCTCCACATTCTTGCCTTTCAAGCAATCCTGTTTGGACATTTCCCTCCTGTTCAAAACTGAACTGTCCGACCTAAAACCAGATGGATGGCCACCCTACCTCGGATGGCACTATCGGTAAAGTAATAGAATTATCAAGCACCACTCACAGAAATTGTGTCACACCAAAACGTAGCTCTTTTTCTATCTGCTTCTCTTTAAGACTTTCAAATAATCTTCATAGTTAATCCACACAGTACGACACAAATACTTGATGTTCTGTAGAGGAACAGAAGTGTTTCTCTCAGCCGAGAACATTGGATTACAAGTCTAATGACTGAGATTACAAGGATATTCACTCTGAAAGGTGATTAGCTGGAAGAAGATGAAGCCACTTACGGTAGTCGCCCATAAGCTGAATATTGATTTCATTCAGTGAAAGACAGCTTCTCATCTCCAGCTTTCACCAGCATTCCCAATTAACCACGAGCAACAGCTCCACCTCGGCCTGCCTCTAATTGAGCCGTCTAATGTGATTAGGGTGTAATGACAATCTATACGCCCATGACAAGTCCATGACCAGAGAATTTCTCCAGCTCTTATCGTCTTACCCATAATCCCCCACTTCTCCAGGTTTAGTGCCACGTCTGTCAAGAGGGATAAAAATAACACTTTTCCCACAATAGAGTTGCGCAGCTGCAATTCCCTTATCCAATTTCCAGCAGCGTGGCCTTAATCAGGTCAGAACACTTTACAGCAGCTTCTGATGCCAGATAAAGACCGAGAGAGAGACCGGGACTCCTTCATTTCAAGTGCTGCTTCCAGTTATCTGCCTGCTCTTATTGCATTCCCGTCTCGCACGCTTACAGTAAGACGCTCAGCGCTAAGTGCGCACCGCTTTGATGGACTCTCATATATTTCTCAGAGGTCATTTGATGAGAAACAGCTTCAACAAAAGCCTCAGAGTAACAACAGACACATAATGTAAAAGAAATGAGCTAGAAACCACTGAACTCAGGAGGAAGTTTGATTGTTAGTTAGACGTACATGACGTGACGGTGTCAACGAGAGCTGTGGATTAGACTTATAGAATTGAGAATCCAGTGTGGAAGTAACTTCATAAGTGGTGAACCAACATCAATCAAAATCAAAATTTGTTGCATTTTGTGTTCCTGTGTCGTGTGCAGTTCTGTGAGATAAAAAGTCACGATTACCTTTTGTATTTTTTATTCCGAGTCAGGAAGCAAAAACTCAATATTCTGACAAAAACGTCAGGTTTACGAGATATAAACAAAATTGCAAGATGTAAACTCGGAATTGTGAGGAAAAAGTCTAAATTGTAAGATAAAAAGTCACAGGTACATTTTTATTGTTTTATTCTGTGAAGGAAACAGGGCCATCATGCTGAAGCCCTTGATGTTTTTAGCACCTTGTCTTTTCCACCAAGGTTTTGTATCTTGTACCAGTCAGAGCTGTAGTTCTGCTCTACTTCAGACTTCATTTTACAAGCTAGACTTCATTTTGACATTCGGTTCATATTACACTCCGTTCTATAAATTATGCATCTGTTCTGCAGAAAATCAGAGGTAACGCTGTATTTGACTTTTGGTCTGTTTCCAGAAGCACTAAGTACTGATTACTTCATAGAAACAAAGCAGAAGACGGATGTGCTTAAAGACACAATCCTAGACATTCATGATTGTTGCAAAACCATCCAGTGCTTTTTTTTAAAAATCCCCAATAATAATAATCACTTTCTCAGATCAGGCTGTTCTGAGATTCATGGCACAGGCCTCTCCCACAATTGTTGATTGACACTTGCGTTTTAGCATAGACCCGCCCTGAGTGAGCTGTAAACAGTCTGCCATTGTTCTGACGCTGGAGCAGGAGTAGATTACAATGTCTCCTTAGCAATTTAGGGTTTGTGCTGTTGGATGCAATAATGAATATAGCAGTCATCATTTACTCCTGACATCTGAGCCGATGAAGACACAGAGGATTGCATTTGTTTTTGAAGGGAATGCACCCACCGATCTACTTAAATGCCTCTATGTTCACGCGGTTCATTCATGATCCAGCTTCACATACAGAAGAGGTGAGTATAAGGAGTTCTTATGCATCTTTGGTAATCACCTTTCATAATAATGTGCTAGTTAGCAAGTTCCACAGCTAAAGTTTACAATCTCTCAAAGAACGGCTCGTCACCCCACGGAAGAGAGGGGCGGGGTGAGCAGAGCTCATTAGCATTTAAAGGGACATGCGAAACGGGGCGCTGTGAACATGAACAAAGAGCTTTTTTTGACAAGGTAAAAAGGGTGTTGTTTTACACTACCACTACCAAAGTATGTTACAGACTTTTTATTAAGACCTTAAAGAATCACATCAACTTCTTGACAATGGGCATCCAATGACCCCTTTAAGAATCCTCTGCATAGACACCATGGGCCAGTTTTACTAAACAGGGCAAATTAGCATGAGACCACAATTCCAAAACAGCGTCGATGGGAGGGGAAATTTCTGCGGATCATTTACTAACAATGCACAAATTAAAGAACACAGATGCAACATCTCATTTACATATCGACCAACGCAATATACCAAGCGCAGCGCAAATTAGCATAGTCACAAATCAAGAATAAAGAAATAAAGTCTGTTGAAAAGAACCAGAGGCCAAAAAATGAGCGTTTCCTTGAAGTTTTGATAGACCTGGTATTGCGTGACTCCTAACTGAGTGTCCCAAGATGTCTTTTATTTCCTGAAGCAAATTCAAAATAATAAGGCTTGGCAAGTGATAAGTTCGAATAATGTGTTCTTCTGGCATTTCCAAATAAATTAATACATGTGGAAAAAATCCTCTCCCTCTGTTCTCTACGGTGCCTCCTCCTAGCAACAATAATTGCAGCCATTTCAAGCTCCAAATAGTTTAAGGGGCTGTTTACATGACAACATTTTTAGCAAAAAATGGAAAACTTTTTATGCGTTTTGCCTGTTTGTTTACATGATAACGGCGTTTTGGGGACCGACTGTAAAGGCAAGCACAGACAAAGAGCGCGGCAGCTACTGGCCTGGCATACGTAATACAGCGTTTTTGACAGTTTTCGTGGATATGTGTAAAGGCAAATCATTTTGAAAATGCTGCTGTGTATACGTGAAACTTTTTAAAAACACAAGGGAAAAAGTTTAAACATAGCCTAAGACATGCTTTTTGGGGCGTCAAATAAAGCCACAAATGCAAGTAATTTGACTCACATTGTATGATTCATTTCAATACTCCCCTCCCATAAATTTTGCGTCTGAAAGGGAAACTCCTACAAATGCATATTCAATAAGGTCAGACGCAAAAATAACTGTATCCATGCCTTTTCAGCGCTTATTCTTCACTCCATGTCTTTAGTAAAACCTGACAGTACTATTTTAACGATGGTTAAAGATGGTTTGCACTGGCGCAAGCTGTTAGTAAACTTGCCCTATTTCCAGAGACCGGAAGATTTCATGGATTATTTTAGTCGTTGCTGATCATTTATACGTGTATATGGACTATCAGTATCAGTCAGATAAATGATTCCTGAGTTATGAACACAGTTTAGTGTGTGAAACACATCCATCATTCTGCCATCTCTCTCAATCAAAGTGATGCAGCATGTATCAACATCTCGACAGACGACAGCACATTATCTGAACCATATGACAGATACGACAGAGAGTCTGCAACAGGATACAAACTCTAGAGATAACCTGCCTCTCGTAGACTACACAACTGTTGAGCATAAAAGGTCCTTGATCGCTTTGGCAACCACTTCACTTATTTCATTAACTTAATTTACATCTTTTCACGCTGATGTCACACATCACATCAAATGATAATCTTAATTAATCTTAATTCTTAATTAAAATGAACATTTTTGTACCTTACTGTGTGTGTTATCTACTTATTTCAATGTCCTATGGTTTCTGAGGTGGTACATGTGAATCTCAAGGTCCTTCCACACAAACGTGAATGTACAGCATTAACAACATGTTCAATAGAAACTATGGATCCTATGGATCTGTTCACACAGCAGAAATTCGCATGCATGACTATTTTATTTTTTCTTTGGTGAGGGTGACATATTGCCATCATAGGGAAGGAGTTTTATCCAGTCTATAAGTATTTTTGGACTTGGAGAAAGCTTATGACCACATTGCCCCAGGTGTCTTGTGAGGGATACTGGGGCTGCTTACGCATCCCGTTCAGTCCTTATACTAGTGCAGGGGTAGGCAAGTTCGGTCCTAGAGAGCCGCAGTCCTAATCAATGCCTTCAGGAATATTGAGGGTATAGGCAGGTGAGTTTTTTTTTTCAGGGTTGGAGCTGAACTCTGCAGGACTGCAGCTCTCTAGGACCGAACTTGCCTACCCCTGTCCTGGTGGTACCAACACTGTTCCTGGAGCTCCTCAACACTGCACATTTTGAACACACCCATTTCAGGTCTTGGAGTCCTAAATAATGAGCTGATGACCTGAATCAGGTGTGTTTGATTAAGGAGACATGGAAAATGTACAGTATTGGCAGAACTCCAGGAACTCCACAGCTTTAAACAATCAGTGCAAGAGCTGTCCACATTCTCATCTGTAAATCAATCTTAATCCCAGTGATCTTTGAGCTCTGTCAGGGCTGTTCGTTTTCGCCGATTACCATTTCTGTTATTAATGGACAGGATCTCAAGGTCAGAGGATGTCTAGTTTGGAAGACTTAGGGTGGCATTGCTGCTATGTGCAGATGATGCTGTCCTGATGGCCTCATTGGCTGTGACCTTAGCGCATACTTGGGCGGTTTGTGGATAGGCTTCAGGCAGTGGGGATGAGGGTCAGCATGCTCAAGTTTGAGGCCATGGTTCTCAGCCAGAAAAAGGTGAAATTTCCCCTTTGGATCCCCACCTATAATCACAAGCTTTGGGTAGTAACCAAAAGAGCAAGATCATCGAAAGAAGTCATTCAAAGTGGTCTGGGATCTGATCAGGGTTGCCTCCTAGATGCCTTCCAGTGGTGGTGTTTCAAGCATGTACTGTACCACTGGGAAGAGACCTCCAGGCAGACCCAGGACAAACTGGAAGAATTATATCTCCTGGTTGGCCGGGGAATGCCTTGGGATCCCAAGGAGGAGCAGGAAGAAGTTGCCACAACCTGGTACTGGACAGGAGAATGGATAAATGTATAAATGAATACGTAAGTTCTATCAATCTTACTAACCCCCTTCCTCATTTACATTTGTGTATGACAGGGGTCTCCAACCCTTTTCCTGAACAGGTACCGACCTGCAGATTTCAGGTCCAACCCTAATCAAACACACCTGAAGCAGCTGTTCAGGGTTACTTGATAATTACATGCAAGTGTGTTGTACGGAATGTTCTGAGAGCTACGACTTGAACCATGTGAATGCTGTACCACCTGATCACCGCCAGATTCATTTAGACGCTAGGCACTACCTTCAAGTCTGAAGACACGAACAGCTTCAAGTATAATGTCATATGTTTCACCTTGGAATTATGGTAATTACGACATGCCGTGAGCACAGCTTCAAGTCTGCAGGACAGTAGTTCTTCAGGAGCAGGGTTGGAGGCCTCTGGTGTATGAAGGTGTTGTGTGATGAATCTGAATACATTGGTTACTACTCACCTATTGTTTGGCATAAATGGATATTCAACACATTTTAAAAATGTCTACCAATTGCAAACCAATAACAGCCAGACAAAGATGTCAAGGTTGATGACCCTGGATCCACACAATCTGATGATTCACAGGCCCCATTCGTAGCATTTTACACTGTTCCTTTTAGCTATAGGATGGCCAGACTTCCCAGTTGTGTTAAATTTTTCTGTAAAAACAACCAGAAACTATAAAACATTTATTGGGAGTGGCTCAGCGAGTAGCACTGTCGCCTCACAGTAGGAATGGAAATGACTGAGCCACAAGGCCTATCTGTATGTACGTTTGATGGCTTTGCCTCCAGGTTCTCCAGTTTCCAAAGATGAACAGCATGGGTGAATTTGAAGCACTAAATTGTCCATAGGTGTGAAATGTCTGTGCATTAGTCTGGTGAAAGACTGGCAATCTCTCCAGGGTGTTTCCCCGCCTACAGCTTCAGTGACTCCAGCATCCTGCCTCCCTACATAGCAGTCTGGAGAATGGATGGATGCTTTTCAGGAGGGTTTTTGCTCAGATTGAATACAAAATTGATTGTCATGAAATGTCATATCATTTATGTCAGGAGGAGGAGATTTAGTCAGATATATTGACTGCAAAGTGTTTGTGTGTCTGTAATTGTACGGTCAATATGAATCATGCCCAGCAGATGGCTGTTAAAGCAGTGGGTGAGTAATTCACTCCTTTATTTGCTTAATGAAAGCCTACCTTCTAAATAGCCATGTTTATAAATATGTTTATAGTGGATTTTTATCATTAAGTTTAGCATGGCAAAAATAGACTGAATGCAACCCTAACAGAAAAGCTGTGTGTTATATCTAGCTGCAATGACAACTTCACACTCTTGCAGCTGCTCTCCGTCATCATCGAAAAAGAAGATAAGAGCAACTTAAGAACTTACAGTGCTGTGCAAAAGTTTTAGGCCACTAGTATTTTCACCAGCTAAAAAATGGTTTAAAGTAAGTTATTTCTATCTTTTGCTGTAGTGTGTCTGTAAAAAATATCGGTTTACATTTCCAAACATTCTGTTTGCCATTAATTGTAATAATCCAGTGAGATTTTTGTTTGCACAAGGAGTCTGACAACAGCCAGTGCTCCACACTGATCTGATCTCACCATCATCCAGTCTGTCTCTGGAATGACATGAAGACACAGAACAAACTGAAACAGAGTAAATCCAGAAGAACTGTGGCAACGTCTCCAAGATGCTTCAAGAGACCTACCTGCAAAGCTACCTGAAAATTTTGCACAAGTGCACCTAGGGGAAAATCTGCTGTAAACGCAAAGAATGGTCGCACCAATTGTTGATTTCATTTAGTTAATAGAAGGTAATTGATTACCTTACAAATTAATTGATCATTTTACAGCATTTTTACACAAGTGCCTAAAACTTTTAACAGTGCTGCAGATTTGCAGGTAGGTCTCTTGAAGCATCCTGGAGACTTTGTCACAGTTCTTCTGGATTTAGTCTGTCTGAGTTTGTTCTGTTTCTTCATGTCATTCCAGAGACAGACTGGATGATGGTGAGATCAGATCAGTGAGGAGCACTGGCTGTTGTCAGACTCCTTGTGCAAACAAAAATCTCACTGGATTATTACGATTAATGGCAAAATGAATGTTTGGAAATGGAAAATCTGATCTTTCCTACTGACACACTACAGCAAAAGACCAACTTTAACTGACTTTAAACCATTTTTTAGCTGATGAAAATACTAGTGGCCTAAGACTTTTGCACAGTACTGTAAGTCTTCAATTGTATTACTGAAACCACACAGGATGGTAGTCAGAAACACATTGCACATGTAGTGTAAATGCTATCCATCCTAAATGTATTTCAGGTCATAGCGAATGAGTCTTGGAAGTCAAACTCTCACCTGTGTCACATCAGCAGAATTTTTGAGCTTACAGCTTGATTGTGAGAATCTGTGAAACTTGGATGTCACTGCTATCTTCAATCACAACACCATGAAATCCACCACAACACCTAACCGTGGAGTGAGGAAGCGGCACACACATCAGTGCAACTTGATTCTCATCCGCATTGGATGTGTCGGTCATGTGACAGCACAGAGTACCCACAAACCATTGCAGCCCTACTGCCACCACCAGTCAATCAAGGTGCCCTTCAAGAGGAAATGCTACAGATCTCCAGGGAATGCTGATTTACGCGTAATTTTGCGTAATTGCATAAAAGGCTTGAGAATGTGAGTCACACTAAGTGTATCCTGCAAAAGTCAAACTGAGTTCAAATAGCACAATATCATCGTACAGACGGCTAGAGGTGATAAATGTTTAAGTGTCTTCATTTGAATCTGTTTGGTCCATTTGACAAACACAGCCTTGGGAAAGCATTGGGTTTGGGCAAACGTGCTGGTTTCTCTTTGCTTTGATTCACAGTGGTTTCATATGAAAGAGGATCATCAAAGATGGACTTTACTGAAGGTCAGTGTGATACCTTCATATTAATTTACTGCAATTGAGCCAGCGAGAAATAACAAAGTATCTTCTGTTAGAGAGAGGCTGAATAAAATTCAGAGTAATAAGCGAGGACACGGGCAGAAATGAAAGCGTGCTAATTTGTGCGACACAGCCTATAAACGGGCACGTGTATCAGAGGAACGTGAAAACACATGAAAATCATCTCATAAAAAGCGTGTGGATTCCCTGTGACCTCCCTCCAGGGGAAAAAAGGCAGAGAGATGAAAAGTAATAACTGCATTTATTATCTTTCCTCCGTCGCTGTACGTGTCAGATCGTTACCGGCGGCAAATTCCCTCAAGATCAATGATACTTAAAAAAGCAGGATGAGAGCGATTCAAACAAAGGAGTGCTGGATATGAAAAGATTACTCCAGTCATTTACCCATCGCTATTGCCATTACAATATAACGGAATGACAGATGCTTCTGTTGATGGCTTTACGTCTAATAATGGATCTACTGCAAAAGAGTTACAAAGAGAAGGAGAAATAAAGAGCAATGCCGTATTTAGTATGGTCATGACTTTACTGGGGATCTATTAAGACATGCAGTGACTTTTTCAATGTTTCAGTGTGAAATAATTAGGGAACTGAATAACACTTTCTCACAGCACTCAAAAGAAATAATAATGAAAGTTAAAAGACAAGGTTTTTAAGTTGTTTTACTGGCATGACTATATGTTATAATGTTCCCAAAGCACACATTATACTGAAACACAATATTACAACACAGAAATGAACAAATAAACAAATGCATTGTATGTAAATATCTTAAATCACATGCAACTGAAATGCATGTATGAATAAAAGTATGTAAAACATATTGTGAATTTTTGCCATATTGCCCATAGTCTAAATGACACACTACAACACCTGGGTTCACAAAACATTTGATCTTACCACTAAGAGTTCTCCTAAACAGCAGTAAAAGTTTTTAGCTAAGAGTTTTCTTTTAAAAGCTATTCACAAAACTGCTGAGACAAACTTTTACTAAGAAATAGAGAGAAGTCTTAAGCTAAGAGTAAGGGCGGGGTTGACCTCATTGCTATGGATGATGTCAACATGCTTATCAACTATGCACACAGTGATTGGCTGATAGGGGAGGGCTCTCTGTCAGAGATGTATTCATAGAAATATCGTAGAGCACAAAGTTATGTTGCCATATTCAAATAAAGGTTTAAAAATAAGAATGTTACCACATTCAAATAAAGATTTTAAAATACAGACCAAGTGTCACTAATTAAACAAGTACAGTGCTGCTTGAAGGTTTGTGAATCCTTTAGAATTTTCTATATTTCTGCATAAATATAACGCAAAACATCATCAGATTTTCACACCTTTAAGTCCTTAAAGTTGACAAAGAGAATCCAATCAAACAAACAAGACAAAAATATATACTTTGTCATTTAGTTATTAATATACATATACATTTAGTTAAATGATCCAGTGTTAAATATTTGTGAGGTGCAAAAGTATGTGAATCTTTGCTTGCAGTATCTGTTGTGACTCCTTTTTGAAGCAAAAACTGCAGGTAACGTTTTTGTTAACTGCTGATCAGTCCTGAACAATGACTTGTGGGAATTTTAGCCCATTCTTCAGTACAGAAACACTTGAACCCTGTGATGTTGGTGGGTTTCCTCCTAAGAACTGCTGCTTCAGGTCCTTCCACAACATTTTAATTAGATTAAGGTCCGGACTCTCCAAAACATTACCTTTGTTCTTGTTTAACCTTTTTTTGGTCGAATTACTTGTGCGTTTGGGGTCGTTGTCTTACTGCATGACCCACGTTCTCTTTAGATTTGAGTTGATGGACAGATGTCCTGACATTTTCTTTTAGAATTTGCTGGTATAATTCACAATTCATTGTTCCATCAATGATGGCAAGTCGTCCTGACCCACAGAAAAACAGGCCCAAACCATGATACTAACACCGTGTTTCACAGATGGGATAAGGTTCTTCTTATGCTGGAATGCAGTGTTTTTCTTTCTCCGAACATAACACTTTGTATTCAAACCAAAAATTATATTTTGGTCTCATCCGTCCACAAAACATTTCTCCAATAGCCTCTGACATGATCTTTATCAAACTGCAGACAGGCAGCAGTGTTTTTTGGAGAGTTGTGTCTTTCTTCTTGCAATCCTGCCATGCACACTTCATGAGCTTCAACATTAACCAATGTGAGAAAGGCCTTTAGCTGTTGGTCGACCACCTCTGTGGAGGGTAACTGTGGTCTTGAATTTCCTCCATTTGTACACAATCTGCCTGACTGTGGATTTGTGAAGTCCAAACTCTTTAGAGATGGTTTTGTGACCTTTTCCACCCTGATGAGCAACAACAACTCTTTTTCTGAGGTCCTCAGAGATCTACTTTGTTTGTGCTGTGATTCACTTTCACAAACATGATCAGACTTTAATAGATCTCTGTTCTTTCAATAAAACAGGGCATAAACTGACACCTAATTGTCATCTTATTGACTGAAAACACTTCTGAACAGATTGACTCCAATTTCACCTTCAAATTAACTGCTGATCCTAGAGATTCACATACTTTTGCAACTCATAAATATTTAACACTGGATCATTTTTCATAATAAATAAAGTATATATTTTCATCTCATTTGTTTAACAGGGTTCTCTTTGTCAATTTTCAAAACTTGTGTGAAAATCGGATGAACTGTCATATTTATGCATATGCATTTAATGCATATTATGCATTTAGAAAATTCTAAAGGGTTTACAAACTTTCAAGTAGCACTGTATATGTTCAGCTAATTGTCAGCCTCTTACATGTGTGCTTCTCGTAAACAACTAGCGGACATGAATATAAACAGCCTTTTGATTAACAGAGTTGAATAATCATGGCTGATAGTGAGACATGCAAACGTATAAAAGAAAACCAAACTGGATGCTAGATCTTCTTGCCCAACTGGTTAATGAAAGCAAGGATATAATCAAAAATTTGGAGAATTTGGAGCTGGAAAAAAACTCCAAAACCAAAATAGATGTGTGGGAAAACGTATGTGTGCAAATAAATGCAGCATGTTTCTAAAATATTCATGCTGATTGTCAGCAACAGCCATTTCAGCCCTGCTGAAACAACAACAACAACAACAACAACAACAAAAACAAAAACAAAACAATAGAAACCATCACAGAATTTGTGATGGTTTTACTGGTTGTAATAGGAATTGTACTGGTTTTAATGGAAACTGTAATGGTGCCTGTTGGTCTCTACTGGTAACTGGTCACCTTCTATTGGTGGCTTGTTAAAACCAATAAATCCTAATGGAACATGTCTCAAAACACACTACAGGAAACCATTTTTTTTATGATTTTAGTGGTTAAAAGTTGATGGTTTGCAATATTTGTAATGGTATTTGTAGTGAAAACCATTAGAATTTCTGTGATGGTTTGATTGTGTAAAATTTAATTAGTTGGGCTTACTTACAAAAAAACATGCAAACCAATTGCCTTAAAAAAATCTGGTAAAGTGACATAGGAATAGTATGTTGTAGTTACAAATGCTTAGTATAGTTTATTTACACAAGAGTTCTAGTAACTACAAAAGAACTGTATGGGTACTTGATCCTTTACTTTAGGTTTACTCTTGATTTAGTATAGCTACTCACTGATTCCCAGAGTGCATTGTGGCATAATTAAATTATGCAATTGCTTTGTTTTACTGTTGTTGTTATTTGCCATTTTTTTTTGCTGTCTTGTGTCAGTAGTAGCACAACAACAACAACAAAAGCGAATAAAACAGTTATTGTTACAGTTAATACAAATAAATAAAAATTGAGTTGTTACCATTGTTGTGATTCCCGTGCTGAATGTTGAAGTCTGTGTGACTCAAGCACGTTACCCCAAATATTAAAGAGTTATAGCTAACCAAATTAAAAGCTTCTCAAAGCTTCTCAATACACTAACTAATGATTTAATTAGAAAATAGGTCACTTTCTAAAAGCAACCTATTTATTTTTTTTTTTTCTTTGAAATCAAGTTACTCTGATTTCATGTTGCATTGCTGTGTCAACAGAAAGAAAACTATAATAATATAAACAAAGATTCAAGTGCCCAACCACAGGGAACACTAATCACTATAATGACAGAACACATTTTAGGAAAATCAACATCAATTTATGAAGTCAGCTCATGTGATGCTCTCTCTAATATTTCAGTTGTACTGAAAATTCAGCATTCAAGATGACTTTGGGAAACAAGTGAAAGCAACTAGTGAAAGGTAACTGCAGACATGGAAATGAGTGAAAAGTCTATGAAGAATTGCCCCACCTCTAAAACGTCCGTTTCCTCTTCTTCTGTTGTTATTTTGGAGACCAGCAAAATATTAGTGCGCTGCTGCCTCTCACTGTTTATTAATGTCATTGGTTCCTTTGTGGCTACTTAAAGGAGAAGTCCCCTTCCAGAACAAAAATTTACAAATAATGTACTCAGCCCCTTGTCATCCAAGATGTCCATGTCTTTTTTTCTTCAGCCGTAAAGAAATTTTATTTTCTGAGGAAAACATCACAGGATTTTTTCAGTTTAAATGCAGTTTAAAAACAGGAAGAAGGGTCTTATCTAGTGAAATGACCAGTTATTTTCATTGAAAAAATACAATTTAAATACTTTTTAATCTAAAATGCTCGTCTTGTCTTTCTCTCCCTGAACTCTGTGTATTCTGACTCAAGACAGTTAGGGTATGTCGAAAAACACCAATCGTATTTTCTTCCTCAACTTCAAAAATCATGTCAAAATCATCCTACATCACTGCAGAAGAACAGACACAGTGTTTACAAAGTGAACATGCAAAGAAGATCAAACACCCTTAACAAAAAAGGTAAAACAGTGATATAGGATGATTTTAAAGTTGAGGGAGAACATGAGATGGGAGTTTTTCCACATACACTAACTGACATGAATCAGAACAAAACAAGACGAGTGTTTGACATTAAAAAGTATATAAATTGTATTATTTGTGTGAAAATAACTGATTGTTACGCTAGATAAGACCCTTCTTCCTCGACTGGGATCGTTTACAACTGCATTTGTGATCGTTTGAAGCCGCATTTAAACTGCATTTTGGAAGTTCAAAATCGGGGCACCATATCAGTCCATTATATGGAGAAAAATGCTGAAATGTTTAACTCAAAAACATAATTTCTTTATGGCTGAAGAAAGAAAGACATGAACATCTTGGAGGGGGTGAGTACATTATCTGTCAATTTTTGTTCTGGAAGTGGACTTTTTTAAGTAAGCGTCACTCAAAGCAGTAAGTAAATTGTTTTATTTGCCCTGAAAGTAGCTGTAACTTAATAAAACCTAGTAAGTATAGCATCTAAGTAAAGATAACTAATTATATCTAAGTAAGATAAACTACTGGATTTTCTGTTTTCAGGAAGGAGGATAGTTTGTGATTTGGTCTTTATGACTGAGTCCTCTTCACCACTCCTAACTTTTCACAGATTTAGGAGCTAGTTTTAGTGCTAAAATGCTTTGTGAAATACTCTAAGAGCAAAATGTTAGGAGTCCTAAATTTAGGATTGACACGCCCATTATTTTTTAAAGATTTTCTCCTAAATCGGCCAGTTATGAGCTACTTCTAGCCGTAAGATGTTTCGTGAATAAGGGATATTATAAGTTTAACTCACTTCCTGCAGTCGACACAGGAGTTCAACACCACGTTGAGTTCACACCCTCTTGCTGTGAGAGGTCAGACTCAGTTCAGTGTCATGTGATGTGCAGAATAAACACACTGCAGTTCACACACAGTTCAGAGAAAGTCACTGCGAGACACACGGACTGATCAAAGACTTCCTGATACTCCTGCATATGAGTTATGACTGTGCTACAAAAGATCAGAGCAGCTCTTTCCTCTGGAGGTGCACAGGTGAACAGAAGACGGTGGGTGTGAGCGCGACTCTGAAGACAGAAACTACAGCTTGTGGCATCAGACCTCTGAACGATGGCTTGACAAAGACTTTTCATGTTCCTCGCAGACAGACGTGAAATGTCTCCATCTGAAATGTCACTCAACGACACGCACCTCCCAACAGCGGAGACAAGGATCACAGCACTGCGAGAGCCACTGCGTTACCCAGCATTGCCGACTATTGGCTTCACATCACTTCAGCCTCCTGTTCACCGTTGTGTTTGTTTGTCTCCTTCGGGACACTCATCTGCACTCTCAGCGTTTGTCCTTATTTTACCACCACAGCACACTATACGTATTAAATTGGGCCAATTTCTTTCCTTCCTTGGCCAACTGTCTCCTGAAATAGCATTAGGAATGGAGCCAGTGTCCCCATGGTAACCGAACAAGTCCTGAGATCCGAATCCGCGGCTCCAGAAGCCTCCATTACGGCTCTGCTGTTTATCTTAGATAACAGGTCCAGAGGGAGCCATCACGGGCCCAAATGGAATAGCCCCGTCTTGTCTGGAGGAACGTTTGCTTTTTGGCTTTAATTGGAGGCAGGAACAGCACAAGAACATGTTTGATCCTCTGTTCTTTTTCTAAACCACCTGCTCTCACTTTGTGTTTGTCTTTGTCATATACGTTCTCTTTCATAAGACTACTAGTGTGAATTCCAACCCACAGTATGACATCTTTATTCATTGCTCTTATTTCTTGCTATCTACAGAATCTTTAGCCTGGATTATCCTGCCTAATAATTACATAGCGTTTAGTCTGATAACCAGCAGTTAATCTCTTGACCATCAAAAACACATCAATCCTTATGTGCCAATATCAGTGTGTCAGACACCGGTCTGTGGTGGTTTGTGTGTCTGAGGGTAAAGGTGGAATGAGATTCAACAGTGTTGATCTGACAATCCTGACACTACGAGACTGATGTTCAATCAACACTTGGACAAAAGCCGTTTTGTTCCCTTGAGCCAAGAAGAGCAACATTATGCTGACTTGTTCAGAGCAGTTTTATAATATCTTCAGAAATATCTTCATGTTTAGAATTGAACAAATGAATACAGACATCTGGGAATGATTAAAAACATTTGCAATGCATGTGAAACATTGGGTTAAAACTTTTCAAAAAATCACAGGCATAACACATTTACAAACAAACTTGGATTTGCATTGTGTTATGTATTATTAAAGATATTTTTTCCATGTTTAAGTGCTATAAATCAGGTCCCCAGTGCATATACCTACCCAGAAAACTTTGTTTTGGTAAGCTTCTTAAAAAAAACAGTACGTCAGATTTCACTCCCCCGGTGACATGGTAAGGGGATCTTATTATAATATA
This sequence comes from Labeo catla, assembly GCA_012976165.1. NCBI lineage: Eukaryota > Metazoa > Chordata > Actinopteri > Cypriniformes > Cyprinidae > Labeo > Labeo catla. Next base: position 233,419 of record VONZ01000517.1, read on the forward strand.
TTACTGCCCCTTAAAGGAGAAGTCCACTTCCAGAACAACAACTCACAAATAATTTACTCACCCCCTTGCCACCCGAGATCATGTTCATGTCTTTCTGTCTTAAGTTGTAAAGAAATTATGATTTTTGAGTAAAGCATTTCAGGATTTTTCCCCATATAATGGACTTCATTGGTGCTCCGATTTTGAACTTCCAAAATGTAGTTTAAATGCAGCTTCAAAGGCTCTAAATGATCCCAGCCGAGGAAGAAGGGTTTTATCTAGTGAAACGATCGGCCATTTTTTTTTTTCGAAAAAAGTCTGTGTAGCGCATCCACAACGCTATGTACTATTGAATCACTTCGAAAGGTCACGTGGAAGGTCAGGCATGTAATCGAAAGGTTGCGGGTTTGAGTCCCAGGTCCGGCAGGGATTGAAGGTGGGGGAGAGTGAACAACCAGTGCTCTCTCCACCCTCAATACCATGAGTGAGGTGAGTCCCTTGAGCAAGGCACCGATTCCCCAACTGCTCCCCGAGTGCCACAGCGATAGCAACATGGCTGCCCACTGCTCCGGGTGTGTGTGTGCATGTTTGTTCACTACTCACTACTGTGTGTGTGTACTTGGATGGGTTAAATGCAGAGCACAAATTCCAAGTATGGGTCACCGTACTTGGCCACATGTCACATCCTTTCCTTTCTTTCTTTTCTTCTTAGAACTACAGACCCATTGTTTACAAAGCGAACGCACAAAGACTAAGAAAGTGCAAGTAATTCAAACGCTGTTTACAAACAAAAAGGTACAATGATGTCAGACGATTCTGAAGTTGTAGGAGAAAATAAGATGGAGTTTTTCAGCATTCTCTACCTTTTTGAGCTGGAGTACACAGATAATGAACTTAGACATGATTGATAGTACTGATGGGAAGTTCGGATCATTTTACCGACTTGGACCTTTGAGTCTCGTTCAGCAAAATGAACAAATCTTTTTTCGAGTCATTTCGTTCATTTTAGCTAAATATGATTAAACGACTCGAAAAACCCAAAGACTTGAAACAGGTGAACTAATTCCAGTACAGTACAGAACAGGATGTTGTGCATGCGCAACTGAACGAATCACTCCCCGAGACGACTCGTTCTTCCCGAGTCACATTAAAGATTTGTTCAAAATGAACGAATCATTCAAGAACGACCCATTACTAATTTGTAGCATCGTGGACGCGCATCCCAGAGCCTGTGCTACATCAGCTTTTGTGCTTAAAAAGTAGAAAGAATGTTATTTTCCAAAAAAAAAAATGACTGATTGTTTCGCTAGATAAGACCCTTGTTCCTCGGCTGGGATCGTTTAGAGCCTTTCAAGCCACATTTAAACTACATTTTGGAAGTTCAAAATCAGGGCACCAATGAAGTCCATTATATGGGGAAAAATCCTGAAATATTTTCCTCAAAAACCATAATTTCTTTACGACTGAAGACAGAAAGACATGAACATCTTGGATGACAAGAGTACATTATTTGTAAATTGTTGTTCTGGAAACGGACTTCTCCTTTAATCTGCATGTTTCCACCCATGGCGCTGTTATTCTGTGAGGCAGTTCTAACACCATGGCAAAAGTTTGAGCAAAGCACGCTAACTGTTCTGTTGTTGGCTGCACAGACGAGCACAGATCACTATTTAGAGTCCCAGTCTCAGAGGTGACAAGAGAGCAGTGTATTTATTGATTTATTAACTGTATATTACACTGCTGCCACACAGATCTAATATAAACATGTGATTTCTTTCCCAGGTGTTTACCTTTACAGATGTAACCGACTGTTTGTAACTCCTGTGTGCTTTTTATATAAACTTCTGAGTATTTGTCAGTTTAAGCACAATACGACATGAAAAAGAACTTTAGTACTTTACTTAGTTTAGTACTCACATGCCATGTGGCAGACGCTTTCTGTGCATGTGCTTCAGATGTGTGCACTCAGAAAACCATAGAGCAGAAGTTTTAACTAATATCATGAAGAGCAGTAGCTCATTTGCATTTATACAGACATGCATGAAAATCACATTTCTGCATCCATTTAAATTAGTCATTTTCAAAATGACATAAAAAACGGTCTGTGGGGTATTTTAAGCTGAAACTTTACTGACACATTCTGGGAGCACCTGAGACTTATATTACATCTCGTAAAAAGGGGCATGATAGGTCTCTTTTAAGCTGGAATGAAATGAAAATACACCATCTATTTTCTTAGTGCTTGTTTTTGATTGTGAACTTGTTAATGATTCATTCATGAATATTATTTGAACTTGTAATTTTTTATTTATTATTTTTTTTAATTAAAATGTAAAATAATAATATAACAGAATGTTTTGGTGAAAGAGCTGGTTTCTCTCTGGTGATGTACACAGGACATCCATAGACTTTGATTTGACTTATACCCTGCAGCTTTCTTACAACAGACTGCAAACTGGCATTTAGATTTAGATTTAGAATTTAGAAGTCTGTACTGTACTTTTTTCACTGTTAATGATTTGTTGCACTCAGATGTACATCACAATATGGAAAAAAAAATCTGTCGTTATATCATGATTTACTACTTGCTGTATTCCTTTTAAAATAACTCTGCTGATAATGGCTGTTTTAACAATAACAGCAATGCATGAAAAACAAGAATTATGACAATGATTAAACTAAATCGGTTTACATCAGTTATCAAGTGTAAGTGCTGCACTGTGCAGCTGTGAAACCACATTCAAGACCAGTTTGAAATGAAATAAAATAAAATGCATGGGTGAATATCTGTGGGTCTCTGTTTGCTCTTTTTTATTTGCTCCTTGTGCTCTTGATAATCACAGAATAATGAATAATAACATGAATAATAAAATGCACTGACTAACACGGAGTGCTCTTCCAAAAATATATTCACAGTAACAACAGCATAAATGTAATTCTACAACTTACATCTGCAAAAACAATGTATGAATCATTCCACAACAGCAAAAAATAATAACCACTTTCAAATAATCTGCAACACAGTCGTTTATTAAAGGTAAATAATTCAAAATATACATTTATTGTAAGCAGAAATATATTATTTTCAGGAGCTTGTGTGTTTTCTAGTGTCTGATTTAGATCATGTCATTATGCAGCAGTCTGTTGTATTTATATTAATCGTATAAAAATGTTTAGCGATAGACAATTTGCGATTAATTGTAGCTTTATTAACAAATATTAATACAAAATATGTAACTACCACATACATTATGGATACCTTTATAAATGCATGTTCTATGAATGCATAATGTGCTGGCTGTGCTGTTTTGCAGCATGAGATGAGACAGAGCCAGACCTGTTCCTGCTTCAAAGTCACCCTCTCTTTTACTGCCGATCCGGCAGGAGCTGACATTTTGTTGTGCTGCAATTAAGAGGCCTTTTATTGCGCTCGGCCGTTACGGGTGGGAGTCGAGAGCATTTATGCTCCATCTTCAAATGGACTGCAGCTGAAGAACGCCGGAGAACAGAGTTTCCCCAGACTGGAGCGAGGAAAGGAATTACCTCGCTCTTCAACTATTAATGAGTCCATTCCTCCACTTAGAGGGAGACCAAGACACAGAAATGAGGAGAGAAAAAAAAGAGCCAAAGGAAAATAATAAACCGAGTAGATGCGGGAGCGAGGGAACGCTGTGGAAAAATAGTGAATGACATAAAACTGACAGATGGCTGGCAGAGATGGAGAGAGAGACAGGAGATAGACTGATGGAGAAGGACAGCAGACGCTAGCGCTCTGGCTCTCTAGAGATGAAGAGCTGACATGCTGCTGAAGCGGTGCATTATGGGATCTGACTGTAATAGAGCCCCTGTTGGGCAAGACTCAATCCCCCTCAGACCCCCAAACACTTCCAGTGGCTGAACCCTGACGTTTGATGGGAACACCATTCATTGTCTGCTTACAAATCACGTCATGCATGATATACTGTACGCTCTGATAAACATCAAAACACGGGTACATATCTCACTCTACACTTATATATATATATATATATATATATATATATATAATTATACATTGTGTTGATATAATTTTAATATTTAATATTTCTGTTTGAAGTGTTGCTACCCTTAGTTGTTTAGACTCGTCTATGTGTAAGGTCGTTTTTGCTTGCCTGCCTTTGTTTGGATGTATCTGCTGGATTTTTATTCTCATCGTTGTGGGTCACTTTGACCCAATTGTGACAGAAGACTGAAGCCAACAATGACGTTACTGTTGAAAGTTTTTTTTGTTTGTTTTTTTTGTTCCTTCTGTGTGTATTTTTGGAATTTTTCCTTCCACCATCATCATGGACATTCCCTCTGTTCCTTTGATTTGCCTGCAGCAGATGGACTGATCGCTAGAGGAAGATACCCAGGACTTTTTAGATCTGGCGTTCCTTACGCACCACTTGGACGACTTGCTCAGAGTTTTCTACTATGCCAGCCTGAGCGAGCATGCAAAGACACACCTGCCAATGGACGGTCTCAAGGAGGATTTCGAAAGATTTACAACACAGTAGTTTCTTAAAGGTAAATAATTCAAAATACTGATTTATTATAAGCGGAAATCTCTTATTTTCAGGAGCTCAGGTGTTTTAGTGTCTGATTTAGCTCATGTCAATATGCAGCAGTCTGTGGTATGCATATTAGTTGTATAAAAATGTTTATATATACAGTGTCTTGCAAAAGTATTCATACCCCTTCATTTTTTTCACGTTTTGTTACACTGCTTTAAATTACTTTTTCCCCACATCAATCTACACTCCATACACCATAATGACAAAGCACAAAACAGATTTGTGACAACTTTCCAAGTTTATCAAAATAAAAAAAAGCTGAAATAAGTACATTGCATAAGTATTATATAACGCAGTATTTAGTTGAAACACCTGTTAAGCCTCAAGTCTTTTTGGTATGATGCGACAAGCTACATTTGCACTTGGCAATTATCTGCTCTGTCAGGTTGGACGGTGGCAGACGCACATTTTCAGGTTTCTCCAGAAATATTTGATTGGATTCAAGCCCAGGCTGTGGCTGGGCCACTCAAGGACATTCACAGAGCTGTCTATAAGTCACTCTTGGTGTGCTTAGGCTCATTGTCCTGTTTGAAGGTGAACCTTCTGCCCAGTCAGAAGTTCTGAATGCTCTAGACTGGCTTTTCATTAAGGCTATATCAGTATTTTGGTGCATTGAGCTTTTCTTGTACTCTGACGAGTCCCTCAGTCCCTGCCACTGAAAAACAGCCCCACAGCATGAGGCTGCTACCACCACACTTTACTTTGGGATGGTAATCTGCAGGTGATAAACAGTGCCTGGTTTCCTTCAAACAGGATGCTTGAAACTGAGGTTCAATAAACCAGAGAATCTTTTTTCTCACACTTTGAGAACTAGGAAGAGCCCTAGTTGTTCCAAACTTCTTCCATTATGACGGAGGCTACATGCTTCTGTGAAGCTTCAATGCAGCAGTATTTTTTCTGAACTCTTCCCCAGTTCTGTGTCTTGACACAGTCCTGTTTCTGAGCTCTTGACCTCAGGGATTGGTTTTTGCTCTGATATGCATTTTCATTAAGACCTTTTATTAAGACATTTGTGCCTTTCCAAATCACACCCATTCAACTGCATTTGCCACAGATTAAATGCCTAGTTCTTTCATGAAACTCTAGATGGCACAGGCTGATGTGCGTTAACGTAACTGATGGCATTCACAGCCTTACACGACTTGGCACAAGCTGATTGGTTCATGTCGCATACGCAGCCAATGAGTTTGCACCTTTACCTTTAAATGGCTGGTTGGCACATAGTCAAGCCTTTCGCAGCAGCATGCTTTCAGAGTTCCTCTGAAACCCTCCACCTTCCCCAGCTTCACCTGTGTAGATCTGCTACGGGTTATTTTATATGCTATTTGTGCAGCAGCAATATGTCTTAAATACTCACAGCACCATATCGCCATATGCTTTGGCAGTAGCAGGTTCCTGTACTTGCTTGCAGCAGCAGCAATAATGTACAACTACAGCAATAACCTACAGCAGCAGCAGTTCAGGAGCAGCTGCGTAGCAGATCTATTGCGCCAACACTAAATACATTAACATTATCATTTCCATTACCATGCTAAAATCTTCCGAGAGCTGTCATGGAAGAACTCCACTCGACGTGTAGTAACATCCACAAGCTAAATTTTAAGTGTCCCAGTAAATACTAATGCAAACCATTTCAGTTTTTTATTTCTAATAAATTTGCAAAGTTGTCACAAATCAGTTTTTTGCTTTGTCATTATGGTGTAGAGTGTAGATTGATGTGGAGGAAAAAGTTATTTAAAGCAGTTTAACATAAGGCTGCAATATAACAAAACATTAAAAAAAAATGTTTACAGAAGGCACTGTATAATGACAAACTGTGATTAATTTAATTTTACCTTAATTTACATATATTTGTAAAAAATAATTATTATTACAACACACATTACGAATACTGCATAATTCTGCGGATTTTGCCTCATACAGTATATGGAATGGGCACCAAGTTTTGGACCATCAATGACAGTCGGGCAAGCAGATGACAACACCAGTCCCGCTCCCAATCAGAGCCCAGCTAGAAACCACCCAGCAGCTCGAAGCATCTGCCAGAACCCACCGTAAACAGAGAGTGTGAGTCAGCATGAATGACTGAGTGTATTCGCCCTGGAGCCTGAGCCTCACAAGTCTGACCAGGTGTGTGAGCCAGCAACACCATCCTTCGTTGTGGGAGTCAAGGTGGAGTATGAGGGTATGGAAATCTCCTGCATCTTCTGAGCTTCCTGAATCTTCCTGAGTCTCTGCAGATCATGCCCAGCAGTGTTCTCCTGAACTCCCACCCAGCCTCCCTATGCCACTTCCTCTCTTCCAGTGAGTGGATCCGCCTAGGGTCTTCCATGAGCCAGCTCCTCTTGGGCATGTGGATCCACGGGTTCCGCCTCCCTCGGCTCCACTGTGCTCCACCTCTATGGCTCTGTCTGGCTCCGCCCTTCCTCTAGGCCTCCAGCAACCTGTTTTCACCTCGGAGGAGTGGTTGCTACAGCTCTGCCATAGCCTCTGAAGATGTCATTTCAGCCCATCGGCTCTTTGTCTGCACCTAGGGCTCCTCTTCCTCTTCATCACCACAGTTGTGTTGAGGCCCACACCACAATGACTCCTCCCTCCAGCAACAGGGTTGCTGTCCTGACTGTGGCCTGGGTCACCATCCAGCCCCTGACTTTTTCTTGGCTCATTCCACCATCTTCCTCACCCAGATGTCCTCAGTTTTCACCTCTCCTGGAATCCTGTCTTCCACCAAAACCTCCCTTCTTCGAAATGCCTGTGCAAAGTCGCTCCTTTAGTGCTTCTTCCAGTGTTAGATATTATGACTCCATCTATGTTGTTTGGTTGGTTGCAGATTCTGCTGCATTGAGCAGATTTTTAGACCAATGAGAATTCACCATAGGCAGGCTATTGTGAAATCTCATTGGTCTAAAAATCTGCTTCTTATAACTGTACACATCAGCACTCGGCGGTGTTGGTGTGCTTAGACCAGTGGTTCTCAATCCTGGACCTGGGGGCCCCCTGCTCTGCACATTTTGCATGTCTCCCTTATTTATCACACTTGATTGAGATCATCAGTTCATGGATCTCTCTCCTAATGAGCTTATGATCTCAATCAGGTTTGTTAAATAAATGTGCAGAGCAGGGGGCCCCCAGGACCAGGATTGAGAACCACTGGGCTAGACAAAGTGGTTGTTGGTTAAAAAAAAAATGAATACAATTATGTCAGGATCAAGAAGGTCTTCATGTATATTTATACCCATTCATCTTAATAGCAGATGTTCGGCTGTCATGAAAGGAGAAGGCAAAGACCACACTTGTGTTCTATCCAAATTCATGTTCCAGTTAATGTTGACCTATTTTCTAGGTAAATGAATAAATAATAAAAACAAGACAGACATAAGGAAAGACAGAGGGAACATGCCTAGCTGTCATATCTGAGTGTGTGTCGTGCTGGAGTACAGAATATCCCGCATCCGAATTTGAATAGAAAACAGAATTAGGCCAAATATGGCATGTTGTCACACTCTGGATCAGAATGAACACAGACCATGCAGAACGCTGTCAGCCAATGTCCCGCTAAATGACAAGAATATGATTAGTAAGAATCCAGGCTCATTCCAAATCAAAGAATCACACATTAATGAATGGCACAGACTTCAGCAGAGACGAGCGCTTTAATGAGCTGACTGTCATGGGTGACGATTCACAAACCTGCGTGCTGCACACTGCCAGCTGTCAAGAGTCATGAGACGCCACGTTTAACACAATTGGCACAATGTCAGCCACACCAGAAACCCTCACTGCTATGAACTGATCATGTGTACCACACAACACACTCACTACACATTATGTCAACACTGAGTTCTGACTGAAATGAGATCTGTCAGACTACGATCTGTCCTGGGGCAACCTATTTAAACACGTAGTTAACAACATTATGAAGTAGCTAAAAGTTAAGTTTGAGGTCAGAAAGTATCTGTAATGTTTTGAAAGAAGTCTATTCTGCTCACTAAATTACAAACACCAATATTGTGAAATACAGTGATGGGAATAATGACTTTATAAATAAATGGCGTTACTAACCGCATTATTTTTTCCGGTAATGAGTAATCAAATGGTTTACCGTTTCCCCCATTACAACATTGTTACTGTTACTGACAATAAAATGTGGCGTTACTATAATTTATGATAATAATTTTCAGTTCATCTGAATGGATGCGCAGCGTACCTGTATTTGACAAACCGTAAACTCTAGTGTGAAGGCACACTACTAGTCGTGGCTTTGTCTCACACACATGCAAAGAAAGAGCGAGAGAGTCTTATATACCATGCAGAATTGACGTGCTACATGTAAACGATATTCTTTGATGTATTTTCCTTTAGAGTTCTTCAGCTTTTAAGAACTGCCGGTTTCTCCGGTAGTAGGCGGAACTAATGCGCAAACTGCAATCTCATTGGCTGGTGCTCATCTACTATCATCCCTGTTTTGATTTCAGCAAATCAGTTCGCGTGAACGCAGACAACGTAATTAATATTCATGAACCCAGCAGCTCATTAATCCTTAGTGTTTTATATTGTTATCAGTAGTAGAATTCTTAGTAGTTTTATCTTTTCAGTATTATTTTTAGTTTTTTCCCCTTTTTTCATAGAAACACTAAATTACAAACAATATCTTAAGCACCACCACCAGTCCTAAGTTCAATCAATATGACAAATATGCATTCATACATGGTTATTCTAAAGTTCTAATTACTAAAGTTTAATGCTAAATTATCATAATGTCATATTATAATGCTTGACTGACTGATGCTAAGTGTACATTCAGATATTTAAAAAACTGTGCCAATAAGCTTTGTAATTCTGGTGAGTTAACTAAGAATTTCATTCATTTCATTTAAATTTCATTCATTTAACATATTTACACGTTATTTTACATATTTGAAAAAAATTTTTAAAAAAGTAATACAATAGTTACTTTCCCTGGTAATTAGTTACTTTTATAATAATGCAACTCAATTACAAACTCAGTTACTATTTGTGAGAACTAGTAACTAGTAACTATAACTAATTAATTTTTGAAGTAACATGCCCAATACTGGTAAAATATTATTACAATTTAAAATAGCTGTTTTATATGTGAATATCTGTTAATCTGTAACTGATTGTTGTGATCAAAGCTGGATTTTCAGCATCATTACTCCAGTCTTCAGTGTCACATGATCCTTCAGAAATCACTCTAATATGCTGATTTGTTGCTCAACAAACATTTCTGATTATTGTTAATGTTGAAAACAGTTTTTGTGGAATCCATCATACATTTTATTTTTCAGGATTCACAGATGAATAGAAAGATCAAAGGAACTGCATTTATAAAATATATAAAAGTCTTTATTGTCTTGTATTTTTAATCAATATCAATAGCCACTTTTGAAAGGTAGTGTGAGTGTATATCTAAATGTATTTATGTATCATTTATATATAGCAGTGAATTAAATTAATCAGTTTTATTCTTGAACTAGCTGTGCTACACCAAATTCCCAAAGCTTGAGAGAGGACTGTTTATATGAGCATGTTTCATTGATTCAGTTTGTTCAGTTTGTTCAGCTTTGTGATCAAACTATGTTCCACAAAACAAACAGTACTGAAGCTTTCAGCCGTGCTGCACTGCTTCTCTTTGAGAAAAGCTGCTCATTACTGGAAACTCTATAGTATTTTACAAACAAATGGCCTACTGTCATGCTATTGAACAGTCTAGGTAGGTCATTAATGCAGATAAATTGATATCAAGGCCCAGAGTGAGTCAGCAGAAGGTTGCTGCTTTAGTCCATGTAAGCACTGTGCTGTTAATCAGAGAATTGAAACCCAGATTGCATACATAACATTACATCTGGATGGACAGAAACTGTCATGACAGTCTAGAGACATTTCTGCATGGTTTGAGCAGACTGACACAACATGATTTAAACAAGGCACCTGTGACAGCGACGGCTCGTCGTGTCTGATTTCAGCGTGAAGGGTGACGTGTTTATTCAGTGATCTGAGCCGTGCCATGATGTCGGATCATAAACCGTCAGAGGAAATGTATCACACATCGTGACGTCTGAATGAATCGTGTGTGCGATCGGAAGGGCAGAGTGCACTGGAAGGTGAATAAGGAGGGGCACATGTCTGTCCTGGTTCAACTCTGAGCATGTGTTGCGTTTCTCTGATAGCACCAGTGTGTGACAATATCCGACAGATGGATTATGGGACAAATAACCATCAAATTCAACCGGCATGAATCAATGTCTTTCTATCGCAGTCCTTTGTCTTAGAAAGTTGATGGTCCTAATTATCGACATTGTGTGAATGGGTAAATGACTCAACATAAATCTAGAATCTAGAGCAGGGGTATGCAAAGTCACAGATTTTGTCTTGTCTCTCTGCACTGTAGTTTCTCCCACCAGTGCTGTGATCTTAGGAAACACATACATTATGGTCCAGAGAGACCAGTGTTGCTGAGTCTTGCAAAAAAAGAAAAAGACAAAACAAGGCCAATGCATGCCTCATACAAACGCTAGAATGTCTGGTGTAGACAAAGTTAATGTTCTCAGGCCATTCAGTGACAGTATCTTTGGGATTTGAGGGCTCGTGTTGATGTCATGAGGTTAACACACTTCAGTGCTAATGGTTGGGAAGTTCTTCCAAAACACATTGGTACCATCTGTTTGGTGGGTCAGGAACCAAAATTAAACCATGAGAAATGGAGCAAGCTCTGCACTCTCCACCTTACAGAACAAGAACTCAGCCCTTGACAGAACTAGGCTGAATCTAAGAAACTCTCTAGACCAGTGATTTGTTTTAGGTCTTAAAACATACTCTCAGCCATACTATCCAACAAAACCATTGAAATATCAACCAGTCTGACAATGAAGCAAGAAGAACCTCTGCTTTACTCTCTTAAATTATGCGGATAGTGCCAGTTAGCACAAGTATGTAACATTTTATGAAGTTCCAAACGTAGGTTCGGGAGGAGCCTAATCATTCAGTCCTGTCAATCATCATTACAAGCCTATATAAGCAGCTCTCATTGCACCGTCCCAGCCTCTGTTCTTCCGGCATCCCTCCACCTCCCCTTCTCCTCCTCTGTTTCTGTTATTCTCCCTCTAGATAATATCGCAATGGTGGGGTTGAACTACGCGCTCAAGCCGAGCCTCGGGTTCGAGCCTCCATTAAGGACAGCAAGCCAAGTTTGTTTACCATTGCCCATCAGGACTGGATGGGCAGGCGAACTTGTGAAACTACGTAAATGACTAAATTGAGAACACCTACTAATTAAATACATGAAACACTTTAAATACAGACTGTAGAATATCAGTGCAATATTTATCTGTGATGATTTTCAAGGAAGTGCATACGTAAAGAAAACCCTCTATACGCTGGTATAAATCATGCTTTTGAAAAGCCACAGAAATGGTGTCAGGTTGTCAGAGCGTATGCGCAGCCTCCACACTTCTTTTGAACGCGAACTCCAGAACGACACCGTTTGAAGGGTTGAAGTTCAGTTCATGAACTCTGACGACTCAGAGGAGGAAAAGTGTCTGAAAGAATCAATTCAAATAAGCCACATAGACATCTCAGATTTACAGAGATTTTCACTTTTCACAGAGCTTACAAAGAGATTTCTAGTCTAAAGACTAATGAGGAAGTGTCACATGACACACACCCTCACAAATCTGATGCACACATATAACACACTGTTCATTTACACTGTGGAGTTCCTCACTCAGGAAGAGGAATCTTTGGCCTTTGTCGGACAGTTCTGTTGTTCTGTTATCTGGAGTTGGATGAGGCACAAACTTCCTCCAAAACCTCTGAAGGCCCAACTCTCTGGTTCCCCCAGTACTGTTCAGAGAAACAAATTAGTGTTACTCCTTTTGTCCCCTGACCAGGACATTCAGCTGTGAGGGGGATGTTGCTGATGCTCTGTCAGTGAGGACTGATCTCATGTGGAAGGTTTGACCCTTGAATCAGAAAAAAGTGATTGATTTGTTAGCGGTCCTCAAAAGCTCACTCTCAAGCGGCCCATCTCTGAGGTGCCTGTGCAATCTCATTTGGATGAACACCGCTTGTTTCTGCTGCTTGTTAAAGCTTGAAAATCTCCAGATTCAGCAGGTTCCCAGTGCATCCCTTTTTATGGACCTGGAGAACAAAGAATGGATGTGCTACACACAAAATCCCAAAGGTGGAGATTTTGCAAAGCTTCTCTCCTCTTCCCTTTTGCTCATTCTAGGATGAGTGGTTGCATTTGTTCTGCCCGGTTTGGGCGTCAGGCAATGGAACACTCGGCAGATGAGTTATTCATCTGTTTCAGAGAATGCATGAAGAGTCTGGCTGATTCAAAGCAGAAAAAATGTCACTGGGTAGGCTATGCAGTTGGCTTGCAGAGTCGTGTGGGTTGATTTGTCCCATAGGGATCAAGACTCATTATACGAGGAGCACAGACAGGGCTTGTTGTTGAAATGACTAGTTTTATTATTTTCTGACCCACCCAGGGAGTCCAACTGTTATTCCTCCATTAAAAATCACACAGCACAGGCTACAGCAGTTACACAGATATGGTCACTGATGCGTAACTCTTACTGATCTTGGCTGGTTCTCTCTAATCACGTTCATGTGAGTGTACTGCGTTCTGCTTGTCTTAACACTGCTGCTGCGGCTGCCATGTGGGAAACACGCTCACGGACACGCCACTGTAGTCACACACACACACACACACTTTCTTGGAAAAACAAGCCGATTCCTTTCGTGTGTCACCCTTCAGGCAGTAATTTACACTGTGTTTATGCAGTGGATTCAGCAGCTGTATTAGCAGCCTCATCTTCAAACTCAAACACTCATTTACTGTGGATTACAATCATCTGCTGGAGGATACACCAGCCAAAGCTCTAGTAATTGCCAATTCATGTAAAGCACTTATCACTTACTAAAACATCAGAAACTATATGATCTCGTTCTGAACGGCATCTTTCACTCACCTGTATAACATCTTCTAACCCATAAAATCCACACATATTAACATTGTGATAAGTGGACTCAGCAGTCTGCAGTCATATTGGCTTGGGCAACGCAGGTACAGGTACAGTACACAGGCAGATCTTTTAAGGTTTCATGGAGAACATTTATTGGGCATGACCATGTCCATTGGGCACCACACGCATTCTCCTACCACTGCTATGCAGATGATACGTCGCTCCACCAATCATTTAAACGTGACAATCCCACTCTCCCAGCTCATATCTCTGCCTTGTTTTCAGACATCTTGGCTTGGATGAAGAGGTTTCATCTCCAGCTCAACTTTGCAAAGACTGAGTTCCTTGTAATTCCTGCAAACCATTACTGTTAATCTAGTGTCTACAATATTGACATCAACCAGGACAGCAATGAACATGAGGGTTGTGTTTGACAACAAGCTAAGCTTTTCCATCCACATCTCAACAGCGGCCTGGTCATGAAGGTTTGTGCTTTACAACATCAGGAAAACCAGATGCTTCCTGGCTCTTATCATCTCAAGACTGGACTACTGCAATGCTCTACTAACAGTCCTTCCAGTCAGAGTAACTAAACCTCTGCAGATGATTCTAAATGCAGCAGCTCTTCTATTCTTCAATCAGCCAAAGTGAACCCACGTCACACTCCTTCTGATCTCACCAGCTCCCAAGTCACTTTCCAAAATCTTCACTCTCTCTGTTCCTCTCTGGTGGAATTGAGCTGCCAACCACCCCACACAAACTTTGATTAGAATTTTCAAGAAGCATCCAAAGACACATCTCTTCCACCTCCAAGCATTTTACCACTCCACCTTAAATCAAGGCACACACACACACACACACACGTTGTGTTTCCATGTTTTATGGGGACATTCCATAGGCGTAATGCTTTTTATACTGTGCAAACTGTATTTTCTATTGCCCTACACCTAAACCCAGCCCTCACAGGAGACTGTGCACACTTTTACTTTCTCATAAAACTCATTCTGCATGATTTATAAGCCTGTTTCCTCATGGGGACCTAAAAAATGTCATTTGGTCCCCATAACGTAATAAATACCAGGTACAAACACACACACACACACACACATACAGTCTTTCTCATCTTTTCTGAAATTCTAGCTTGTTTTCAAATCAAGGATTCTGATAAACCAGTACTGTAAACAATAAATACCTGCTCTGTTGTAATGTAAGTTGCTTTGGACAAAAACATCTGCTAAACATATAATGTAAATGAATAGATAATTCAGCAACATCTGAAATCAAACCAGTTTCAGCAGGCCATATGAGAGGTGTGAGTCATTATCCCAGATAGCAAGAGAGCAGGTGAAAATCATTAAATTAATGTTAAAATACTTGATTTGTCTATGGTTTTTTATTAAACACAATAAAACATAGATAGACAGCAACATGATGACACAGACTGAGACCAGTCACAGATATATACACATATATACGCAAATGAGACACAGAGGGGGAAAATTACAAGAAGATGGGAACAAAGATGAGGAAAAGACAAAAAAAACAAGCTGTAAATGTATGGATGTGGTAGTTTACATGGGTACAGAAATAAGTCAAATCATTCGATTTCTGTGTTGTTTAGTAAAAAGATTTAACTATAGACATAACTGTACTAAATATTGTACGGGAAGCAATTCAATATACAATAGTAGTGATATTATAATACAATGTTAAACAGCAATCGGAGCAGTAGATGTTAACCTCAGTATAATGACACAGATCCAGGATGCAGTAACATCAATGACAGATGATATCCTACTTTTTACGTGACTGAGCAGATAATTAAGAGGAGCCCTAGTAGAAATATAATAATATAATGAAACCAGTAATGGACACAGAGGTGGAAGCAGTGGGAGCATCGATGATTGTAATAGTAATAGCACACTAGTATAAAATAGACTAATTGGTAGAGTTATTGCTAATTATTGCAACTGATGTCTCCCATCCCCTAAGGTCCAGCAGCCTCCCCATCCCCGCCAGCGAGCACATCCAACACACCCATCGGCACAGACCCCAACAATATCCCCACTCCATCCTGTCCCTCCACCTTGTTTCTCACCCTGCCAGTGACTAGACCCCACTCCTATGTCAGTGAATGCCATTTTATATAATGGTCCACCACACCATGCACCTCCAGAACAGGCTCCCCCAGTCTGTGCGTGATCTGATGGGTGACCGCTCATTATTAGTACTGTTTTTATCCACTGAACCCTTTTTATGTTGCAAACTGGCCGTAGTCCTGGTGTTCATCAGTCAGCTCCCCAACCAAAGACACCACATCCAGCATAGTTTCAATTTTGATTTCGTCAAACTCAGTAAGATGGGGCAATGCTGGCAGGAGCAGCAAATGGAGGGGTCAGGTTACCTTAACCAAGATACCGATAGAGCCCGTGCCGCCCAGATGTGCCCGTCAGACCCACCGACAGGGACAAAGCAGCTGCAACACCCTGAAAGCTTATGTGCTATCTAAATTAATACATAACACATATACAACCATTGCCTCCAACCCTGTTGACTATAATAATAATAATAATAATAATAATAATAATAATAGCAATAATAATAGTAACAACAGAAGTAGTATTAATATTAGTAGTAATATGCCGGATTTAAAAATATCAAAAACAAACAAATTTCATTTTCATCAAAGTCAGTTATCATACAGCTATCATACAAATATAATATCATTGTTTGTATTTGTATATCATGAAATTAGTTTGAGGCATCAATTATAAATCTTGAGGCTTAATTGGGGCATCAGCTCATCAGCTAGTTTTATTCAATATTTAATGGTGAAAACAGAGGGCTGAAAGTTGTATTAAATCTGAGTAGCTGATTTTGTGTTTTTGTTGTATGTTGTTCTTGAATGATATGTTCCCTTAACAAATGTATCCATTGTGTAACTGAAATTTGGCATTTATTTTTCCAGTTAAGTAATATAGTTTT
Organism: Labeo catla; assembly: GCA_012976165.1. Taxonomy (NCBI): domain Eukaryota; kingdom Metazoa; phylum Chordata; class Actinopteri; order Cypriniformes; family Cyprinidae; genus Labeo; species Labeo catla. The sequence goes on from VONZ01000517.1 coordinate 249,968, forward strand.
CTTGGCGATAGCTAGAGACATGAGTAAAGGAACTGGGTGTTTAAAAGCTGGGTTAATTTGAGATGTGTCACCGATAAGGCATAGTACTGGGAGCATTGGGATAATAGTTTTGAAGATTTCTGTTAATTTATTTGTGACATCTGTCCAGAATTGATTAACTGGTGGGCATAACCAAACTGCATGAAGATAGGTGTCTTGTGTATTTAAACTGCAGTTGGTGCATCTGTCAGAATTTTCTAGGCCCATTTTAAACATCTTGTGTTGCGTAATGTGTGTTCTATGTACAACTTTATACTGAATTAATTGGATATTTGTATTTGTGCTAAAGATAAAAATATTTCCGCAAACTGTTTCCCAAAATTCCTTATCTGTGCTGATATTAAGGTCTTTTTCCCATTGTTTGACTGGTGCAGCAGTGTTTGTGTCTATAGATGATATTAAAGCATATAATTTCGAAAGCGGCTTTGCAGAGTTACTGATTGTGCTAATACGTTTTAAAATTGGAGGAGGTTGTGCTATATCATTGATTCCTGTTGTGGTTTTAATAGAATTTTTAATTTGTAAATAGTAATAATAGTGTTCTTTTCCTAGATTAAATCTCTGCATTAATTCTGTAAATGTAATGAAGGTGTTACCCGGAAACAGATGATGTAAGTGTGTGATGCCTTTCTCCTTCCATTTATTATTGCTGAGTGGACTATGGTTGATAGTAAAATCCGGGTTATTCCATATGGGTGAATTGATATGTGGAGTGAGCACATGATTTGTCAGTGTATTAGTTTGCCACCAAGCAGTAAGAGTTGTTTTAATCATTGGATTTGAAAATAGATTTTGTTTTTTAATTTTTTTTAGTGAGTGATGGGAGGTCAGATATAGCAATGTCTTTACATTCTGCTTGTTCTAACTCTAGCCATGGGTTTTGGGTAGTGTCATGTCTTATCCATTTACATAGGTATTGTAGATGAGATGCTAAGTAATAATGTAGAAAGTTAGGTGCTGCCAAACCACCTTGAGCTTTATTTTTTTGTAACTTTTGTAAACTTATTTTAGGTTTCTTGTTTTTCCAGTAGAATTTACTTATAGATTGATTTAATGAGGTGAACCATTTCTTAGTTGGCTGTACTGGTGTCATGGTAAATAAGTAAAGAGCTTTTGGTAGTATACACATTTTAACTGTTGCAATGCGGCCTATAATGGAAAGTGGTAGATTCATCCATCTAGTTAAGTCATCTTCTATTGTTTTTAGTAGTGGAATAAAATTAAGGTTAAATAAGTCAGATAGGTTCTGGGAGATTTTTATTCCTAAATATGTTATATTATTTATTGAGAATGGTGTATTCTGTATACTATTGTCATGTGAGTTCAAATTCAGTGGTAAAATTGTTGATTTGGTCCAGTTTATGGAATAATCTGATATAATCGAATATTTATTGATGAGTTTAATTATTTCTGAAAGAGATATTTGGGGGTTTTGTACAAACAGTAATATATCGTCTGCGTATAAAGAAATTTTATGATTAGTGTTATGTGATGTTACTCCATGGATGTTATCATTCTGTCTTATTGCAATAGCCAAAGGTTCTATAAATAAAGCGAAGAGTAATGGAGATAGGGGGCAGCCTTGTCGAGTCCCTCGCTGAAGTTGGAATGGTGAAGATATTTTACCATTTGTTATAACAGAAGCTAATGGTGTTTTATATAATGTTTTAATCCAGTTGATAAAAGAGTCTCCAAATCCAAATTTTTTAAGTGTAGTATAAAGAAAGTGCCAATTAACTTTATCAAAAGCTTTTTCTGCGTCCAGTGATATGATTATAGTTTTTTCCTTATTTTGCTTACATATGTTCATTATATTGAATAATCGTCTGGTATTATTAGATGATTGGCGTCCCTTTATGAAACCTGTTTGATCCGGATGGATGAGAGATGTAATTACTGATTCCAGACGGGTTGCTAAAGCTTTACTTACTATTTTTAAATCTGTATTAATAAGAGATAATGGGCGATAACTAGTGCATAATGTTGGGTCTTTATTTGGTTTGAGTAATATTGTAATTAATGCTGTGTTCATATGTGCTGGAATAGAAGAAGTGTTTTTAATTTCTGTTGTCATTTGCATGAATAATGGTGATATAGTCGACCAGAAGTGTTAATAAAATTCAGGTGGGTACCCATCTAAGCCTGGTGCTTTATTGTTTGATAGTGAGTCAAGAGCCTGTTTATATTCAATTTCTAATATAGATTTATCTAATGATTCTCTTTGTGTGGAGGTTAAACTGGGTAAGATTATTTTATTGAGGAATGTATTAGTGTCTTTGGTATTTGAATCTTTGTTATTACTATACAGATGTTTATAGAATGTACGAAAGGTATCATTGATATCTTGTATGGTGTGGAGTGTCTTTCCTTCTGTGTTCTTAATTATCGGGATTAGTGTTTTTTCTCGATTACGTTTAAGTAGATTCGCTAAGTATTTACCTGATTTGTTACTATGCTCAAATATTGTGTGTCTAAGACATTGTTTTTGAAATTCTATCCGTTTATTTATAATAGCTTCATAATCATCCTTAGTTTTGTTAATCTCCTTTAAAATCTGTTCATCAGGATTACGGGAATAACTATTGTGTAGTGTATGTATTTTATTTTCTAAGTCTTTTTCTAATTTTTGTTCTTTTTTGAGTTTATATGTAGAGTATGATATAATTTTTCCTCTTAAAACAACTTTAGCTGTTTCCCAGAGAGTTATTGCAGAAGTGCCTGGTATGTTATTTGTTTCCATGAAGAATGCCCATTCTTTTTTAAAATATTCATTAAAGTCTTTGTCATTAAGCAGTGATGTATTCATCCTCCATCTAAATGATTTTTTTTGCCACATCTGTATTATTAATAGTTATAGTGACTGGAGCATGGTCGGATATGATGATAGGATTAATTGTTGTATTTAAAATGTCTGGGATGAGAGAGTTGCTTGTTAAGAAATAATCAATACGCGAGTATGATTTATGAACTGCTGAAAAATAAGTGTATTCTCTTAAATTCTGGTTTCTCAATCTCCAGCTATCGCCAAGACCAAGGTCAGTCATGTATTGTTTAATGGTTTCTGTGGACTGCCATGGCTTAAATTGTGGTGGTGTATTTGATTTGTCTTGGGTTGGATTAATAACTGTATTAAAGTCACCTCCAATTATGATAACTGACTGAGAGAGGTTTGCTACTGATGAGAAAAAATTATGGAAAAATTGGGGGTCATCAGTGTTTGGTCCATATATATTAGCGATAGTTATTGTTTTGTTATTAAATGATATGTTGATGATAACGTATCGTCCTTCTGGGTCACATATAGCTGATTGATTAAAAACTGCAATGTTTTTACTGATTAATATAGCTACGCCTCTTTTCTTTGAGCTGTAAAATGCAGAGTATATTTGTGTTAATTGTGTATTTACTAATTTTTTATGTTCTGATTCCAAAAGGTGGGTTTCTTGTAATAGACATATATCTGCCTTAAGTTTTTTAAGGTGATTTAAAATTTTGGATCTTTTAGCTGGTGAGTTGATGCCCCGTACATTCCAGCTTACCAGTTTTAAATGTGACATTTTATATTAAGGTAGTTTGTTGTTTTGTTTTAATGTCTGTACCCTATTATATAATCTAAACAAAAAAACTATACACAAAACATATTCAATACAAGGCAAACAAAACATGAAGCCATTAGAGCACTTGGTTGCAAATGAGAATACAGACAACATATTTTGACTGTAGCCAACAGGTGTTTATGAATTATTTTGTATTGCCTTCATTGGCGTTTTTTTTCCGTTTTTGCTGATGAACTATAACCAGGATATAGCGTCGTTTCTGTAAAGCTGGCCATAACATATAGTCGGTCAACCGTGATGACCGCTTTCCTTCCATTCTGACGAAACTGTTTCATAATTGGGATTAATATTCTCCGTCTGTCCTGAATGATTCGTGGAAACTGATCGTTAAGTCCGAATGTGGTTCCTCGCAGTTCTTTACCCTTGCTCTTGATGAATTCTTTCTGTTTGTAATGTTCGAATTTTGCAACGATGGGACGTGGACGTTTAGTGTCGGGGTTTTTATTGTTGATAGATCCGAGGCGATGAATGCGGTGGAAAGTTATATTATTGACCGTTTCTTTTGGGAGTTTGAGGGCAGAATGGATGAAATCTTTGATCGCTTGTTCCGGGTTATCTTGGGTTTGTTCTTGTATGCCTGAGAAAACCAAGTTATCTCGCATACTACGGCATTGAATGTCTAATATGGATTCCTTCAGCAGTTTATTTTCCATTTTGATACTGTTAATTGTTGTTGTTAGATCTGATAATTTTGCACGCATTTCGTTGTTTTCTTTTTGCAGCGACTCTATCTGGGACTGACTAAAGTCTAGGCTGGATTTAAGATCTTTGATGTCCTGATGGAGTATTTCAAGAATTGTCAGTTTATTGTTGATCGATTCTAGAAGACCCACCTCTATTGTTGTCGTTGTGGGATCTTCCTCTGACTCTGCTGAGTATTCCCGGCGTGGTTGTTTCTTTTTTGGTTGTGGCATGTTGGTGAGTCTGCTGAAGTAGTCGTCTATGAAGTTTTCCAAGATCTCCACTTTTGGGTTTAATCCGGTTCTAATATTAAAGCATTGAAGTGTGTACTAGTAGTTTTAAATATAGATCGGTTGGTTTATTTTTGTTTATAGTTGCGTTCAGCTTGCGTTCAGCGCGCCGCCATGATGGATCACACCCGTTGTCTCGCGAGATCGTCACAGCTCACGCATGCTCCTCACAGCTCACGCATGCTCCTCACCTTGATTTGTCTATGTTAATGGCATTGAATTAATATCACTTTTGCACCCGCAATTAATGTTGAAATTTCAACAAACCACCATTATTGTGATCAATGTTTTAGTTGGGCTCTTGACTCTTGTTTTTTTTTTCTTACAATAGTGTTTCAGTATAAACACTTATGCATAAAAAGAGATGTTTTAAAGTGAAGTTGGAGTGGGTTATTTTTGTGATGGGTGTCAAGCTGTAATAAAGTTGAGAAATTAAATGTTGAAGTTTATCTTTTATTACTGATGCAAATGTTCTGTTTCACAATTTCAAAGATATTGTGGCAAAAAAAATACAGAAATATTTAGATATCAACACTCAACATACAAACCTCAACAATGATGACAATCATCAGACTAATTCAGATAAACAGATCCACTGCGATGCACGCTGGGAGTCATGAATGAGTTTTGTACTATGTTGATACCCAGCATGCATTGCAGCATAAAAATTTCTTTGTTGATTGTCACCACTGTTGAGTTTCATACGCTGATTCTGATAATTCATTGATGTATGACAGCCGTACCATTGCTTTAATCTCACACTGCAGTGTAACACATTATTCACACATGAAAGACACAACACACTTGTGAGCAATTATTTAAATAACCTCACAATGATTACATTTACCATTACCTGAACCCAATGGATCATAGTTTTCATTGCCTCAACAAATGTATTTTAGCACATTATTACAAGTGACAATGAAAACCTAACATTAAAGTACAAAGAATAAAGAGCCCAACTAAAGCAAACAATGATCAAAATAATGGTGGTTAGTTAAAATGTCAACATTTTTTCAACATTATTGCAGGTGCAAACGTGATTTTGAATGCAATTAACAATGACAAATCAAATATTTTTAACATTGATTCAGTGGTTACTATTTAACAGGGCATAAGAGTAAACACAATGAAATACATAATGAAAGAGTAAATCTTGCTACTGGAATCTTTTATCAGTGTTTGCTAAATTTTCAACAGAAGACTCCCAGTGAATATAGGTTTGTCTGATCTGCTCAGTCTGATCGGCTGGGTTCATTTTCCTGTGTGGTTTCTGCAGGATTTGGAAACTTCTTGAGTATTAGAGCAACACAGCATGAAGGAAAATCCACTTCACCAACTTACAGTTACAGGCCAAAGGCTCTGTATGTAAAATTCATCACTGCACACACTCACACACATATTTGTTTCTCTATCACAGTGGGGTCCCTCGTTTGACTTCTACGGTTTATAATATTGCACTAATGATATTTTCTGAACCCTGCCAGAGACTGTAAGTCGCAGAAATCTCAAAGTTGGAGGAATGTTTCCAAAAATTTGCATTTTAGGTCATAACTCTGGAACCATAATGACTAAAGTCAAAATTCGTTTTTTTCTGAAACCTTCAATACTGCTGATCCAACTCACACACACATCTTTCTACCCATAATGTGGAGAATGTCATGACAAAAATGTATCAAAAAGATTTTGATGCATCAAAGCAATGTGAAAATAATAGAAAATTAATTTGTCAGGAATTACCCAATTTTACAAGTTGACCTATACGTGCTGAACGCAGTCTCCGAACTTAATGAAACTTGACACACATAGCCAACGGGACATTGTGAGGATACACAGTAAGTTCTGGCTATAGGGGGCTATATATCTCTGCAGCTGTAACTTCAGTCAAGTTTAACTTGTATCATGTGTAATTCCAGCGCATAACCTCCATTATCATTCAGCCTAACAAAGTGTGTGTTTGATTTGAGGAGGCATTGTCTCCATAAAAATGTGTGAGGAAATATTCAACAGTATAAACAAAAGAAGTGTTATAAAATATGAGATGAAATAGTGTCTAAACCATGAATTTTTCACAGCAGATAAACTTTCAGTGGGAAACAGTGTGTCATTTGCCTCCTCTGAGCTCAGCGTGGTTTCCCTGAGGTCCTATAGCCGGTAGTGTAGACTGCAGTACCACAGTTTCCTGTTTGTATAGGGCATCAACAACCAACGGGACACCAAAGATGCTGCTGCCATAACTATAATCCTACGAATACACTGCTTAAAACAGGCCACTGGGCTTGACAACAGACAGAGCTGAATACACACACACACACACACACACGGCTGTGTTAATAATTTAATGACAGCAGGAAGAACACGAGTAGATTTAGAAATGAACTCAATGCCCTGCTCTCGCTCTATTCTTGTGTTCACACGGTCACACAATGCATCTCTCAATGGTCCTAAAACAGCTTCAAATAGCCAAATATGGCTTCTTCTTTCATTTATTTTAATCTTGGGAAGGAATGTGACATGGACCTGGACATGTTTTGGTGACACCACATCAGCATCTCTACAGCGTTGTACTAGCAGATGTTCAGAAGAGACAATCAGATGCTTTCAGAGCACCGCTGAGGTCAGTAAACATGATTAATGATATGTCACAGGCGTGAAACTAATCACACACACAGTGATTTGATCGTGATAATGGAGATTATGCTTCAGTCAGTGCCTTTATATATACACTTTAAGTGTATGTTAGATTACGTAGGTTTTGTGGTTGGCCTATGACTAGAGTCATTTGTACTTTTCTCTCTGTTGTTTGTTTTATTCTGTGCTGGGTGGTTTCTACTTGCTGAACAGAGTACAACTCTTCCTTCCCACCCAATGTTGTTATGACGTATCCCGATTTAGCCAGAGGAAAACGCTCCCCTGACTGATTTTTTCCCTCCATTTCTGCCACCTTATGGAGTTTGGGTTCCTATCTACAGTCACCTTTTGGCTTGCTTAATTGGGATTTCAATTACATCATTGATTTGATGGCATTAAAACTACTGGATGAGCACAAATCTAGAATTGAATTGAGCTGAATAATGACATTATTGTCTTCTGGAGAGCTGCTTTATAGCCGAATCAAATGAGTTTATAATTGACAAATTTTGCACTGTTATTAAACTGAATTAGATCAACATTGAGCTGACTGGAGCTGAATATCGACACTACTGTCTTCAGTAGAGCTGCTTATCACAGAACTGTACTTGATGTAAAATTGATGAACTTTACACCATTGCTGAACTGAGCTAAATCAACAATGAGCTGAGTGGAGCTAAATAAAGACACAGAATTTGGATTTGTCTTATATTTGATGAAGTTGACATCAATGATTCTGTTCAGTACCGAAAAGCTGCTTTTAAACAATCTCTATTGTATAAAGCTCTACGTAAATAAAGGCGGCTTGATTTGGTATTCCAAAAGGCAGTGTTATCTGTCTCTTACATAAACCCTGAACTCTCAGCTGATTAACCCAAACCTCTCTTACAATTATTGGTTCCAAAACCCACTCTGGAGTTTGACCAGTCAACTCAAGTGTTTGAAACTCATAAAGAGATTTTGAACCTAGTGTCAAATGTAAATGGATGCTAAAAAGTGTGATTTGAAAGACCCTGGTTGTTTGGCTAATTCTAACTGTATCAGCCATCTGCTCTTTTTCCAGACCGCCACCAGAGGGCTCCATCCTCAGAGTTTTAACTCATTCTCTCATAAACTGCATTTCCCATAATCCTCTGTCTGGACTAATTTTCCCCTCGCACCTGTTCCCCATTAGTCCTGGACTATTTAACCTCCCTACCTCTTGATCTTTTTGCCATTACTTTACTTTGATCGAGGCCATGATGTTGGTTTAATGTCTGCTACTTCACAAACTCCTCTTTTGTGTATTTTTAGACCCCACACACATCATCCTGCTATCTAAAATAGTCTGCAGGCAGTTTTCTTTTGGAAGCACTGCTGCCATTCCGACTCAGTATTAAAAATCTCCCTCTGTGAGCCAGCTCGATGTTCTCTATCCTTTCTATGAAATGGTAGGTATCTTTCCAATAGCTCTTGTGCCTTGTTGATAGTGAGTTCAGATGGAAGTCTATAAACTTTGCCACTCTATAATTCTCACTCCTGTAGTCTGACACTACTGGTCTTCCTTTTTTGGAGGAATGTAAAATCTCTTTCATCTAGGCGTATCGAACCATGCTATATAATGGACTTGTTTTGTGAGGAAACATTTTGTACAATCCCTCAATCTTTCAATTGATAATCTCCATAGATTTCTGAATGGGTCTTTCCAATTGCTGTAGAACAACTCCGGCTGAGTCACCTCCCTCATACATTGTTCCCTATCTATGATGATTAGCACATTCTCCTTATCTGCTGGTTTAATTAAAATAGAATGGTCTTCCCTTAACCTCTTGAGTGCCTCCCAACGCTCCTCTGACTGATTACAGTCCTCCTCCCTCTCAGAAGATCACCCTTCCCCAGGCATTAACGAGAACTTTGAGATGTGGACCAGGGGAAAGTAAGTGACAGAAATATTGAAAGAAGAGAACAAGAATAAAATGAAGAAGGTTGTATAATAAAATTATGGGGTAAATTATGGGGTAATAAGAGTTGGAAAGGAGTAGTCTAGAAGCAATAGCAGTCTGGTGATTAAGGGAAGAGCCTCTGGGTTGAAAGTCTGGTGAGGTTTGAGACCAGTGAGGGAGAACTAAGTTTGGAGTTCTGTAAAGTTGGGAGCAGTTGAACAGTGCTAGGTTTCCCAGTTTTCCCTCTTCAATTAGGCTGATGTGCTCTCTAGACTCCTGCCAAATCCCACAGAAGAAACTACATCTGCTGCACCAGACACCACTGCTCCTTTGTCCAGTTTAATGCAGGAGAGACCAACTGAGTTGGTTCTCCAGATGGTGGAATCATCAACAGTTGGCAATGTTCCTTCTTGGAGCAAAGCTCATCTAAAACTGCTGAATGATCTTTACATTGGTGACTTTTTTTTTTTATTATTATTTTGGGGTCAATCTAATTCAGTGGTTTTCAATTCCAGGCCTGGTGACTCCACGCTCTGCATATTTTGCATGTCTCTCTTAGTTAACGCACCTGATTCTGATAACCAGCTTGTCAGAAGAGAGCTACGAACATGAACTGTGTTCTGATTGACATGGTCCCTACACAGTTCATTGCTCCCTACTCCCTGAGCATGGGAAATCCATTGAAGTTTACTTTACTTCGGAACATTAATTTGCGGATTTGTGCTGTAGCATCTTCACACACGATGAAACTTATTAGAGAAGTGTGATATAATATACCTAATACCTTTTAAAGGGGGCATAACATACACACAGTTTCACCCAATCTCATGTTAATCTTGAGTACCTATAGAGTAGTACTGCATCCTTTATATCTCCAAGAAAACAGACAAGCTCCTGGAAGCGTGTCTGATTTTTTTTGTAGCGTGCCGGCTGCTAACAAAACAGAAATTTGATGCAGTTTTACTTACAGCTTGCAGTTCCGTATCATGACTGGGATCCTTTATCACCGGAAGTGCTCTATCTTTCAGTATCAAACAATGTGCAAATTCAGCGTTGAAATGGGCCTTGTTTATACAACTTTCGAAACCTCGTTGCTGCCGTGGAAAAAAAAAAAAAAACGCATCCACTGTTCACGTAACGCTGGGGTCTTGGGGAAGCTAAACACTCACAACCAAAAGCAGACTTTGATAGAGACATTCTTTTCTGGCAAGTCCTGTGAAGCGCCACCGAACCAAACACGATGATGGGCATTAAATAGCATTGGACTCCACATTTAAATTTATTCACACTTTATTGCTGCTTAAATGGAACATCTACAGTCGCTTTGAACTGGAATCATGGTGGAATATTCTGTGATGTATTCTGTGCCACTTTGCAGAGCACTTATGGTCAAATAGAACAAAAGTCTAAAGTGATAAGAGAAACATACAAAATATGCAGATTGTTGATATGCGAGGACTGGAATTGAGAACCACTGCTCTAATTAATTACATGATTTGCTGATTAATTAAATCTAATTAATTGCAAAGTAGGGCTGGGCGATATGGGCAAAAAAAATATTACGATAATTTTTTTCATATCAGTCGATGTTGATAATTATCACGATAAATGTCAAATCTTTATTTCTTTCCAGTTTAAAGTCAGATTTTTGCTCCAAAGTGGAAGTTGTAGAAGCCAGACCATTCATTTTCCTTAACAAAATAAATATCTAAATAGAAAAATTTATTTCTGCATGTTCTAATGAGTTATATTGTTTCAAATCAAGAAACAGGTTTGGGTTGTCTGATAATAATAATAATAATAATAATAATAATAATAACAGTAATATCACTTTTTTGTCTCTTAGAAATGCACATTTGATAGTAGCTTGAGGATGCAGAGGTCAATTTTTGTTCATTATCAATCAGTAACATCTGAAAAAAATATTTTTTTAATTAAGCATTGGTCTCCCATAGTAGCAAGCACACATTTTAAATCATGATAAACACAGTTAAAACCACACATAATGGTACCTCAATACCATGGTAAAAATGTAACTACATGGTGTGACGAGTGGGGCGGAACGAGGCCGGTGGAGTATAATGGTAATGAGCGACACCTGCACCACTCACCGGTCTCGAGTCCCACGGAGGAGCTCTCGGCCCCGCCCCACTGGTCACACATGGTTTTATAGGTAGCCTATTTGTATGAAAAACGGTAGTCTAAAAACATTCAGTATAAATGCACACATGCTATAGCTTAATCACAAATACAAACATACTATAATTATATACCATTACTCCTGTAATAAAATTCAGTGTGAATATCCCACACTGCTGCCACAATACCATGGTGCAGTGAGTGTTACTACAGTAAATCCATGGTAAATGATGGCGATGTGTAGATTGAAAAGCCTTCTGACTGTCTGGTTGCACACAACTTTAAACTAGTTTGAATCACAGAGTCATTTGTGTTCATCGCTGAATTCAAGTGTCTCACACTGGATCTCACAGCGCTGTTTAGTGTTTGCGTGACGGAGCCGTTCACATATCGCGTCTTTTGCGCGTTCAAGTTTGTTATTTCAAATGTCGGCGCGCGGCAGCTGCGCTCATATCGGAAGGGATGCGCATACGGTGCAACGCGCTCGGTTTTTCCAGACGCGTCCGAGCCGCATCGAGATAATAAATGCATCTTCTGCAGTGAGCTCGCGCAGGGCGGCAGTTTGAACTTTGGTCCGAGCGGATAAACGGTCCGTGTGGCGCGATTCAAATAAGTCGCACTGTTTCGTTCCGCTTTTGGCACATAAAAGTTATATCGAACATTTATCGAACTCCTCATATCGTTTTATCAAGGAAAATTATATCGAGAAAATTATCGTTATCGAATTATCGCCCAGCCCTATTGCAAAGTAATCACAATCACAACAGTTTGGGCTAAGGCACTGAACAGACATTGCAAATAAGTAGCTTTAGAAAATAAAGCTATATAAATATAAATATACAAATATAAATGATAGTTTGCTTAGTAGTAGTGGTAAGAAAGGGTAAAAAGGCTGACGCCTAAGCCTCTATCTATTCCAGCTCCCAAAGGCATTTGGAGACTGTGGCCATTCTTTGTAAGATAAATGCCCTGATTCAGTATCCGTTCTACCACCTGCCAGTTTAGTATGGCAACCACAAAACGATTCGTTCAATATAAGTTGTATATGATTGTGACTTGGACCGATGAAATGGGAATGTTGTATAAAATCAAACCACAGAGAGAAGATGTGCCTGCCAAGACCAGTGCATCATTCAGAGCTCAAGCTTGTTGCTTCTGAAAGAATGCTGTCAACCAATAGAGCAGTTTCACTAGAACTTTCAGGACTCTGGTTTTATATCTTCTCCTACTCTCTGTTTCTTCTGCTTTGTTTTTGTTTTTCTTCTCCCCATGTGTGGACTGCCCATTCTGGTTTTGTCCTTTGGCATTGTACCTGGCTTCTGTTCTTGGATTCCATATGGTGACCTTATCCATGGACATGGATTTCACCTTTGATCTGCTCTCAGCCTTTATGGTTACGATCGATCAGCTGCTCTGACTTTGCGTGCTCCTTTGGACTGTCTGCTCTTCTGATTGATCTCTTGGTTACAAACTCTGCCTGTCTTTGGATTTTCCTGTTGTCTTTGCCCCACTGGTGTTGATGGCTTGGTGACAAGAACCTTCTGGTCTCAAGGGTGAGCAGAGCCAGGAAGTCCCAGAATTTGGAAATCATCAACAAGCCATACTTCATATAATAATGAATATAAGCTCGTTCTAGTTTTCAGTCTTCAGTCCTTGGTTCTTGTCCGAAAGATGCACGAAAGGATTATTCCCCAACAGGAAGTATAAATACAGTAAAGACTACACATGATCAAGTGTCAAATTCAGTTACTAATGTAGAAATTCTTCTAGATGGTCTACCAGTTCAGGCATTTGATCTGCTAGAAATGTCTTTAGTTCTGCTCATCATTCCCAATCCATTATCTAGAATGTGTCTCGCAGTGTAGCAGAGGTTAATCTTACCCATACTCTTTTAGGCCTCTGCAGTGAATTCAGATAGACTGAAGATTCTCCACCAACACAATGGGTATTTAAAGCAGAGGTAAATGTGGCTGATTGGTGGAGCTGTTGTAGAAGGCATGGCTCTTCTTCGTATATGCCATTTTCTGATTGTAGAACAGTAGTTCTGGAATATGGAATAGTTTGTTGCGCTGCTAAGAGAACAAATTCTGATAGTTTTCTCTTAAATGATGTTGTAGGTTTATAGGCAGGAACACAGTTTGTCTTCTGTTTTTTTTTTTTCATCTTCATTTTTTAATGATAATGAGTTGACAGCGTTGAAACATTCTTTCAGGTCAGTGAGTGCTGATTAAAACTCTAAAAGCATGGACAGAACTAGTTTATTTGACTTGTGGACGTTCACCATAATTATGTCGACGCCATCTATATCCCTAACTGCAGCTGGATATGCTGATAGGCGTCAAATAAAGCCCGAACTCTAGATTAAATCTCAGCTGATTAGAACTCATTTGATTGAAACTCAGAGTTCACGGTGAACACAAAGACATTCTTAAAAGAATGCCAAATGCAAGAGTCACCATGGAAACAAACGTCTTTCTTTGCTTTAATGCTGATTTATATTCTTAGTAGATTAGCTTGGTGTAAGGTGTGGCTGGAAAATTGACTGTGATTGCTATGTTTTTGAACCTACGTGACCCTTTGTTATAGTGTGTATTTGACTTTTATAGCATCTTTTTTTCCATATACTTTTAAAAGACTTCTCTTTGGAAGGGGGCATTTGCGAATGATTACAACCAGCCTAGAATAAAAAGATCATTCTTCACTTATGGTAACCACATCTCAGTAATATTCATTCATTTGGATAGTTGTAAGGGACACTTCTCCACAATTTGGGATCCCCATCTCAATCACACTAGAGTGGTGCGGTTGTTCAATGGCGCCCCCTACCTGTTACATTTGCATCAATTGCAATTGCAATCAACTGCATCAAACTAATCGTTTTAGCCAATCACAAGCACTCTCTGTTGTTAGTTTAAGTCTGAGGGCATGTGGAGATGGTCATTTAGTGCTTCAAACTAATGGTAAACCTTCAACTGTGGCACCTCACCATCATTTAAAGTAATATGGATTGTGTGTGTCATCTGATATTAATTTTACTGAATAGAATATTTCTATTGTGAATCAAACTTGTCCTGACGCTCCTCCCACCAAATCTGATCCTTTCTTTGAAAACTACAAACTGTGATTTCTAATGTTGTACAGCACAGCTGTATCCCTATAAAAGCCATGTCTGGAGTGTTTCTGTTTGCTTCTGCCGGACCACACCCATCCACTGAGATGCTTTGTGTTCACCTCACAGTTTTTTGAGTCGAAACGATGTCGTTACGTCAAACGTACGTGCTGCATCCTAAGCGCTTTCCGATAATTAACGATCACGATCTCTGATCAGTCATGCACGGCGTATCTTTCCGTCCCGAGGACATCCGTCTCTCCTCGTCTTCCTCTGCGCCGCAGGACACGTGATGAATCAGTAATCGTTGCTTTATTCCCAGCGGCTCCGAACAGACAATCACGCTCACGGCTCTAATGAATAGAGCCCCGATCATAATCATATCAATCAACCTTTAATATCGGCCACGTCCCCAACCGCACACCAGTGACCAATGAGAGCGAGATCAGATCGATACGCATCACGACAGGCCACGGACACACGCCGACACACACGAGGCCTCGTTCTGACGCAGTCTACAGCTTCTAAATATTTAATGTGTCATGAAATTAAAAGACCGACAGGAAAAGAGACAGAGGTGCCTTTATCTGTTCTCATCTGCGGCTTTAATTGGCGCTAGAACAACAAAATGCAATTACACTAATCAACAAATAAACTGAGTGAGAAACTGCCATTTTCTTTGCAACGTTTACATCTTGAACCATGTAGTGGATTCACTGTGTTGAGTGTGCTCTACTGACAGGGAGACGTTTACATGTTTAAGATGGTTTTGCCCTCATCCAAAGATTAAACAGCATTCAAAAACACATTAAAACGCTATAAAACAAATTAACTGTAGTGAGAAATACATGCAGTCTGCTCATGGACTGAAGATAAGTGATGATGATGATAGCATTACAGTTACAGCCCCATAATGACCTCTAGTGGAATCATTGCAGCATCACATCAGCCCATATTAGACTCGCATCTTCATGACATGATCAGCACACACAGGAAACATTCAAGTAATATTATAGATAGTAATGTAATTCCCTTCCAAAAAACACTCCAAGTTTAGTTTTAATGAGTGGTTTGCTCCCTTTTTCTGACCTTTGCTAAATGAAACCATTGAAAATTGAAGTTTGTGCTGTTTCTTTTAGACTTGCATATGCATACGATCTAATTGGCTGATCTCCTCACATAGTTTTAGATTTCAACTTCTCATCCATCATTAACAGCTTCCTTGTAAAGCTGCATCTACTTCCTTCAACTTGACAGACCAAGGCTGCATCCAAAATTGCACACATTCATTCCATTAAGTAGGTAATAAAAACTTATGTGAACAGTAGTCCACATTCATATTCATAAAACATTAGATAAAAAGTACAGGATGACCGGCTACTTCCTGTGAGATTTTAAAATGTGCATCTGATGAACACTTTCCTCCAAAGCTGCACTTTCCTCCTTACGTGACCCTTATTTTTATACTGAACGTTTATGCATCATCTGAACACTGAATAAATAAACTTTATTTTATAGCTTTACTTAGCAAAATATTGAGAAAATGGCCTTTAAAGTAGTCCAAATTAAGATCTTAGGAATGCATATTACTAATCAAAAATTAACTTATATATTATATATTTATGGTAGGACATATACAAAAATATCTTTATGAAACATGATCTTTACTTCCTAATGTGGTCCAGGGTGTCATATATTGTAAAAACAGCCATAAACAAATGAACTGAACACTGCTTCATATCCTTGTTTACAAGAAAATCCAATGTACGTCAAATAATACCGTGATTGCTACCAGGGGACATGTCAAAAAACAGGCGTTATCAAAGGCATCTGATGCTCCACAAAGCATGTAGAATTCACTCATCATGAACATCAGACCAAACTGCCATCAGCCAAACTACACCATCAGCCTGTAGAAGAGGAAAAGAGGGCGGGGCTTACCGGTGTGCTTCCGTCTGATAGGGTGTTCATGCTGATGGATGTGCTCATCTTGTCTGAGGACAGAGAGGGAGGGGAGGGGCTTCTCTTCTCCAGGATATCCTGTGTCTGCAGGAAGTCTCGCCAGTCATGCTGGATGCTGACGGATAACACGAGCAATAATGAGTTAGCTTACGCTTCATTATGCTTGTTACATGTACTGTACTTGCTATAGTAACAACAAAAAATTATGCATTATTTCAAGCAAATAATAATAAATCAAACCCTATGAAAAAAAAATTTGACTCTGTCAAGGACACCTTATGAAGTGGTGTCTTTCCTTATAACGTAATTGAGCGTTTGCAAACAGCTTGATTGACAGGTGATCTGACCAATCATAACGCATAATCTGTCTGACAAATCAGACAGGACAGTAGAAAAACTGTTAATATCTTTCTGCATTTGAAATAAAACACGTTTTAAGTAAAGAAAAGACGATCGGTTCACGTGTCAGTTGATCTAATAAGGAAATACAATGATCTGCCATGACACATTAGAGAGCCACAAAATGGTATTTGTTGTTTGAATTTCTTAAAAAATGACAACATTTTAAAACTGTGATTTTGTTTCATGCCAGAAGTAACCCGCTCTGTCTTGTCTGTCGGTGTGTTGTCAGTTTCTTCTTTGCTCCGTGATGTATTTTTCACTGCTTTAGAACATGATGTGTAGTGTGAGAGCGGCATTGTTTGCCGGACATACTTTTTGAATCTGGGCAGAGCTTGCTTGTTTGTTTTTAATATAAATAAAATTGCTCTATTTTTAGTAAATGTAAAAGATCTTTCACACCAAAGTGAAATGAATAGCCTCAAGTTGAAGGAAAAGTAAATTCACGTCTGTACAGTAGAACGCGCAAGAAGAAAGTTCAACACTCTTCAGCGAAGAAAAAAAAAAGAAGCACAACTGTAAGTTTATCTAAAGTATTTTTTGCTTATTAGTATGGTCTAATTGGATCATCAAAGGTCAGCAGCAAAAACATTGGTTAATAAATTGGGAATAAATGCAAAAAGGCTTGTCACAGCACTTCTATTATTGCTCTTTTGTTGGTTTTGACTGCTGCTTTTGTCCTCAGTTGTAAGTCACTTTGGATGAAATTGTCTGCTAAATGATTAAATGTAAATGTGTCATATTCTGAGTTTGCATTTCACTGTTTTTATTCATTTTGAGGAATACTGAATCTGTTTTTTGTGAGTGTTTATTTAGTCTAGAACTGCAGTAACATCATGTTCACACAGTGATTTCTCCCAACATGGCAACACGACAGCTGTCAGTCAATACATGAGAAAACAAAGTAACTGCTGTTACTTACTTGAAAAAAGTAACTTAGAAATTTTCTTGTAAATGTAAAAGTAATACGTTACTTTCCTAGTTACTTGAAAAATGTCACCTGATTACATAATTTGTGTTACTTGTAATGTGTTACCCCCAACACTGGATAAGTATGTTATGTTTAAAATGAAAAATGAAGTGTAATTGTGAGCTATTTCAATGAGGAGGTACTTATGATTAAATACCACAATCAAATATAACAATGAAATACAGAAATGACTGATAATACAGTAGCTACAAATGATTACAATGATATATAACATTGTTAACAAAGGAACACCATGATAAAGCGATAGCAATAACTTAGTCCAGTGATGCTATAATGTCTATAATCACCCAAGACAGTGTAATAGCAGTAATGGTAATCATGTGGCAACGTGATATGTACAGTATAAGTGATATGTGATATTGATGACACACTCACATCAGTACTGTGGTCTCCAGTGGATGTGTGTTCACTGTGATGTTATTCTCTACATCTGTCGCCATCTGATGACTGAAACAAACACATCCACACAAAACAAGTGCATTCTACCATTAATTTTTGTACATTTTTAAAAGTCTGTTTAGCGTTTCATGTTGACAACTTTTTTACCAGCTTCAGTCATATTTAAAGTGAATATTGTTTAGTTCACAGTCAAATGAACACAGATGGTGGTAAACCGTATCGTTCCACTCTCTCAGGAATATGGCTCCACTGTCACGCAAAGATGAACAAGCAAACAACACACAAACACATGCAATGACATTTTCCCCTCTTATCTTTAACAGTTCTTTGAGTAAATGATCTCTGTGAACCCATGAATCACTAATCGCCACCAGCTGCGAGCCACTGAACCAGCATGTATGGTTTTTACCTGATCTCAGATTAGTTTGATCAGTTTATAGACATTTTAACAAGACATTTTTCAACAGAAAACAATCAAAACAAGCCCTGCAAATTAATAAAAGAACATTACACATATTATACAAACCCCTGCTGAAAAACAAAAAACAGCTAAAACCAGCCAGATGTTTGGCTGGTCTTAGCTGGTTTTAAGCTGGTCTCCCAGCCTGACCAGCTAAGGAAGTGGCCAAAGCCCCTCTAAAACCAGCCTGCTGACCAGCTAAGACCAGGCTGGATGACCAACCAGCTTAGACTGGTTTTAGCTGTTCATATATATATATATATATATATATATATATATATATATATATATATATGTATATATATCATGGTATTTGAGGATGTTAACTGCATTTAATTTATTAAAGTTTAAAAAACAAAAAACAAAAAAAAAACATCTGCAATGGATTTGGAAAAGCTGTACTGATTTGAGTTTTAGTTGCATTTACACAGTTTTTACCAGTAGGCGTCACCAGCGCGTGGTGTTTTCCCCACAAATACTGTTTGAAACAGTGATTTATTTTGCAAAGCATGGCTCATTTGATTCAAAGCTTCAAAAAGGTTTGTTTCTGTCTACCAAAACAGCTCTGAATCCTGTCTGTCATCCCAACTAGACTCTCACTGGAATTCAACTGCTGGGATGAACTGTTAGAGAACGGGTTTGTGATTTGAGAAAACATGGAAATTTCCCTTTAAAATAAATGAAATTGTTAAAAAGACGGTTCTGTTTGTAACATTGAGCTGCTCACTAGAGGGAGTCCTCACATCAACACTGAGATCAAAATAATGTTCATTCATAATACAAACTCCATTGTCTTGACAGCTTCTTCTAGTTTCATGTTCACACACAGTACTCACCTTTGCAGCTCGTATCCTACGTCGTTCAAGCACTTTATCCTCTGGGATGTCTGGAGATCCTCCTGAGAAACACAGACAAGTGAAATAGAGTATAAACAATAAAATCAGCAGAAGAGTCCTTCATTTCCACAGCCGGAGTCAGTGTTAATGGACAGCTTGGGGCAAAACTGCCACCATAATGAACAAAAGTGCCCCGGCACAATTAAGCTGTCACGATTAATGTGAAATGTATAAGTGAATAAACGTGTCGACTAAAGCATTACATTTACAGTAGATCTGCTCATACTGCATCGTGATTTCTTCCTACATGCGGTTTGCAGTGTTGAGTATTATAACCAATCACACACGTTTCTGGTGTGCTTATGAATGCAATGTCCAATGTGT
This sequence comes from Labeo catla, assembly GCA_012976165.1. NCBI lineage: Eukaryota > Metazoa > Chordata > Actinopteri > Cypriniformes > Cyprinidae > Labeo > Labeo catla. The sequence goes on from VONZ01000517.1 coordinate 269,827, forward strand.
TTTGATCTGTCATCGTGGAGAACGTTGTTCAGCTCACTGACTGAACTCTGCATTCACCAGTTTTCTCATCATTATAACAACAAAGTGCAGAAAAGATGCAAGTAACACTTGATTTTGCGGCTTAAGTGAGTTTTATGAAAATTAATTTGCACTGTTTTTTATAATCTCTTCCTAGTTTGAATAACCATTTAGTTTTTTATGCTACTGAAATAACCAATATGAAGCCTTCATTTCCAATCTGTAACACAACTCTCCAGCTTACCACAATCTGTCATACTTTACTGAGCCTAGAGCATTATTCAGACCTGATCGCCTCAGTGAAATGTTGAATGTGCTCTAGACTTCATCTCAAGCTCACATGATCAAATTACTGCTGCTATGATCAATAGGAAATGTATACAAATATCTGTTTTACATAAAATTCTGTTTACAGCCTGACAGTAATAGCACACCATTAATTGCGGCAGGCAAATAGTGCTGAGTTCTGTGAGTAAGGCACAATCTGTAATGAGCCTAATATAAATGAGATGTGTTGTGTTGAATAAGATGCCAGTGACTTTATTAAATGCTAATGGCACAGCACTGTATCAGAGTATTAGTCTTGTTAAACGAGATTTCAGATGGTTAGTGAATGAGTCATTTCATGAAACCGGTACGATTTGGACTTACACGTTTTTAGATTTTTTACCAAAATGGATTACTTTTCTGAACACCCCACAACATTAATGACATATTTAACTTCCAGAAAACCATATTTTTCCATCATAGGCATCAAATCCCTATTATTATTGGTCATTATTTGAAGATATGAACACTATTAGTCTTCAACCCCGTTATGGACAACATGGGAGCTCTCTGAATATGATTATAAAATGTATTTGTAATGAAATCAACATGTTCCTATTAATCAGATGTCCCTCACACTAATTTAGTATTTGCAAATATAAAAGTTACATAAAATCGCACACTTCCGCTATACTAAAGCCTGAAATGGAACTTTTTGTGTCAGCAACCTCATCATTTTTGATCAAAGAATTGTCTTAACTTCAGAATTTAAACTAAAGTCAGTATTCTTATGATTGCGCTGAACATTTCAGACTAAGTTCCATAAACTTTAAATTAATTTTTCATGAACTTAAAAAATAAATAATAAAAATGTAGGTGTGACGGGTTGAGACTAGGGTAACAGGTTGAAAAGACAAATACATCTTAATATAAAAATAGTTGTTTTTTTACAGCTTTAACATGGACATTATTACATTCAACATATGCATGTGGTAAAAGACTCTTGATAAAATATAATAATTCATTTAAATTACTGGATAACTTCATCTCAAATAAGTAACGGGGTTGAGTGTGACGCGGTTGTGATTTTTTTGCTCTAAATGGCCACTGCTCTAACTGTAGTGAATAACAGGAGAGCACATGACATGCATGATATTAAGAAAACATGTATATTGTTAAAATATCAAAGATCATTTTTGCAAGTAATTGTTTTCTGTCTTTATTTGATGTAACAGGGTTGAGTCGTTAAGCTTGACGATCACAATATCACAATATTAATAAGTTATAGTTATAAAAGAAGGTGGTAACTTGCCTGCGTCAGTGTTGTTCAGAAGACTTATATGATGTCACTTCCTGTTAATGCTGTCACATAAGGATCAGTTCATTATTTTTATGGGGGGAGACTGATTTGTGTAACGGGGTTGAGGGGTTACTGACGTACGGAACTAAATAATATGATTTTAATGAATAATCATGAATTTGCTTAGAAAAAAAAAAAAACATTACCAGCAAAAAATCACAGAATGGCACTTAAAAAGGTCAGAGGGACTCAAATTGTACCGGTTTCGTGAAATGACTTGAATAAAATGTATGATTTTGTGCTGAAATGCCACACACAGAGAATTTGCTCCAACTTATTTTCAGTTTAGTGTTCTCAGGTCTTTCTTTGTCATTCTCTATCAATTACAGGAGAAGACAGTGATATTGATAAGAACCAAGATCTTCAGATGAAAATTACAAGCTAAAATCAGTTCAGTGTCTGCTCTCCGCCAGTGAAGAGTTTGATAGAGAAGCTGTGGAGAGGGTTGGTCGGTGGGTTGATTAGTTAGTGTAGTTGTGAAGCAGCATCAGTCTCTGTGCCAGCATGAATGCCCACTCCGAGCCAAACTCAACCTCCAACCCCCCACAACACACGGCAGAGAGACGCCAGTGAGCCAAGACGTGAGCTCTCCTCTCACACCTGTGAACAGGAACTGATTTCAGACCATGTTTCTTGTCCTTTCACATCAGTCTCTCTGTGTCACGCTGAGGAAATGACGGTACAGCAGCTCCGTTCCAAACCCTAGTGAGCTGCCTAACTAGACAGGCACCTGAATACATCATCCCAGCATAAAGCTGCTCTACACACCAACATTATTCTTAAAATATGAACATTTATAATATTACAAAGATATCTATTTAAAAAAATTCTGTTGTTTTGACATTGAAGACTGGAGTAATGATGCAGAAAATTCAACTATCAACTATTCAACTAGTGTGTGTGTGTGTGCGTTAATAGAGTGGCACTACATTTCAAAGAAAGGAGCCGGATTGTGGGTTTGGATTCTCATGTCATAGTGAGTGTTGATAATGAGCCAGTGTGTTTACAGATGTACGGTCAGAGCGGAGCCACAGCGTTCCTCACTCACACAAACAGCCACAAGACCCAGGAAAAAAAACACAATGCTTTGCATAATTTAGTGCGCAAGTGGACAGCAAATCTATATTCATTTTGGGTTTTGCAACTCCAAGCAGACTGCATTGATTAGAGAGGAAACTACACGAGCGATTTTTATGTGTGTGTGTGTGTGTGTGTGTGTGTAGAGCTCACTGTAGGCGTGATGGTGACCCTTTATAAAGCAGCACAGACTCTGAAGGTGAGAGAGAGAGAGATGAAGACAGGTGTGTGTGTGTGTGTGTGTTTGAGTAAAAGATCCTCTGGCTGTACGATATTAAACTGGACACCAGCCAGCTGCACATACTGAGAGAGAGAGAGGAAGGGTCAAAGAGATGAAGAACACCATCAAATTGAACGAGATTTTACTTTCTGATTTACACTTAACTTTGATGTTCTGAAGACAATACAAATGCATATATAAATTATGGAAAAAATAACACAATTAAAATTATTCATACGTTTAATAAGTTTAGTGTCCTGTCCAGACCTGTCCTTCATCACATGATGAACACAATGCAGGACGACTGACTGCATGATGAAGTCCATTAGAATGCAGTTATATGAGCCTAAAATTCAGGATATGAGTGCAAAAAATAAATTACCCCCTTATAATTATATCATATGATATACTTCAGCAATATCACACCAGTGAAAGTGCCACTTTTCCCCAATGTCTGCACCAAAGTTAAATTTGACATTGATTTTATACAACAGTCCAATAAACAAGTTAATATTGTGTTACATTTTAGACACAGTAATGTCTGTTTTTGCTCAGATTCACCAATGAAAATAGTTCCAATTATCAATTCATTATTGAATGAATCCATGGGTTTGAACGAAACAAGTGAGTCAATGATTCAATGACTCATTCATAAAGACAGCTATAGGAGTGAACGACTGAATGAATCACTCATTAAGACTTCCTGCCATCTACTGGAGCTATGTCAGATTATGCAATTTTGACTCTTATTGTGTCGTAAACAGACTACATGATGCTACCTGACCATTCATCGCATGCTATCATTACCAACGTGCATGCTGTCGTCGATACAGCGGGACTAGACAGACTGTGCTATGAGCGTAAACAAACAATAGCTAAGCAAACACAGTGTTTTGCCCTGTCTTGTAATCAGAAAAGCCCAAAAAAGAAAGAAAATCAGCATGTGACAACACTGCTAATACCGGTATTAACAGGGGAGGGTTTGGGGGTAGTATGGTGAGTTTTTCCTCTTTTTCACCCTTTTCTTCGCTTTTAAATAGCTTGTAAATGCCAGTATGAATTTTACTTTCACTTTCGAATTAGTGGCAATTCAGCCAATTCGGCATAAAACCCAGCAAACACAGTGGAACCAAATAAATAAGAGCTTTTTAGATAAACGGCAACAGTCAATGGGCCTTTTAAAATGCCAAATATTTTTATAGCAGGCGCTTTTGTATTTCATTTCGAAAACGAAATCCTTTCTCACCTCGTCAGCGCAACTCACTCTCCACACGTGATAAATGAAATCTGACTTCTGCCGTGGATCTGTGATGCAACTGTTCAGTACACTGCATGCAGCCACGTGCAGGTTGTAATTGTACTGTCTGGTCTCTAAATGATTTTAATTACTATAAAAAAAAATCAAAATGACGATGGGCCGGTGCCACGGTGGGCAAGTGACCAAACCGGTGGTAACACAGACTATCGCAACATGCCCACAATGGACACAAAAACTGGATTGCATGAATATGACAGTATGGACTGTCAAAGAAAACTGAAGTAAAATAGTTTTTATTTGACCTTTTTTTCACTCTGCCGTGGTAGACCCTCATCATAAATGCAGAGTAGTGTTGCCATAGCTTCACAAACATTTCCTCCATTGTAAAATTCCACATAGCAGGACCGATACCATTGTCTCTCTTTCGTTTTGGCTCGTTTGAAAGCATGTACGAATGTGTTTCTGTGGTCCTATTGGCCAGTGTCACAGATGTGACAGAACTTGTCGTGTACGATGGCAAAAAAAATTAAACATGCTAGTCTTTCTGTGTTGATGTCTTGAAGCATCGCAGACGTGCCGTGCACTATCACACACTACAGGAGATGAAATGATCGAATCTTGCGTCCCGACGCCCATTGTCGTATCCCTGATAGCACACGTACATCTCAGAGACGTCTATTTGACGTTTTCATTTACTTCTACAAGACATCTGCAAGAGGTAGTTTGCTCATCTTTGCAATACGTCTATTCGACGTTTCCTATCAGATGTCGAATAGATGTCTATTAGATGTCTTTAAGATGTTTATGATTTAGAATGTATGTAAAACTGACATCTTACAGACGTCTGCTAGACGTTTGTACACAACAGATGCTTTCCAGATCAAGAGATCTTTAACAGACATCCTGCAGACGTACGTGTGCTATCTGGGATCCCTGATAGCCCACGTACATCTCAGAGACGTCTATTTGACGTCTACATTTACATCTGCAAGACATCTGTAAACCGTAGTTTGCTCATCTGCAATACGTCTATTGGACGATTCCTATCTGATGTCAAATAGATGTCTATTAGATGTCTATAAGATGTTTATGATTTAGAATGTATGTAAAACTGACATCTTAAAGATGTCTACCAGACGTTTGTACACAGCAGCTGCTTCCAGATCAAGAGATCTTTAACAGACATCTTGTAGACGAATGTGTGCTATCTGGGATGCGAATCCCCACAACACACTATGACAAGCAGATCGTGCCAAAATCAGGCTAAAATCATGTAGTCTGAATGGGGCCTAGTGATGTTGGAAGCCAGTTTACGAAAAGTGTGTCCTAACCATCTCCAGCGAGGTTGGATTATCTCTTCATCTGTGGGGTTTTGGCTTGTGCGCTGCCATAGTTCCTGGTTGCCATAGAGCAGAACTGACTTCACGTTTGTGTTAAACACCCTGATCTTTGTTTTGATGGACAAGTCTCTTGAGCTCCAGATATTCTTTAGTTGGAGAAAAGCTTTTTTCTCCATTTCATATTTCAGTATTTATTAAAAATGCATAATGTCAAGAATACTATGGCCACATTTTAGCCTTAAAAGTTTGTGTATAAATACTGTTGTGTTGAAGCAAAATATTTATTTCTAAACTTCTTTTTGTAATCTATTTAATGCTGTTCTCATTTAACATAAAAATGAGTTCTAATTATCTTTTGGGAGGTAATTACTCATCCCATACAGATTAATTAATCTGCACATCATGTAATTAATTAGATTTAAAAAAAAACAATTGTTTGACAGCTCTATCTATTACAAGCCTGTGTACACACTCTGTCACTTGAATAATGAATTTCTCCCCTTGTATATTAGTGGCAAACAGTGCAGCTCAGTGCAAAGTCGTGAGTCATCTTGCACTGAAACATAAAGACTTGATTTGTCATTGTGTTAACTGTAGTCTATACACTCTTTAACTGAGTAACATACTGTACAGTAAAATCATGTTTATCATCAGTGATCTAGAATTGAATGAAATCGTTTTCCCACACAGTATTTAAGAGAATGGAACCAGATTAGCGATAAGGTTTGTGTTTGTTGTAGGGCTGAGACGCAGCGTCCATCAGGACGGCGTTAGTTTGTGTGTTTCCTGCGGCTCGCAGCACATAAACACGAGCAGCTGGGTTCACTCATTTAATAAACGCTGTTAACAACAGCCAAAAGCAGCGCTAAACAAACATCAGTCAACACATGATGACAGACGCTCCATCATCCCTAACCAGCCAACATTACCTACCGATAGACACGCACATTACACTAAACCTGCTCGTCTGATTGTTAGGCCTCTGATCACAACAGATTTACAGCTGATGAATATTCATCAACACTGCTAATGATTAATATTCATTAGCCGAGCCTTTGCCTTGATTCATAAACATGTCTGTGAGATTCTCACATCTGTCATTTTCTTCCCTATAGGACATATACAGTGCTGCTTAAAGTTTGTGAACCCTTTAGAATTTTCTATATTTCTGCATAAATATAACGCAAGTTATTGAGAAAAATGATCCAGTGTTAAATATTTGTGAGGTGCAAAAGTATGTGAATCTTTGCTTTCAGTATCTGTTGTGACTCCTTTTTGAAGCAATAACTGCAGGTAACGTTTTTTGTTAACTGCTGATCAGTCCTGAACAATGACTTGTGGGAATTTTAGCCCATTCTTCAGTACAGAAACACTTGAACCCTGTGATGTTGGTGGGTTTCCTCCTAAGAACTGCTGCTTCAGGTCCTTTATCCATTTTAATTGGATTAAAAAGTCGTCCTGGCCCAGATGCAGCAAAACCAAACCATGACACCACCACCACCGTGTGTCACAGATGGGATAAGGTTCTTCTTCTGCTGGAATGCAGTGTTTTTCTTTCTCCAAACATAACACTTTTTATTTAAACCAAAAATTATATTTTGGTCTCATCCGTCCACAAAACATTTCTCCAAAAGCCTCTGACTTGTCCACATGATCTTTATCAAACTGCAGACAGGCAGCAGTGTTTTTTGGAGAGTTGTGTCTTTCTCCTTACAACCCTGCCATGTACACCATGGTTGTTCATTGTTCTCCTGATGATGGACTCATGAACTTCAACATTAACCAATGTGAGAAAGGCCTTTAGTTGCTCAGAAGTTATCCTGGGGTTCTTTGCAACCTTGGAAACTATTATACATCCTGCTTTGGCGTGATCTTTGTTGGTCGACCACTTCTGGGGAGGGTAACCATGGTCTAGAATTTCCTCCATTCGTACACAATCTGTCTGACTGTGGATATGTGAAGTCCAAACTCTTTAGAGATGGTTTTGTGACCTTTTCCAGCCTGATGAGCAACAACAACTCTTTTTCTGAGGTCCTCAGAGATCTACTTTGTGCCATGATTCACTTTCACAAACATGATGAGGTCTAGATCCCTGTTCTGTAAATAAAACAGGGCATAAACTGACACCTAATTGTCATCCTATTGACTGAAAACACTTCTGAACAGATTGACTCTAATTTCACCTTCAAATGAACTGCTGATCCTAGAGATTCACATACTTTTGCAACAATTTTTCATAATAAATAAATGACAAAGTGAACGTGTAAAAATCTGATGAACTTTTTGGTCATATTTATGCAGAAATATAGGAAATTCTAAAGGGTTCACAAACTTTTAAGCAGCACTGTACATTACAGTCCTATTCAAATTTGGTCAAATTCTGGTCAGATTCTTAAATTCCACTTTTTTGACTGGATTCTACATTTTCTGCTTCACTGAAATCACAGGGCCAAAATACAACCCCAAGACAAAATTCCCTGTGTGCGCTTGATGTTTATATACATGAAACACATGAAAGCGGATCTAAGTCAGCGAGAGTGCGAGCGCTTCACTCAGAGAGCATTTGAGCGTTTAGCAGACACACAGCAGAGATCCAGCATTCTGCCAATATTAGCCACAAAACCTGCTGAGGCCACAGCCGGACACGCTAACAGTCCAGTGACTCCGAAACAACACCACAGTCAAGCAGTGAACCCACAAACCATTAGAACAGAGAGTCAGACTTTAACAGCTGTCCTGAGAGATCTAAACCTGAAACGCTGCAGTGACCTGATGGGACTCTCTGTCTGTGCGTGTGTGTGTGTGCACCTGGTATTCATCACGTTATGGGGACCAAATGTCCCCACAAGGATAGTAATACCAGTAAATTTTGACCTTGTGGGGACATTTGTGAGGTCCCCATGAGGAAACAGGCTTATAAATCATGCACAATGAGTTTTTTTGAGAAAGTAAAAGTGTGCACAGTCTCCTGTGAGGGCTAGGTTTAGGTGTAGGGTAGGTGTAGGGTATAGAAAATACGGTTTGTACAGTATAAAAACCATTACGCCTATGGAATGTCCCCATAAAACATGTAAACCCAACATGTGTGTGTGTGTGTGTGTATGTGTGTGTGTGCGTGTGTGAAGGTCATTGGACTCAGTGGGAATGAGGAGAAGCAATCATACACACATTCATGGCTGAGTGTTTGCTCATGTCGGTCATGCACCCAACACCACTAGAAAAAAAATAGCAACAAATGCTAACATTTTTTCGTATATTGTTTACTTTGTTTCACAATTTGTGTAATCATTTGCTAGTCAGAACTGCTAAACAGAGACAGTAAACTAATTAAGATTCTCCACACTGTCAAAATAAAAGTCCCACTTCCAGCCAAACAGGAAAAAATATTGTCTGATGCTGATAATAAAAAATGCTAAAGCTGGTATATCTGCCTACAGCCTGACCCCTCACAGATGTGTAAATGAGAGCACTGGAGGAGAAATGTTTGCTGGATGACTCTGTGTGACCGACAGCAGGAGCATCTGGAGCATGTGGAGACCGAGAGGGAATACATCTTCAATGCTGAGGTGTGTGTTTCTGTATCTGCACAAGTGTGTGTTGTATTGTTTGACTGTGATCAGTCAGTGGTTCAGTAAAGCCTTGTCCCTGCTGCCCTCAAGCAGCACTGTTATCATCTTTAATGGGCTCGAAAGAGACATTATATCAACACGCAGAGCATCTTTGCCTTGTTTTTCAATAATATATGTGAATGTTCTTAAAGCCAGGAAACTGGAAAAAAGCTTAGAGTGTAACTGATGTAAAAAATATTGTGGACAGTTATGGATAGATTAATAGTGGTCTCTCGTCTCTCTCTATCACACACACACACACAGTAAGTACTTGCTACACATAAATCTTAAACGTACTTAAGTATGAAAGTAAAAGTACAAGTAAATACATATTGGAAAAGAAGCAAATAAAAATATATATAAAATGTTCATACACAGCTTGAGTAGTAAGATTGTGTTCAGTTTTAACTCTTTCTTCCATTTTTTTGGGGTAAGAATAAGAAGCTCTTCATCCGGTACTTAGTGTCTTTTATTCCAACATAAGAAAACATTTCTGGAATCTGCATCTGAAATAGCATTTAGATGAATTTACACAGTTTAATGGATCTCAGAGGAGACACGGATGCATTTAAACTGCAGTTACAGATCCATAAATAGACCTAATGTTTTGTTTTTAACATAAACGTTGAATACTGATATTTAAAATAATTTAAGACATGAAAAAGTAGTTGAATTGTGAAATTAAAACCTCCAGTAGGTGGCAGCAAGTGACTATTAATGAGTGAATCATTGAGATTCAACTGATTCATTCAAATGACTGATTCATTCAAGAACGAAACATTTGACTGTGTTAATGAGTGAATCACTGAATCATTTTTATAAACCGATTCATTCAAAAAGCAGATTCATTCACTAAGTAAACACTGTCCATTGCTCAGAGACAAAAAACAGTGCCGTGATCTTTGTTTGGAACTATTTTCCTTGGCAAAATTAAGCAAAAACAAGTAATATTATGTCTAAAATGTAAGTCACTTATTGCTTTTCTGAACTTGTATAAAATGATTATTCAATGTGTAATCATGCTGATATCTGCAGAAAAAGTTAACTATATTAAATTCTATAAATATAAAAAGCATACAGAAGCATTTTTTGCCGTCTACAATTTAGAAAGCCTGGAATTTTGAGTTTTGATAGACTAATAAATCGGTAGCGTACTTGATAATGTCAGATCGCACAACGTTGCAACAACACTTACCATATTATCGCAGATATACTGTAATCGCACACCCCACACTCAACTTGAGTGGAAAACGAATCATCCGCTGTTGTGCGTGCACTTGTTTGCACTGAACAAAGGTTTTAGGAGTCTAACTTGCAAGTACCAGACCACTGATTCGTCAAACCTGCTTTCCTGCAGTCCATGTTCTTCTGACTGACTATTTTGTAGTAAGTAACGAGTATGCTTCGGATAAATGTATCGGAGTAGAAGTATACATTTTAATTAGGAAATGTAGTGGAGTAAAAGTAAAAGTAGGCTAAAATATAACAACTCAAGTAAAGTACAGATACTCCCCAAAAATACTTAATTACTGTAATGAAGTATTATTACTTCGTTAAATTACACCACTGCTCCAGTCTGTCTGATCCAGAGGACACCAGACCGCTGTAACAAGTGTGGAGTGTGGAGATCCTGGCAGACGTCCTAGCAAACAGCCAGAGAGGATTCAGGTCAGGGAGAGACACTTGAGACACCTGTGAGAAAGGTGTCAGGAGCAGAACACGGGCTTGAGTTCTGCCTTCATCTGTCTCACAAGGCCTTTCACATAGTCGCTGCGATGGTCAGAGGCAGATCCCGGCCAATCTGAGCTCTAAAACATTCAGCTCCCATCAAATCAGGTCAGACGGGCAGAGAAAGCTCAGAAAGACTTTCAAATGCCTTTCACATTCACACTGTGTCCTCAGTCGAGCCCTTCTGCCATCCACAGCATTACGCTAAACAAAGCAAAGGTCAACACATGATGCACTTTAAACCTGATGATGATGATGATGTGTGTCTGAGCTCACTGTGATGCACTTGCGGTGTGATTGGTCAGGCATGTCACTATTTGCCTTCATTAATGAAAGCCTGGATTATTTTCTCACTTATTCCCCATGAGGCATTGCACACCTCCCAGTTAGCTTTAATAATTCCCTCCATAATAATGTCAGATCAAGTCTTTGCTGATTCAGTTCATGTGCTCCACTGTATTTTGGCATTCAAATAATTCCAAACATTTTAGCTCTTACTGTTTACCATACAACATCACATGTGTAGATCACAGCACTTTTCTTCATAGTTAATAACAAACATATTACACTGTAGAAAGTTTTTTTTTTATTATATTTGATGTTGCTGCTTTTATGTTACTAAACTGTCAGTGTAAAAACATCTCTAAAATTATATAAAATTTTTATACAATATGAATAATTTTTCTTTCCTTTCACACATTCATTCATTCAATCATTTCAAGCAGGTGAGTTTAATGAGTGGCTCCTTTGGACTGGATGTAAAGAACACTGCTAAAATATCATGAACCATGACAACAGTCTTTGTGTAAATAGTAATGGTAGATTACCATTAGATTACCTAATGGTAATCTCTGTATGATCTCCAGCATTAAAGAGTGAATGTTGAAGAACTGACTTGAGTCCCGGTCTGCTGAGAGAGCAAAAACAAACATCTGATCTCTCATGTCAAGCCTGTTTTTCTTTGTTCTTTCTCTGTCTAATCGTCTCCTCTGACAGTGAATATGAATATAGATTGGGTGAGCTTGTTTACTCAGGCGGAGGCTTCATCGGGAGCGATGTCTAATGTGCGATATGCAGATCCGCCTGATGTTTCTGACAGCACTGGACCGTTTGCAATCGTACGGTGAATCTCCTTTAAACTCACCAAACACTGTGCCACTGTTTAATCACCCTGTATTTCTATCAAATAAAAAGAAATAGATAAAGAAATGAGATAAAGGAAAATGAAATAACGAAAAATCTAATTCCTTTATTTCCCAAGTGCCTTCATTTATTTGCTGCAGAACACTCTTGTTCAGTTATTTAAAGGTTACCACTGCACATCCAAGAGCTCTTTCTTAATGTAAAACTACAGGCATAATTAGAATTGACTACAAGCATTGATTTCCCAGCGCGGTGATATTTCAAACAGTCCTGTACCACAGAAACACATACGGACACAGATGAACCTCTCGCTGTTAGTACATAACCAAAAACACAGTTCAGTTAAGGTACCAAACGTACAGCTGTAAATAATATGTATTAAAAGTAGAAGTAACCTAGCAAAAATAAAAATAAGAGAAAGGAGATTCTCGTTTTATTATCGTGAATCATTTTTTCAATGCAAAGTGACTTACTTGCATTTGTTTTGTCAGACAAACGCTGTTACACATTGAGTAATTAAACAGTAGTACAAGTCTCCAGTTAAAATTGAGTAAAGTACATAAATACTTCAGTAAACTTACTCAAGTATCTTACACTTGTCTATAAGATCAGATATATAGTTTATGAAAATTATCATGATGACACACAACAGGCAGCTGCAAGAAACAACTTTTAATGTGAAGAAATACATATACGAAGAGTTCAGATGCAAAAGCCTCTAAGTAAGTCTTAGTAGTGTTTGATTTAATCAGATTGGTGTCAGGTTGATGAATGCACACTTCTAGCATCTCCTTGACTCTTCTTAAAGAATTTTGCACTGTCACAGATGTTTGTCAGTGACTGTATGCAGTATGTGTGCTGTTAAACAAATTTAGAAGCTTTAAGTTAATTTTCTAGAGGTTTCCGTGTACTGTAGGTCATGAAACAAGAAACATGGGAATTTCAGGTGGGGATGTTACAGTAAAAAGCAAATTTGAGGCAGGCATTCCAGTTCAAACTCATTACATATTATAGGGGAAAGAAGATATTTTATCCACTCAGTAGCCTGACAAAGCTGTGCATGTTCTGGAAGATTATTCACATTCATTTGTATATTGCCCTCCACAATTATACTGGTCTAAAACAACTTTTGAAAGTTTAAAAAGCCCTAATTTTCAATGTCAATGATTTCCAGCATTGAATGTTAGATGTGTTAATCTAGTGGTCGAGTTTGGTGTGCAGCTGCCCTGCTGAAAAAAACAACAGACACCATCACAAAATTTGTGATGGTTTTACTGGTTATAGTGGGACTTGTATTGGTTTTAATGGAAACTGTAATGGACCCTGTTGGTCTCTACTGGTAATTGTCACCATTGTTAAAGCCAATAATGACAAATGGAATATGTCCTAAAACACACTACAGAAAACCATTTTCTAATGGTTTTAATGGTTAAAAGTTGACAGTTTGTACTGTTTTTAATGGTATTTGTAGTGGAAACCATTAGAATTGTCTGTGATGGTTCAGTTGTTTTTTTCAGCAGGGTGGTCACGAATTGAAATATAATGTTTTCAAATAGCCCAAGTGAAACCATCTGAACATGACAGCCAGAGATCAGCAATTCTTGGAGGAGAACAGCGTGACATTTTGATGTCCTTTAAGCTTAAGTGATCGACAGATAGCACTGCGATGGTGGTTAATGCCACATTGGTTCAGACAAGCACATTTTCACCATAACTGTGCAATCAAGTTTCTGAAGATTACATAGATTTAGAAAACACCTCTTCAAATAGTCATTAGACACTTTTGTCCATTCACAGACGTACTGGCACATTACTTACTCCCTCATTTCACTTCTCCCGCACCACTTTTCTCTCCCTTCACCCAACCCTTGGATTTAATGCCTTATTATACGCACTCACATCAAAAATCCATAAGAGCTGCGATAAAGCTCTTATGTAGTTTGACCCCTAGAGTATTGACTTAACACTATCAAAGCTTCCCTTCCAAATACAAAAAAAAAGACAACTTTCGCAAATTCAGAAGAATAAGTTGACGCGTACTTGCAAAGTGACTTATAGTCAGTAGAATGTCCATCAAAATAAAGCATTAGCAGATATTAGGCAGACAGTCCACTCTAATGACTGCTAGTTCACATGGAATTACAAAGACACTTATAGTTAGTAAAATATCTACAGTGAGCTATCAAAATGAAGTGTTACTGAATGGGATTTTTGTATGTATGCAACTGATACCCAAACATGTTTATGGCTGTAAACCTCCATTACTAACACAAACATCTTCAGCCAATCTATAGGCATCTGCAGGCATAATGAATAATGCATGAGCCGCCTGAGATTCTCCGCCTAAATTCATAAGCAAACACAGATGTTGTGTTACTAGAGTAGAGTAGACTGCATTGGAAGCTGCCTTGTCTTTCCTCATGTCTTTCCAGGGAAATTACAGTAACCTAGTAAACAATCAGTTGGGACAGCAGTGTCAAACGTCTCTAAACAAACCTGCCAGTAGTTTTCTTGTAATCCAGAAGACGCTGACTAGCTGCTTTCAGCTGGAGCTGTGGCCCCCCAGGAGCAAAATTGGACTCCAGCCAGGACTGGGCTTGCACGACTACTAATCGTTAATAGTCAAGTCGTTGGCATCCTAATGCTTCCATTGATTAAATACACAGCACAGCTTCTGCAGTCTTTGCTGTTTCTGGCAAGTCCAGCACTGTGTTAATGGGGAATATGTGAGTGGAGAGAATGTTTCTGCTTACCTTTCCATACAAAACATCCAAAAACAGTCTTGTCCCACTCACTCATAGTTTGTAAACACCCCAAACCATCTCAGATGACTTTAGTGCATACAGCAATGTTTATATACAGTATAACGTGTAGTGAGCACAAAGTTCTCCAGGATCACTTTCTCTTAATTCCAATCAATACAATAAGGCCAATACAGGTCAATATATAGGTTAGTTAGTATAGGGAACAATTCTCACTATTAACTAGTTACTTATTAGCATTATTGGCTGTTTATTAGTACTTATAAAGCACCGATTCTGCATGACCATATTCTAAATCCCTAATCCTACCCGATACCTTAACTTAACAACCACCTTACTAACTACTAACTATTAATAAGCAGCAAATTAGGAACTGAGGCAAAAATAATTAATGGTTTGTTAATAGCAAGAACTGGACCATAAAATAAAGTGTGACCAATATATATAACTAATGCAAGCATTCAAACTGGGATGCAGTTTGTGTAAAGAGAACTAACCAGCACAGCTACAATCATATGATCCCTGAATAGACAGACTCAAAGTGTCACTGCAGTGATTCTGTTCCTCTAACTTGTTTTTCTTCTCTGCTTTTCTTAGCTCAGTCAAGCACAAGAGGAAGGCTATCACTCCAAATCAGGCT
Organism: Labeo catla; assembly: GCA_012976165.1. Taxonomy (NCBI): domain Eukaryota; kingdom Metazoa; phylum Chordata; class Actinopteri; order Cypriniformes; family Cyprinidae; genus Labeo; species Labeo catla. Next base: position 285,248 of record VONZ01000517.1, read on the forward strand.
GTCAAGCAGCACTGCTGTCAATACTTTCAGTTCGTTTCTGAAACACTTTAGCTAGTAGAGGGACATCTGTCCCCAATCTGCTGGGACTGTCCACTGCCTCCAATTCTCCTCTTGTCTATCTTCTCTGAACTGGGCACCACAGGAACTGCACTGCACTGGTGTGAGACCTAGAGAAATGGGGTCTAAACGACTGGGGTACCGCATGGTTCATTGCTTGGTCCTGTCCTCTTATACTCCTCTAGTCAAGAAAGAGCTCCTTGTCCTCTCAGTCAGCCAGCAATTCAAGAAATCATCACTTTCCAGCTAAGCTACTGCCATTCTTAAACCCTGTGTTGCAGTACTTCTCAAACTGTTTGCATTGTAGTCAAGGCGTCACTACAGTATTTGGTTTAATGGCTTTTGTGTTCATGTTTCCTGTGTTTGGTTCCTGTTTCCTCAGTTCCGCTGGTTACTAATATGCCCTTGTTTGTTTATATAGTTACCGATTGAGTTCACCTGTGTCTAGTTTAGTTAATTGCAATTCATGTATATATTGCCCCGTGTTTTATCTTAAGTTGTCGGCCGTTGTCTTTGTAAAGCTGTTGCATTTTGTGGATTGTCTTTTTCAGTAATTAAGTGAATTATTTAATAAAACTGCTGGACGCTACAATCATGACAAATGGTTGCTACAGCCCTGGTAGAATATATATTTTAACATCGATTGTCACCCTGGAGCACAAAACCAGTGTTAAGCAGCAGTACAGTACATTGTATGGGTCAAAATTATCGATTTTTCTTTTATGCCAAAAATCATTAGGATATAAATGTACAGATATTTTGTAAAATCCCTACCATTAATATATAAAAACTTAATTTTTGATTAGTAATATGCATAGGTAAGACCTTAACTTTAAATGTGATTTATTTTCTCAATATTTAGATTTTTTTTATTATTATTTATTTATTTATTTTTTGCACTCTCTGATTTCAGATTTTCAAATAGTTGTATCTCGGCCAAATATTATTTAAAAAAAAAAAAAGCTTTCAGATGATGTATAAATCTATAAATCTAATCTAAATACATTAGGTTACATCAGCAAAATGCAATATAAGGGTTCAGACACGGTAAACATTGCAACTTACTACTTTTCACAGTGTGCTGGATGATGTGAGCTGTAGTGTGTGAGTTACTGCTAGAGGCCTTGTCTATTCAGAATGATATACTGAGCAGCACCAGTATAAATATACTGTATGTCTGAAACACACCATAAAGTTACCATCAATCAACTGATTTCATTACAGTATACCTGCTTCTCTAGAAAACATCACAAAGTACTGTTTGCCAGTGTTGGGAAGTAGTCAAATGCATTGCATTAAAATCACGTAGTAAAGATATAATGCTATGTTAGTTGTATTTAGTGTAGAGTTGTGTTTAATGTTCAGTACGTAAATAATATTGGTGCTACACTAATTGATATCTTCATTTTTTTTTCAGACTTTTGTAAGTTAAAAAGAAAACTGCAGCTAGTACCTATTTGATAGGATGCATAGAACGACTGTAGCTTCTGCATTAAATTATTATTAACCTGTAGCTTCAGAAGCTCCAGTTTGACATATTCAGAAAAACTGCCGCCATGGTTCAAGTGCATTAATCACTGCAACAATTCAGTGTGATCTACATCCTCACCTGCAGGAGTCCTGGAGGAGGCCTGCAAAGTCAAATATCACTGCAAACTCAAGAAACAAAACACAAGTGCATTCTCCCGGCAGAATCCCACAGCGGGACGGAGAGAGATGGGCTCATGCATGATTCAGCAGGAGGAGGTCTCTGTCTGCAGGTACTATACATATGCATGTGCTCGTGTTTGTTTTGGAAAGGTGCTCTTGTCAGTCTCTTTCCCAAATGTGCACCTTGAGACAGTAGGAGAATTATACAGATGCTTCTGTTCTAGCAGAACTTAACCTAAACTCAAATCAGCAATCGTGCATGAATATTTACAACCCCCATTTCAAATCCTAAACTTTCGTGAAATTTCACGAGATCGCCTGCCAGTCCATCCAGTCCTGATGGGCAATGGTAAACAAACTTGGCCTGCTGTCCTTAACGGAGGCTCGAACCTGAGGCTTAGCTTGAGTGCCGAGTTCAACCCCTATTGCAATATTACCTAGAGGGAGAATAACAGAAACAGAGGAGAAGAAGGGGAGGTGGAGGGATGCTGGAAGAACTGAAGCTGGGATGGTGCAATGAGAGCTGCTTATATAGGCTCGTAATGATGATTGACAGGACTGGATGATTAGGCTCCTCCCGAACCTACGTTTATGACTTTATGAAATATTTCAGTGTTGACTACTTAAGTTTGAGCCTGTTTCCTACAATCCTCTTTAACTGAAGACTCTTGCAGAGTAACTAGTCAGTCTAGTCCAGTAACATGAACTCAATTCATAGGCAGGTCTGGCTTCACAGGCGCTCTCAGTAGATTTAGCCTTTGACAGAATGTTCTGGTGACAGATGCGAGCGTGTCTCTAATGGAGTTAGATACGCTGTCCCGTCTACACTGCCGTATCTCTGGCGACAGTAACTACAGCAACTGAGGAAAGGTGAGCGAGTTCACAGACGAGTTAAAAATAAGCATTATTCTGCATGACACAGAATACAGGGGCGAAGTTGACATGTCCTGTGGTGGAAACCAAGACTTCGAACAGCGGTTTCTTCATTTATGCATAATAATTATGGATGGAGAGTTTACAGTATGAGCTCATATTAATTGAGAGGCTATCTGGAATAACATTCATTCATATTTTTTTTTTTTTTTTTTGCTTTTATATATTCATTTATACTTGTGAAGGCAAAGTGGTGAAAAGAAAAGAAATGGCATCAGATACACAGTCTTCTTTAGAGACCCATATCAATATACATTTTTACTTGAAATATTGATGTTGGTTTAAAAATTGTGGCTTCTCTCTCTGAGTCTGCAGTCAGGATAAGGCACACAGGTTTATGACTAAGTGTATAACGTGAACTCTCTCACTGTATAACCTCAAAACCTGCTCAACATTCAGAGCTTCATCAGCTCCTGCTGTTTGATGTTGTGCTGTCTGATGAAGTAAACTCTCACACTGATGTGTCTGTGAGAACATACATTCGGAGAGGAGAATGATCTTGCTACTGATGCTAGTCTGTTATGAGTCTGTTATGAGCACACTGTTCTAACCACAGAGATGTGAACAGATGGCGTGTTCTTCCTGAAAACTGTTTTCTGAATTCTGTTCAACAAGTAGCACAAGCAAATCATACCTGATATTTAAGTGCTTGCAAAACTCATCATCAGTAGTCAAGGAACTTGTTTTACCAATAGAAAATCAGTGTAGTTGAAGATCTGATGTTGGTACAGTGCTCTCAGAGGAAAAGTTTGCAGGATTCATCTGTTGTGCAGGTATCAGATCACAAACAACTAAAGCAAAACAAAATACATATGTGAGCATGTCCATATCAGGAGCAATTTAAAGCATCCTTGCTAAATAAAAGCATTAGTTCTATAATTTCTATCCCAAAAAAATATTCATATAGGTATCTAGTCACTAACATAAATAAATGAATAAATCAGTGCACATGTTGATAGGCCTGGAGCAACTACATTGTTACATTAGCAATCACTAATATTGCCCATGTGATTTTATAGCTATCATATGCACACGCTTTGTATTTATTATTATACAGTATAAAAACAACATCTGAGAAACTAAATTATTATTAAGCACATTATGTACACATTTGAGCAGATATTTGCAGACAGAGTATTCAACAGTAAAGACTGGTCTAAGCATTCTTATACATTACTTTTATATCGTCTAAACATTAGCCCTACTTTAATGTCAATTTGTTTATGAAACATAAAACATTCCTGACGCCTTACAGATGCATTGAAAAGTTGAGTTTTAGTTCATTTTAGTGACGCATTTCAACTGGATATTCACGGAGACTGAGAAGACTGAAATGACACCCTGTATTTTTTCTTTATTTACAAAAACCACGAACATTTGTTGATATGTTGAGCGTACACAAATAAAAGTAAACTTTCTACAGATTCAGGTGATGTATTACTTTTATGTGTCCAATTAAAATTGAGGGAGCAATTCAAGTTCTTTTTGCTCACATCTGGAAAATATGCGAGTGCTCCCGCCGGCGGGTTAGCTGACCCCAGGACGTTAATGGGTTAAGTTGTTCGGTCCAGTGAAAGCAAGTTTACTATGTCATCTGCAGTTCATGTTCATAACTGCATCATAAACACAGCCACAGGATCCAGCTCAAGACCAGGAGACTGTACAACACACACTCTACGCTTGTGTTACGGCCTCCTTTCTGCAGTGCTGCCATTTAGTTTCTGCTGTTTTATGTGTGAAAAGCTGTTTTACAGGCCGGTATATCACTAGAATGAAATGTCAGTGGCCGTCTAAAGCTGTCGGGCAAAGCAACATTACTATCACTCTCTCAGTTTCATACATTCAATCTGCTGTAGTGCTAAACGTAAAGCTGAACACTTCTTATACAGCGCAGAGCATTGCGTATTGCCATCTCTGCTAATTATGAGCGGCTCGGGGTTTGATTTTTTCATAAACCCACTCATAAAAATGACCAATTGTGGGTTATGTTCTATATATCTTATTTTTGTCAGAATAGAGTTGGGGTTTAGATGGGGTTAATACATGGCCGGCACAGCACAAAACATTACAGGTTAAAACAAGGGAGATCCAGTAGAACTGCACTGTTTCCTTGCTTGCACCAGGAACGTTTGTAAACATATAACTCCATTATTGCACTTCAGGTCTGTTTATTGGACTTCTCCTTTAACCTGTTTAGTTTCACCTTGCGCACAAATCATTTAAAGCAATAGGTTTACAGACAATCTGTTAGTCAGCTCATTTGGGTTAACACTCATGATATTCATGGTGTGTTTTTTTTTTTTTTATTTGTTGCTGCAAAAATGAGGGCATTACATGTTCTTTCTAGCATGTTGTTCTGGCTCTTTTTGTCTTTTATGATCATTTTATCATTTATGATTTATAGTATTTATATTTCTGTTGACAGTCTAATAAGGCTGTTTTGTATTATACACAAGTGATGTATATCCCGCTCTTTTGTGTAGTGTATCAGAGTATTAGAGTTTTAGCCCTAAAGTGCATGATACCCATATGAAAACTTATGCAATATGCATGTGCTTCACTGCCTCCCTGAGCTGCTTCAGAGGAGTGTGTGTGTGTGTGTGTGTGTGTGTGTGTGTGTGTGTGTGTGTATGTGTGTGTCAGCAGGGGTCAGCTGAAGGCATTAGGAATTCAGAGATGAACTGCTGATGTGTGTGAATCCATCTATGAGTCTAAACTTGCAGATCCTACACTGAAATTCAAGATTTTATTACTATTATTATTATTATTATTATTATTTTAGATTTCTTTTGTTGTGATTGCATCATGCATCACTGTTACACTCACATGTAGGAGCGCTGCTGCACTGAAAAATGAGTAAAGGTGTGGTCATATTAGTAATTTCAATGAAATTTTGTGTGCATCAAAACGTCCATTATTCATTGTCAAAAGCACAGAGACGTACGAAGCAGAGCTAAATAGAAAAATCACTTTCAAACCAAGCAGCTTCCTGTTGGTCTGCACAAGTTTCCACTCCATGTGTCACAGCTTTCAGATGAAACATATCAAGAACGCAGCTGATTTGTGATCAGCCTCTACATGTGAATTATTCAGTAACTAGAAGATTTTCTGAGAAACAAGCTTTGGTTGTGAAGCAGAACAGCTGTGAACACCAGAGTAAAGAGCTTTCTCAAATACAATATAACTGAAAAAAGACACTATCTAGTCATGATTGTCTGTGTGAAGATCAACAATCAGTGTGAAGGATCTCCAGAGGACAATGAGAACCAGAGCGTCCTGTGAGAGCCGTAGAGCACATGCTGCGCCAGCTTTATAACCAAACGTGTGTCCTCATAACTCTTTTCTCCTAGACTTCACCTTGTGTTTATCACAGATAAGCAGCCACATTTAAATGAATTCTGACCATCCTGGCAAACAAAATTAATCTCCAATTTATTTGTTTACCTCATTAGGAGCTCTTAATGTATCTGTTTGAGAGATAGTTTTCCAATATGCATGTAAATTACATCCCTTATTACCATGACCAACATGATGCTATCAGTGTAATTCGGTGCGTCGCGGTGAGGACAGACCGATGGGATAATAATGCTGCCGCTATATGCTTCCTGTGCCTGGAGGTGTGATGAACTCCAGAACCAGTCACAGAGACCAAGAGTGACATCTGTTCTGAGAACAGTGGACGGTACCGGAGAACAAAGTGTGTGAGACTCCACGCAATATCTTGCGTCTGTAGGATTATGACACCTACAGAAGTTGTTTATGGAAATGTTGAATATATTTGAATAGGTCTGTGAAGACATCTGTGGGTTCATTGAACACATGGTCACTGACGCCATCTGGACGAGTATGTCTGTGTTGTTACAGTCAGCCTGGGTCACCTGAAGGACGAGCAGTATTTATATGCAACCTACAGCTGGATGCTTCAAATTGTGAAGAACTGAAATTTAAAGAGATACTTTACCAAAACATGAACATTCTCTCACTGTTTATTTAACCTTATGCAATCCCAGATGTTTTTCCTTCTTCAGATGAACACAAATTTCCACATAATGCGAGTAAATCAGTGCCCAAATGATAATAAAAATCAACACACAATGTGTATATTTAGGTCATTTCACAAAATTGTTGCCTTTTCCTTCCCTAAGAAATAATCAAACGTAGAATTAATATAACAACAAATACATTTCCAATTTAAAAACATCACAATATTACTTTTACAACTTCCCTTAGAAAAAAATAACCATGGTTTTACTATTAAAATAAATTACATATATTTCATTACATAAAATAAATAAAAATAAAAAAATGGTTACTATAGTTAAACCATGGTAAATTAAAAACACTAACCATACTTTAACCATGGTATGTACACAAATGATAATTTTTTTTTTTTTTACAAAATCATGGTTACTACACTTTAACTATAATAAAACCATGGTTAATTTGTGCTTGCAGTGCGTTTTTGTGTTTGTTTGTGTTATGAGTATTTGCAGCACATGTGCTGTCAAACTGATGAAGATGTTTATTAATTTGCTGGAGCTTTTTCGATTTGCATGTGTTTTCTTAAGTTGCAGTGCATTGAGCTCTCAGCCACTGTAATTATTTCCTCAATATTACATAAAAAAGTCAATTAAATATTATTTTAAATAATTTAAATAGCATTTATCCTAGTAAGGGAAAGGTTTTTGGCTTGTCCCTCACCAAAGTTTTTTTTTCAGCAGGACTTTTAATTTGCAAAATGAAGGCAAAATGATATAAAAATCACATTTGCATGTTGTTCTAAATACAATCTCATTGTTAAGCGATGTTTTTGGCATAAATATACTTTCTTTTTTCTCTACAAAATATAAATCTTGGTGTCCCCTGATTTCATGTCCGCCCCGTTACTCTCATCAAACAACCCTTGTAAAATAATGTACATTCACGTGCCATCACTTCTATGAGGCTACATCATCTCTCAAACAGGACTGAACTTGACTAATAGCAATGACCAAAGTTGTTGGAAATCGTCAAACCTGTTACTGTCAACCTGTTACTTTTTAGAGTAACAGGTTTTGACATGTGGGTAACAGGGATGACATGGACTAGGTGTCACCCTGTTTTTAAAGATTGTCTGTGTAAAATTCAAGCATTTTAAAAGTCATTATTGAGCTAAAGCTTATATAATTCAGTGGCATCTGAGCATCAGTTGCATTTATAGTCAATATTGTTGGTATTGTTACTATTACTGTTGTTTTTAATGACCAGGATAGGACGATCAGTCTCAATAAAACTCATTTTTTTCCATAACTCATTGTCAATAATGCATCTATGTAATTTCAATTACGAACAGGAACAGCAAGGTGACTGCAGACTCTCACCTCAGTCTTGCAATGTTCAAGAAAGTGAAACCAAATTTCAGCATCAAGATCTTGGTCTGGTTTCAGATGATCACAGAAAGACCAAGATCTGATCATCTTCCTTGCCTAATAATTGACCCAAATCAGTATATCTGAAGTTTTGTGAGGGGACACAGACAAACAGACGCTCATTCATCTCATTATAGCACCCTTTAGATATTACAGATCTCTTAGAAATGTAATGTGCTAAATAAACTATGAACTGACTAACTGAGAAACTGACTGTTTACTATTGTCATACAACTATGCCAAGTCAGTGCAAAACAATATACGCAAATTAAAATGGTAAAACTTTACAGTATTATGTAAACAAATATATGCAGTGTGCTGAAGAATGTGTTTGCTCTCCTTCCCTTTATTCTTTCAGTCTTGCTTCTGTCATCAGTTTCATTTGAAGTTGTAAAAATTATATTTGATACAGCCTTTTAATTTTTTCCATTGCAACTTTAACTATATTTTATTTTGGACAAAGCCCTTTATTTAACATTTCTCTTGTAAAAAATATATATATATTTTCTTAATAGGCATGTGATCACCTTTCAAAATTAGGATGTTCTCAATTATCTGAATGACAAAACTATAAAAATGTGAAACAATCCCAATGAAAAGAGAGACTAAATTGCTGCTCATATATGTGAAAACTATCACATAATTCTTATTAAACTATAGTATCTAGTAATGCTAGCGTTGGTAACACGGTTGACAAACTTTACCAAAACATGAGGTATAAAAATAGTCATAAAATAATAAGTTACATAGCCTGAGATGGCACGATTCAGTTACTTGTCATTTTAAAGGGGTCATCGGATGTCCATTTTCCACAAGTTGATATGATTCTTTAGGGTCTTAATGAAAAGTCTATAATATACTTTGGTTAAAAATTCTCAATGGTTGTGTAAAACAACACCCTTTTTACCTTGTCAAAATAAGCTCTGCAAAAATCAGCTCATTCTAGTCAAGACTGCTTTAAATGCAAATGAGCTCTGCTCGCCCCGCCCCTCTCTCCTCTCTGTGGAGTGACCAGCCTGTTTACTTTAGCCACATTTAGCCGCTAAACTTGCTAACTAGCATGTTATTAGGAAAGGTGATTGCAGAGATTCATAAAAATCTTCTGCTGTAAGTAAAGTTGGATCATGAATGATTCGCGCGAACATAGACGGATATATGTAGATCGGGAGGCGCATTCCCTTCACAAACAAACGTAATCTACTGGATCTTCAGATGTCGGGAGTAAATGACGACCACTATGTTCATTATTACATCCAGCAACACAACACCTCAATCGCTCAATCGGAGATATTCTTGTCTAACTTACATCCCTGCTCCAGCATCAAAACAAAGAGGACGGACTGTTACAGCTGATCTGAGGTAAAACGCTCATGTCAATCAACTATTGTGGGAGTGGCCTCTGTGGGTGTGACGCAACAACGACAGGCATCTGAGAATGGCTCAATTTGAAAAAGGGATTATTAATTAAAAACCACTGCATGGATTTTTATCATTATTTCAACATGAAAAAAAAGTGAAGTGAAGTGAAGTTTGCATCCGATGACCCCTTTAAGGTGTCTCCCTTTCATGGATGTTTAAAAGATGCTGATTAAACTTTTTTAATTTTTCCAAGTGGAAAAGGCAGTGATTTTGTGAAACAACCCATTTACAGCAAGCATAAACTCGACTCTCTTGTGAAAGCCCATATGGCAGCTGGCCAAAAGCAATCGTTTACAGGTTAAGAAGTTTAAAACACTGTCTGCGCTGATATCCTCATGCAACATGCCGACATATAGCACAACTGTGCCTCCGCTGTTTTTAAAAACTGCTGTATATAATATATTAATGCTGTATAAAACATATTAAACATGCTCATATGCTTCAAATAAACTTGAAAACAACAGAATTTGACCTCTGTTTCAATGGTCCAAAACAGCATCCCTGTTTTTCTGAAAGGGCGAGTGAGACTGAGACAGATCATATCTGCTGGCCAGCGTGAGGCAGACAGTTCGCTTCAGGCAGCGGGGTGTAGCGGTCTGAAGGCTCTGAACGGCCCAAAGCTCAATGCTGCAGCCGGACAGAGAGACACAGATGAAAGCCTGCTGATAAAAAGAGGGTGAAAGTGTTGAATTCAGATCAGCTCCACTCAGCCCTGAACACCAAGATGAAGGTGGAGAAAGAACAAAGTGTTTAGGGTTCTCAGGAGCGCCAGTCTCTCATGCGCAGGAGCTCATCATCACACTCCACTGTACTTCATCCCTCTCACACCCACAGAAGCTGAAGCCGCTCAGTGGAAGAAATCAGTCACGTATCTCAGACTGGGTGTTTTGCTTGATGATTGATGGCTGATCTGAGGGAACGAGTGAGGTATTGGATTCCTGCTGCGTATCAGAGGATCATGGTTGGATTTGAAGAACATGTTCTAGATGCAGGGTTCGTAAAGATTTGATAAGAGTGAAATTTAAGCACTTTTCCAGCACTTTCAAACTATATATATATATTAAGAGTTCAGATGCAAAACCAGCTAAAAGCCATCTTGGTCAAAAATAAGATAATGATACTGAGTGAATGCTCTTGACACGTTATACGTCCATCATATACTTTTTCTTTAAACTCGCTAAAATACCAGCCTCAGCCCAATCAGAAGTACCGGTACTTACATAGAAACCTAAAAAAAAAAGACAAAAAAAGACATCAGATGGATTTAGCTGGTTTTGCATCTGAACTCTTCATATATACACATTTATGTGTGAACTATTCTTTTAAGTTTAGTGACCACACCGGACTCACTCACTCAAAAATAAACTAGATTCTTACATTTTCTGAAGAAAATAGTGTTGTTGGCCACGGGGGTTACCGCTTGTAACTGAAAGGTTGCGGGTTCGAGTCCCAGGTCCGGCAAGGAATGAAGGTGGGGGGAGTGAATAACCAACGCTCTCTCCACCCTCAATAGCACGACTGAGGTGAGTCTCTTGAGCAAGGCACCGATTCCCCCAGCTGTTCCCCGGGTGCCGCAGTGATAGCGATATGGCTGCCCACTGCTCCGGGTGTGTGTTCACTGCTGTGTGTGTGCACTTGGATGGGTTAAATGCAGAGCACAAATTCTGAGTATGGGTCACCATACTTGGCCTCACGTCACATCCTCTCCTTTCCTTTGCAGAAAGTCATAATGCTAATGTTGTAAATCAGTGTTTGATTGTGTCTGTGTTCCAATTCCAACAGGTGAAAACGGTGTGTCTGATCACATAGTAAAACACCAGCACACTCTCCTCGACGGCACACATGATCTGAGCGATCATTCATATGCAGGACAAAGCACTCATCACATTAGGTTTGCTATAGGGATAGAGGTTTATTTAAATCACTAGCGTTGCGTGTGTGCAGTAACAGTAGTGATGGTTGATCTCATCTCTTTGATATTCTCCTCCAGCAGCACACAGTCTTTCATGCAGCTGTAAATCCCTCGACCTGCCTGCTCTTCTGAGCCCAGCGGGCCGCACTCAAACATGAGCTTTAGGAATCAAACGGCCTCACCTCAGGCTCATTATTCGCGCTGTCTGCCTCTCTAAAAGCTCTCCTCAGGGTCTGCTGAGATCAGGTGAGCCTTCAGAGCGTGAGACACATCGGTCCTCCGTGGCTGTATGAGGAACGCGGGACATCCGTCAAAAAACACTGGTTGCTCCGCCGGCATTCAGTTAATTATTGCCGCTCGCTTGCAATACGCATCAAGAACACGAAAGCACCTCAGGTTCAGTCTCAGAGACACACTCACACGGTGTTAAATGCGGTTGAAGCTTCCTCTTAATTTTCTTTGCTGCCTTATGACTGCTGTAATTCTCCCCTAGAGGGAGTCATAATTAACCGTCAGTTTGTTTGTGAAGCTGCCGTGCTTGCATGTTCAGTAAAGGAGCGTTTACCTCCAATTACTCCACATTCTACATAATTAACAGGTGTTTAGTCTAGTCAAGTCCAGCCACGTTTATTTGTACAGTACTTTTCACAATACATATTGTTGAGCTATTAATGATAGCTATCACTTCATAACTCTTAGTTTTGATTTAACCAGCAAATATGCCAAAGCTCAAATCAGAACCATAAATCCCATATCCGTAGAGAGTCTGCACTCCACACATCTCCCGTGTGACTCTGCCTGTGAAAACAAATGGCTTCCGGTCTGTTGTAAGCTATCACAGTTCAGCTTTATTTAGATGAAATGAAATGTACTCAAATCAAAATGATTTCTTTCTTACTGCTTTCACTCATCCATCAGCTGCACCTTTTCTTTTCACCATCCCGCTCATCAGTAATGACACATAATCACTTCAGAGACACTGATATGGGAGCCCTGTGTTCTCTACGGATAGAAATATAGAGCATCTGAGGAGATGAACCAATTCATCTTTCTCTCCCACTCCTCTGTTCTTCAGCTTTAACAAACCCAGACTCAAACCTGCAAAGTCTGAAATGCATTGCTTCTGGTGCATTTTGCTACACTTTTTTTTTTTTTAAGGTGACACACTAGGGTAGACCTGATTAAGTTGGTACAGGGGTACATTTGAAACACCTTAAATAACTTGCATGCACAGCAAGTCTGATCTGTGAAATTTGTTTCACACATGCGTATTAGCGGCCTCTTCTTTCGTGGGAAATTTGAAGTACATGCGGTTCTCCAGTCCAAAGATATAGGCGAAAGTTTTTCATTTCACCACGTCCTTTCCACAATGAATAGCTTCTCATCCTTACATGACTGTTAAAGTTAACTTACATTTTCATAAACCTTAATCTGTGCTCTAAAAACGGACATATTGCATGACTTTGTGTCATGCAAGGTCACTGTAAAATCTAGAGTAATGTTCGAGGTGGTCAGCGGGTTTCAGACAATATCTCCGTACCTTACAGTGAATGCTGAATCAGGCTATTTAAATGTTGAGCATACAAGCTCATTGGCTGCAAAATCAGCAGAGGCCAATCAGCATGTAAATGATGTGATAGCTAGAATATTTAATTCAAAGGACCTTTCAGCTTGCGTCATGTTTTACACTTTTACACTTTTTCTTAGTGCAAGTAGCCTCTGCTTAAATCGTCTGTGATTTTCCAGCATGCAATGGAAGTGACGTGACTTCTGTGTATTCTGACAAGTAAAACATTTTACCAGCATATAAATCACAGTAGTTGTTTCACCAGTGCCTCACTTTTCAGAGACTGTTAAAATATGAAAAGTATTTCTTACAGATGCTATTTGATGATAATGTTAAAGAAGTATAGAAGTTCACTTCCAGAACACAAAATGAAGTTCCAAATGTAGGTTCGGGAGAAGCCTAATCATTCAGTCCTGTCAATCATCATTACAAGCCTATATAAGCAGCTCTCATTGCACCGTCCCAGCCTCAGTTCTTCGGGCATACTAAGCTTTATTTCTCACTGCCGCAGCAGTGATTTCTTCCACCATTCTCAGAGCAGATATAATACCAAACTCTATTACTCCCCTCCTCCGCAACGACGTCTCCCACCTTCTTGCAGCAGACGTCATACCAAACTCTATTGCTCACTGCCGCAGCAGTGAATTCTTCCACCGGTCTCAGCAGATGCCTAGAAGTCAGTATTTCTTCCACTGGTCTCAGAGTTTCCATACAAAACACTATTTCTCACCTCCGCAGCAATGACATCCCCACATCTCTTGCAGCAGACTTCATACTAACCTCCATTTCTCACTGCCGCAGCAGTGATTTCTTCCACCGGTCTAAGAGCAGATATACTAAAAGTCCTTCTCACCTCCGCAGCAAAAACCTCTCCCACTTCCCTCACAGCTGATGTCATGCTACATTCCATTTCTCACTGCCGCAGCAGTGATTTTGCGCAGCACTCTTGCAGCGCCCTGACTAATCTTCATATATAAATTTTCTTCCAATTTTGCAAGAGCAGAGATTTCTCCTCCAATGAAAATTTTATTTCATGTCACTGCCACAGCAGTGTTTTCCCACCCCTCTCCTACAGGAGCAATCTCGTTTGTCTTGTAAGCACTTTTTGGGGGGTTGAACTTTGGGTTTGAGCCTCCATTAAGGACAGCAAGCCAAGTTTGTTTACCATTGCCCATCAGGACTGGATGGGCAGGCGAACTCGTGCATTTACAGTTAATATACTTACTCTCTTGTCATCTAAGACGTTTATGTTTTTCTTTCTTCAGTCGTAAAAAAATTATGTATCTTGGGGAAAGCATTTCGGAAATGATCTCCATATAGTGGACTTCTGTGGTGGCCGTGAGTTTGAACTTCCAAAATGTAGTTTAAATGCAGCTTCAAAGGGCTCTAAACGATCCCAGCCAAGAAGAAGGGTCTTATCTAGTGAAATAATTAGTAATTTTCCAAAAAAAAATAAAATTAAAATAAAAATTGATATACTTTTTGACCTCAAATGCTCGTCTTGTCTAGCTCTGCCATGCACATGTGTACTCAAGACAGTTATGGTATCTCGCAAAACTCCCATTTCATTTTCTCCTCCAACTTCAAAATTCGTCACTGCAGAAGTATCAACCCTGTGTACAAGGTGAACGTGCAAAGAAGGTCAAATTCCCTTTACAAAAAAAAGTAAAACAGTGATGTAGGATGATTTTGAAGCTGGAGGAGAAAATGAGACGGCAGTTTTTCAACATACCCTAACTGTATTGAACCAGAGTGCACAGAGTACATACAGTATGCGCATGGCAGAGCTTGGTTAAAAAGTTGGAAGTTCAAACTCACAGGTACCATATCAGTCCATTATATGGAGATAATTCCTGAAATGTTTTCCTCAAAAAACATACTTTCTTTACGACCGAAGAAAGAAAGACATGAACATCTTGGACGACAAAGGGGGTGAGTACATTATCTGTACATTTTTTTCTCCTTTAGGCTCTCATGGGAAACCTTGAATTATTAAAACTAAGACATTTTCTATGTAACGTCTTTTTAGTTGTTTTTGACAATGTTGAATAACATTGTTATGTATATGAACATACGCTCTTTCTCTTTTTTCTTTTTTCTTTTTTCTTTTTACTTTCTTTCTATTTATTTCAACATTCCAATATACCTGGCTATCTTTGCCTTTCCTAAAGGCTGTAGTGTTAAAGAATATGGAATATGGCACCAAATTTAACTCCAGCAAATGAAACATTGATGGGGAACAGAGCAAATGCAAAAGAATAATAGAGTGAGATGGTGGATGCAGGAGTGTCAAGCATGTGCTTAAATTGGATAGGGAACATTAGCTCCAGAGGAGAAATATAAAATATGTGAATTACAGCTCTGCCTTCTTACAGAACACAGTGTTCACCTGTAAATATCCTCACCAGCCTGCATTCCTGTGTGTGTTTACAACGTGCGTAATCCCTGAATCACGGGCTCAAAACATACATAAAACTCAGCCTGATTTGCAGAGCTGGTTTAAAACACAGCGTTATCACATCTAGTGCATCTAGTGTGCATGTGTGTGCATTTAATATCACTTGAGTCACTGTTGATAAGCATCAGTGGGCTGAGCAATATGATGGTCTATACTGTGCAATCACAGAAATGCATCACCTAGCAGAGACTGTGCTGTACTGTTTATGCTACGTTGTATCTGTAGTGCCATTTTCAAATTCAACACCATCTGGATACTACAGTCTGTTACATGGTGTAATATAATTTTAACTAGACTATGCATTTTAATTAGAACTAGATATCTACACTTTCTGGAAAAAAAAAAAAGTAAGTGATGCTTGCAGTAGTAAAACTTAGCACTAGACAAATACCCTAGATTTTGTGTGATCGTAAGAGAGCCAAATCTTATGTCTGTAGTATGTTCTGCTGCTGAAATATGGCTTCACGGTGCTAAATGTTTGCTAGGGTGCTCTGAATGTCTGCTGGGGTGTGGCTACATAGTTTATAGGGTGATATTTAAAGAATTTTACCAGTCTGTATCAAAAGAGCCCAACCCCATGTCTCTGCAATGCTCTGGTGCTGAGATACAGCCTAATTCATGTTGTTGTATGGTTGCTAGAGTGTGGCTTTAAGGCCGGGACACATCAAGCCAACTTCAAAGAACTAGTGGCGACAAAACCTAACGGTGTTATTGCCTCGCGTTGGCAACGTCCGGACCAAAAACCCGCGCTTTAACACCCTGCACAGACTACAGCCGACTGCAAACTAACACGTGCTTTCTTCGCCTGCCTGAGATAGTTAGCTGTATATAGCAGCAGCTTTTAATAGTATATGTTCATCATTCAAAAGGAGAAACCGAAACAATGATATACCACCCTGCTGAAAAATCCAGCATAAACCAGCATAGATTCCAAGCTAGTCCAGGCTGGTTTATACCAGTTTATGCTGGTATGGTGCAGGTCCAAGTTTATGCTAGTATATATTGCTGGTCTATGCTGGTTAGTGTTGGTATAGTGCTGGTCCAGTCTGGTTTATGGTGGCATAGTGCTGGTCTAGCTGGTGGACCAGCATATCCATGCTGTTCTCAAGCAAAAGAGAGCTGATGATGCTGGTCCACCAGCAGGGTTGGGTGTCAGTAGACCAGCTGTCTAAATGCAAGTAGTGTTTTGGGGACAAACAGTTTTTGCTTTTTCAGCAGGGCAGATATACACAGATATACAAAACGTAAACAAAGCAGCACTTGATTACTATTTTGAATATCAGTTATGTTGATCTTTCTTTATTTTAAGCAACCAGTGTTGTTATGAAAATATTTGCATGGATAAGATCACATAACATTAGAACAGCCTTCTGTCTGTGTGGCCTTTACTTACTGGTTACTGATTTACTGGTTTTCATCACTTTTGCTTTAATTCTCTGGCACTGACTCGTTCGCTGAACCGAGCATCCAATCAGAGCTGATGGTCCCAACGGCCCCGACGCTGATTCAACATGTTGAATTGGGCTGACGTAAGCCTGAAGAGAAGCGACGTGTGAAACACACCAAACAGACTAGCCCGACCGTCAGCTTGGTGTGTCCCGGGCTTTAGAGTATATGGGGTGATATTTGGAAACTGTTTGCCAATCTGAATCAAAAGAGCCCGAACCAGTGATTTTCCAATGTTCTGGTGCCAATATATGGTTGGCTAATTTTACCACAGGATTACGTTTAAGGATTAAGTTGCTTGCTAAATTGGTTGCTAGGGTGTGGCTAAACAGAGTCAAAAAATCTCACCCCATTGTCTCTACGATGTTCTGATCCAGAGATATCCCTCTTTTTTTAATGGAAGTCTATGGAGTGGTTGTAACTACTTGCTAAGGTGACTGTAAAGTTATATATATATATATATATATATATATATATCACTATTTATGAGTCAAATGAGCCCACCACCAAGTTTCTATAACTAATCAATAATTGTTGGCTGCTGTTGAAAGACAGATTGGTGGATATGATGATATGATGTCTGTAATTGTCTGTGGGAGAATGGCATTGGTATTTTTGCATTCATTTTTCTATTAGTGAGCTAAATGGCCTGATCAGCTGGCCAAGATGCACAGATTTCTTCAAATTACTCAAAAATCTGCAACTTCAAAACAAAAATGACAGTAATTTACTTTACACATGTGGAACTGCTGGCTATCCTTAAAACTCCTCCAAAGTAAAATCTCTCCATAATCACAACAGAGAGAGACACAAAGACAGACAGACAGAGAGAGGGACACACTGTTGTAGACCCTGATAGACCTCAGAACTGTGCTTCAGTCCCTCACGCAGCTCCTGCAAATACAGTTACTGCTGACAGGATTCTTTTAAAAAGGAGGTCAACAACCATTGACCCGCTTCTGTTTAAAACCTCAGAAGAACCATGTGATTCCAAGATCTGTGCTATGAAATTAATGAAGTATAGGATTTATTATTATTATTATTATCATTTATCAGCATTTTTAAGGCCATTTTAAGACCTTTTATTTGCTGGAGCACTGCATTAGTGCTGTGAATATTACTGTACATATCAGAAAATTTACTGTTATTGAATCTGTTGAAAACAATTGCACACACAGACTATACATTTAAAATCTAATTTTAAAGAACAGAGCAACACAAGAACACATTTTAATAATAATGAACAAAAGAAATGCTGCAGTGATACGCTTGGATACACTTGGGAAATACTGTGCCCAAGTACCAACCTTTTTTTAAAGCTTACCCATTAAGTATTTTTGTCATGTACAGACTTTGAAGCTGTATGGCACAGAATTCTTAAAACCTCTTCTTGAAAATGATGTTGTGAAATAACTTGTCAGCACATTTCATATGCCTGTTTATTATACTAAACTTTAAATGTCATGCGGGGTCATCCGGTTTGGTGGTTACTGGCTGAAATGACTGACTGAAATGGATGGAATGAAAGAAAGAACTGAAACAAAACAGCTAAACAATTAAAACAACAACTGTCCGCAGTCACTAATGAATACCTCATATTTAAAACAAATGCTCTGCAATCATATCATGTTAATACGTATACAAGACTCAAATTACAAAGCAGTCCTGCAAGCAAAGATTTAGAGGTGTGGATTTGTGTGTGTGTGTGTGTGTGTGTGTTTGTGTGTGTGTGTGTACACATCCGTGCCAGCCTGAAATGACCCTGTTAAATGACTGTGGTGGTTTGTGCTGCAGCTCCATCAGATTTATGAGTGAGTGTGTAATGAGGAACACAGAGTCCAGGTGCGACCGAAGCTTCAATCTCGCAGGTTCCATAACAATAATAAAACTATCCAATACACCCACACTCACACAGCCACACACACTCAAACTGAAAACAGCATCCAATTCTCTTCTACTGTACACTAGCAGTGATATGAGTACGGATTCAACCTCAACATGCAACAGCAATAATCACTAGAATACAAGTGTTAAAATATGTTCTCAATCTGGAGGAGCTAAAAATAGAAGATTAATCTTAACTACATTTTCTGTAGCATGACAGCAGCTCAGCTGTTGTTAAAACAGACTGTCCAGCAATCAGTTTTTGTCACACTGTGTTGTGTTGAGATGTCCTGTTCATTTAAAGGGGTCCTATTATGCTCTTTTACATAGTCTTGATTTTGTTTTGGGGGTGTACTAGAACATGCTTTCATGCTTGGTGGTTCAAAAAAAAAAAAAAAACACATTATTTTTAACATAATTTACATTATTACAATACATTTCTCCCAGCCTGTCACAAATGGCTCGATTAGTTCCTGGTTTAATGAAGTCCCGCCTTCCAAAAAATGAAATGTGTTGTGATTGGTTAGCTGTCCCACTGCGATGCGATTGGCGAACAGCTTAGACAGTGTTTCAGTACTGCCACGCCACTTGTTAAAGAAGCAAGTTCCTTGTACAACTGTTAGCGCAAGCTTGATTAAAGTGATTCTTACGTTTTAAATATGGATATTTTTCTTACAAAAATGCATTGATTTGCTACAGGAGGCCTTTATTGACCCCCCGGAGCTGTGTGAGGCACTTTTTATTATGGATGGATGCACTTTATTGGACTTGTTTTGGACTGATGAGGAGAAACACTCATCTATGCCGTTCTAAAACTTGGGAGTGCCAGGATGATTTTTAATATAACTCAGATTGCATTTGTCTGAAAGAAGGAAGTCATATACACCTAGGATGCATGGAGGGTGAGTAAATAATACGCTACAGTCCTATCATCAGCCTGCCAGATTGCCAATACATGATATTATGTATTTAATTATTTACATACTTAGTTTTATTGTCCGAAACCAGCTCCAGCATAAAAGGCTTAAAGGCTAAAATGTTAGGCTAAAAGCAGCCTAACATTATCAAAGAACATCATCACTGATTAGCCTAGCCTATTCTAGTGCAAGTTTATGCATTTTAAAAACACACATTATAAGTGAAGCTATCTACACTGTATGATAAATGATGGCCGCGTTGGATTTTTTACAAACGAAATATCTCCCTTTGGAGTGGACTTTGAGATTTGTAACTTTGTAGATCTTTTTGATGCACCCCTTTAAGCACATTGGTTCATTTGATGCTTCGTTTCAGTCCACCTGTTCAAACCATTTCAAGTTTAAAGGAACAGTTCATTAAAAATGAAACTTTTTTATTTTTATTTTTTATGTTCATGCCTCTCATGCAGTGTCTGTTCTTGTGCCTTCGTTTTGGGACTTTTATGTTTCCTCTTTCCTTTGCTTGTTTTTTAGTCTTTTGTAGTCTTTTTGTTGATTATCACCTCAGATGCTCTTTGTTATCCTGTTAGTCATTTGTATATATAGCCCTTGTGTTTCTTTTGTTCTTGGTCCATTCTTTGTGTTCATGTGTGGATGGTAGAGTTGGGGTACTCGGACTCGAGTCCGGTCTCGAGTACAATTTTTAGGCGACTCGGACTTGTCACGGACTCGGATGGATTTTTACTCGGACTTCACTCGGACTCAAGCCTTTCGGACTCGGAAAATATGCCGAGTCCATCCGAGTCCAGAGACAGCTGACGGAAATGTACAGTTTCAGTTACAATTACAAACAGTTGACTCAATGCATTATCACGAAAGTGATATTCAGTATTTGCATTTGTTTTAAGTCTTGTCCAGTAGGCTACTTGAAAGCCGACGGGTTTAATAATTCAATGGCACATCATCAATTTTTCTTTATATAATGTAATTTATTGTAATTAATGTAACTATAAATGCATTCAAAAATAAAACAGGTGTGAGTTTGCTGTGACTTATGGAAAGTATATGTAGGGCTTTATACACAGTGTGTACCATTGTAAAGACTAGGTTTATCCCTCACAACCTCATTTTCATCCAAGAAATAAAGTCATGAAGCCCAAACCCACAGCCACAATCATAAACAAAAGAGGTGCATTTTCTGCCCTTAAGGTCCCATTCACCAAGATACCTACTCCTTTACCCCCACCCTTGAATTTATACATTTACTATATCAGTGAATAAAGTCAAGTCCTGCCCTATAATTTATCACATTCTAAAACTTGTTTCACTCTGAAATGTGTCACAAGACATAAGTCAGCTATAACTTCTGTTCTATGACTTTAAGTTTGCTAAGCAGAGCATGGACACTTATGAGATGTTGTGAAATCAAAAATCAAAATGGCAAGATCCACTAGAGGTTTGCTTTTCTTACATTTCAATTGACATTGTGTTTTTCCAGTTGTAAAGGTTAAAAACAGGGGTGCCCAAACTCAGTCCTGGTCTTTGGTTTAGCTCCAACTTGCCTCAACACACCTGCCAGGGGGTTTCTAGTATACCTAGTAAGAGCTTGATTAGCTGGTTCAGGTGTGTCTAATTGGGGCTGGAGCTAAACTCTGTAGGACACCGGCCCTCCAGGACAGAGTTTTGGCACCCTTGGGTTATAACAATGTTAAGATTCCGACAAACAGTAGTGTTTCCTTGGACTCGGACTCGACTCGGACTCGGCCCTTTGGGACTCGGACTTGAGTCTGACTCGGCCCATTTTGGACTCGGACTCGTCTCGGACTCGATTGGTTAAAGACTTGGACTCGACTCGGACTTGACTTAGGTGGACTCGAACCCAACACTAGTGGATGGACTGTTCTGTGTTTATGTACCAAGTGTTTTAGTTTTTGTTCAAACTTGTTCAGCCTTGCTTCCATTTCTTAAAAGAGAAGTCCACTTCCAGAACAACAATTCTAGTTATTTACTCACCCCCTTGTCATCCAAGATGTTCATGTCCTTCTTTCCTCAGTCATAAAGAAATTATGTTTTTTGAGGAAAACATTTCAGCATTTTTCTCCATATAATGGACTGATATGGTGCCCCGATTTTGAACTTCCAAAATGTAGTTTAAATGCGGCTTCAAACGATCACAAATGCGGTTGTAAACGATCCCAGCTGAGAAAGAAGGCTCTTATCTAGTGAAACGATCGGTTTGTATATTATTTTCATAAAAATAATACAATTTAAATACTTTTTAATCTCAAATGCTCGTCTTGTCTTACTCTCTCTGAACTCTGTGTATTCTGACTCAAGACAGTTAGGGTATGCTGAAAAACTCGTATCGTATTTTCTCCCTTCAATTCAAAAATCATTTTAAAATCATCCTACATCACTGCAGAAGAACAGACACAGTGTTTGCAAAGTGAACATGCAAAGAAGATCAAACACCCTTAACAAAAAAGGTAAAACAGTGATATAGGATGATTTTGAAGTTGAGGGAGAACATGAGACGGGAGTTTTTCCACACACACTAACTGTCATGAACCGGAAAAAAATAGTATAGGCAGAGCAAGACACGAGCATTTGACATTAAAAAGTATATAAATTGTATTATTTTTATGTAAATAATTGATCGCTTCGTTTCCTCAGCTGGTATCATTTGAAGCCACATTTAAACTACATTTCCAAGTTCAAACTTGGGGCACCATAGAAGTACATTGTATGCTGAAATGTCCGATACGATGTCATTCATACAGTCTCCAAAAATCACAAACATTGGGTCTCATACACTAAAAACTAGGAGTGACCACGGGAGAACTTCTCATGAAAACTTTCCACCTAATTTACAACACATGCATATAAACTTATGCATATGTGGTTTCAAGTGTTTCCACATTTTTTTTTATAAGTTTAGAATAAATTATAGTATAAAAGCTATTAGTGAATCATGATTTGTTCATGTAGTGAATGAGACCTTGTGATTCTGCCAAAACTTTGAAATCTCATTTGCGATGACATCAATGATGTCAAAACTGGTGCTTGTAAATTTTGTAAATAGTTGTGAAGTGACCTAGCGTTGTACGTTCACAGCAGGTCTATCTAAACCGATGGCAGACAGGGAAATGTGTGCTGCAAAATATCACAGTAAAACACAAAGAAGCAACCTAAAACATGCTCACTGTATGTGTGAGATATGTGTGAGCTCTTGTTAGTCTCTAATGATCTGCATCTATCAGAGCGAAGCAGAACCTCTGGCTGTGGGCCGACGGCTCGGTCTGGGCTCATTTATCAGGCATGTGATTGGCTAAGGACAAAAAAGCAGGAAAATACACGCCGATCAAACTGGTGGCGGATCTATATGGATAGTAAAGCAGGACCCATAACAACTTATTTGAACAAAAAAATACATTGTAATTTATTTAACATGCAACTTTGTTTTTGTACAGTATGACACATAACAACTTATTTGGTGGATGTGTAACAGTGGGAATCAAAAGCAAGTGTCTTGTCCACTGCTCCATCACCACCTCTCTCTATAACAACAACCATGACAAAAAAATATATTTTAACTTATTTTTGTACACATATTTTAACTTATTTTTGTACACTCTGTGGGTAGTAACTACAGTACTGGTACAACAGTATTTTCTTTAGCGGCTATAGAAAACCATTCCCTTCCGTTCCCTTTAGTTACTGTTGCTATGTCCGACAAGCGACGCATAATATAATAAAATATTGAATGGGAATATACGCTGCACTTGACCTATCACTACAAGACGACTCGACAGATTCGGCAGCATTCATTCGCGGAAAAATCATTAGGCCTACATAGTCTACATGTAGATTCCTTTAAATGTTAAGGGGAAGATTAAAAAAGAGAAACTGGGTCTGTGAATTCAATTCTCACAGAATCACAATTGAATTCACAATTGAATTCATATCTTGCTACTCAGTCAGAATCTCATTAACCTGGAGTCCCAGTCTCTGTCACAATAATCATATAGGCTATGTGATGTTTTAGGCCTATTTTGCAGACATCCATTTAAAATGTAGGCAATGGCTTATAAAGAACCTTTTTTCCATATCCACTTAGGTTTCTCAGCTTGCACTCTAGCATTTGTGTGGTCCAGGTAACGTTAGCTTTGCATAAAAAAATGGTTATCATTCGCATGGCTACTTTTACTTGAGTAAAGAAGTTAAATCAGTACTTCTACTTTTACCAGAGTATTTTTTAACACAAGTATCTGTACTTCTACTTGAGTACGAGAAGAGAGACGGACTATTTTCTTTAGCGGAAGCATTATAAATTGTTTTTAAATCAATAAACTCCTTTTAAAATCAATATTTTGTGTCAAATTATTGATTTATTTTGTAGGTAGCCATGTAATAAGCGGGATAATGTAGAGTTTGTCTTACATGTGCTTCATGAGGCACACACGCGCGGTCTCTTGCTCTCCCTCTGTCATGCACGCGCTACGCGGTTTGGAGCACAGTCTCTGTCTCGCGGGCGCACTCACTCCCTCGCTCTAGATTCCGGGAGAAACTATTTGCGGCCATCAGATTCAATGAGCTATATATTTAATATAATAATTAAAATATAATTATTGATTTTTCATTAGACTATTTTTTGGTGCCCCCTCAGCACTCGGTACCCTACGCACAGTGCGTGATGCGCGTGGTGGGAGCGGCAGCGCTGAATGAACCTTATTGAAAAGTGTTAACTTACCATCTTATCAGTTAACGGTTAATAATCGGATAATGATTTGCGGTTGTCGGTTGGGAAATGAGCATCCCTAATAGCTAGCAAATACAAGTAAGTTAATGTTAATGCAGCTTAAACATCCTGCCATAGTGGAAAATCACTCAAAATCGATCATCTAATCAATCGACAACAAAGTCAAATTAGTAACTTATAGGTTATATATAGACACAAGCAATAATACATACCCAGATCATCCGATCCGGCGATGTTGATCTGACCAATCATACTTTGCCATCCGCCATTTGCGAACGGTCGCAAATACGTCCTTGTTGATACTTGGAAAGGAAGGAAAAATGCATCTCTTTGCCATCTGACGTGTCGCCCGGTGTGGCCCTGTTGCTCGGGGACGGCGATTGTGGTTCCGTCCCGGGTTACTATGGTGACGGCTGTGAGATGCCCCTTTTTTACAGATCTGCATGATTCACATAGGTCACATTTTCAGGTCGAAAAATCCGGAATTCCGGATTAATCCGGAAAAATCACATCCCTGATTTATTACTCTAACACACTCTCTCGTGCCTCTGCTCCGCCTCCTCTTTACCCCTCTGACACACACTCGCTGTCTCTCCCAAATATGAGTCACTTGGTCAGCCTCAGACATCCACCATAAATCTCTGCCATCAAACTCCTGAACCAAAAATCAATGGCTAATTCAGAAGCATCGTTTGCAGGAACACATGCACGGTACTAATGGACCCCAGGCCTTCGGGACTGTCCCGCAGCCGATGTGTGAAGAAATACACCCGTTTTCGACCATTAGGATACTAGTAAACGCCAAGCTAATAGGTTAATGCCAGCAGCATTAAATGAGATGGTACCAATCAATGCAGGAGTCAGGACTGCGATTTACAATCCGTTCAGAACGTTCCCTCGTACACTACCTGTAAATCCTACGATCCGTTAGCGTCTAATTAGAAGCGAGCCAATGATGGATGGGGAAACAAGGGGCGGGAGATGAAGCTGTCATGTTTTTTTTTCGACACTCGAGTCGGTGTGAGAAATTACGAAACAATCGTGCAGAGTGCTTACGCTGCGATTCCACAGGTCACAATGACAAATGGGCCTTCATCCGCTAGCAGAGCGTGAGCACGTCCTCCAGCAGTGGATCTGGACTACACATGCACACATGCATCAGACAGGCAGCTCACAGTACACAATGTCACAAACGCTTTGGTTTGTCTTTCTTTTTAAGGCCTTATATTTTGCTGTTCATGTATGTTTCATATAAAAGATCCCACAGTTGCGCACCGAAGGAGGAACCTAAACCACATCTACAAAGCAGAAGATCACAGAGACACCATTGTTCAGGACTCTTCACTCCAGGACATGCTAGAATCGTGGTGGTGCTTCAAGCTATTTATTTCTTTATATAGAGTGGATTTATTCATGTATTTACTATATATTCTACAGTATCTAATATAAACATGCAATTTCCTTCCCAGCTGTTTACTTTCACAGACATAACCAACTGTTTTTGTAACTCCTGTGTGTTTTTAACATGAACTTGTGAGCATTTGACAGTTTAAGCACTATAAGACACAAAAGACAACTTAGTTTAGTACTCACATGCCATATGACAGCCGCTTTCTGTGTGTGTGCTTTGGATGTATCTGAGGTACAAGCTGTAAAGGCACAGCCCTATTATGGAAAAGGGGGTGGGGAGCAGCAGCTCATTTGCATTTAAAGAGACATGCACGAAAACAGCCTGTTTCTCCTTCCATTCAAAATAGGCATTTTTAAAATGATATAATAAATGATCTGTGGGGTATTTTGGGCTGAAAATTCACAGACACATTCTGGGGACTTATATTATATCTTGGAAAAAGGGGCATATTAGGTCTCCTTTAAATATTTCCAAAATGCTGAAATTGAAGCCTCAATAATACTGCATAACAGTGGTGGTTTTGGCTCACGTTCAATTTGAAATCATGCTGCACTACTAGGGTTGGGAATCGAAAATCAATTCCAACTCCACAATCGGATACTTAAGGCGATTTTAGGAGATGAAGATAAAGATTGCGAACGCCAACATGATTCTATTCCTAAATTACATTGATTCATCGGTTTCATTCATAAACCTTTGATCACGTCTGTGCAGTGAATGATCACATCAGTGTGATCTGAACCTGTGTTTGTGCTGCCGCTCACCTGAAGAGAGCAGCTGTCATGTATATGATTGAAACAGCTTCACAGTCTTTTCAACCACACAGTATCATTATTTGTGTTACAAACATTCAAATAACCACAGAAGTACTGGGATAAAAGTTTATCGTTCAGATATAAACTCTGATTTGTATGTTAGCGATCAAATTAGAGTAGCTAAATCACCTTTTGAAAGTAATTTGACACTTAAAATCAAGATTTATCGATTACATTGTTACACCAGTAGGTGGTGAAAAGTAGCTGTTAAAATGTCTTGAATCATTCAAAAGATTCATTCACAAATGCTTAGTCATTCAGTAATGAAACAAGTAAATTCTGAGTAAGTCACTGAATCATTCATTCATAAATTACATGTGATCTTGTTTAGTTGTCTAGTTTTTCTCTTCAGAATCTTGAGAAAATCAGAGTCTCCATAAAAAAATAAAAATAAAAATAAATAAAAAAATGTCCAGAATCATGCAGCTCTTAAACGAGTCCAGTTTTTATGTGGCCTGCTGATTTTTGATCATGGTATTCAACTGCAACTTAATGTTTTGCAATAATGAGACACAGAATAAATGTTTGATATCATTTTTAATCACATTGGATTAGAAACTGGGAATCGAAAAGAATTGGGATCGATAAGCAGAATCGGAATTGATAAAATTCAAACGATATCCACTGCAGCATTTTCTAAAATTGGATGCACTGCTCAATTTGTCCAGAGGGGGCAGTGATAAAAAAGAGAAATGGATTATGCCATAACTTTTCGAATTACAGATTTATTACAGAAATTATTCTGTAATTACAGAATCTTCTGGTTAGCACGATTCAATTTAAAGATTTGTGACTTGATTCAGGAACATTTTTTTTGTAATTTGCAAATGATCCTATCTGATTCACAATGAGATTTGATTTAATTAGATTCAGTTATGATTAATGATTTTATTTTTTAAGTGCATTCATAGGATTATGTAAATGCTTCTCCTAATGTGTCTAAAGAAAACAAAACAACTTAAGATCTGAAAAAAGTAAATACATTAAATACATGTGCATACAGGGTACTTGTAATATAACAAAGAATGCAACAAAGAGTGCAGTGTGATATATTTATTGCTAAGCACAGTGGAAATAACAATTTTAAAATTCCCTATTTTTTCCAGGTTATAATAATTAGCTCACTCCTCAAAGAAATGAATGTACCAGAAACATTTGAGTTGAAATTAATGATGGTGACATCATCTCCTTACATTTTAAAACTGTAAGATTAAAGATATACAATTCACATTTTTATATCCACTTAATTTGTTAATAAACTTTCTTAAAAGAAGTCACTGGAATATCAGATGTTATTTGAGTTCAACTCAAACAATTCCTCATATAACAAAGGTGCAAAGACATTAACTTTTCTTGCTATCTTAATTTCAGTTACAGTTGCTGGATTTACTCGTTGATTGTTTTCTGTTTGCAAACCAGTTCTTGTGTTTAAATGGCTCTTCTGTTTTCATTGTCATACTTTGAGTATTTGCCATTTAACGCCGCAACAAATCAACCGCTTTAGTTTTCCTGACTATGTCTACATATGCTGTCAGTGTTCTTTTATCTCAACAGGCATTTGTAATTCTTCTAAGAAAGTTCATCTTGAAACCCGCTAGTTTAAAAAAAAAAAAAAAACAGTTTGGACTTGTTTTTCTCGTAACAAGCTGTTAGTCAGTACAGCAGCACATCTTCACAGCTCTCCTAACAAGAAGCACAACTGAATAAATCAGAGTGTTTTGTGACTGAACTGCTGCCGGCCGTCGTCATCAGCACATCCAGACAATCACAGCACAGAAATGAAGCTGCTCACAGACACCGACACCATCTGCTCAACACACTCCAGTCTGCGCTGGAGCAACCAGAGTCAGATGTGGGACAGACGGAGCTTTTGCCCCACATAAAAACCCAGAATTCATCATCTGCTTCTGAGGAGAAACCTTCAGATTGAGTGACGTGAAGGCTGAGCTGTGACCTGTTTACTGCGGAGTGATGCAGTGCGCTGACCTTTCACACACATACATTATTTACACGCTCAGCCCTGAACACACACACATCATTCATCTTTGAGGAGCTCCAGGATGGTATGATCTCTGACACTGGACTACACTGAAGATCTCCTCTAAAAATTATGGTTTTAACTATAGGACACAAGAACATTTTTTTTGGTTCAAGATGGTCATTTCAGGTTTGCGCCGCTGTGTTGTGAGTTGAGTCCTGTGCATTTAATATATTTGTCCGGTTTGGCTAAACAAACTTCACAGTTGTATTTCCCCTACAGTAGATTGATACAAACTCCATTAGGAGCATCAGCAGAAGCGTACGGGCTGTAAACGGTGAGCTGAAGCGGGACTGAAAGCATGAGCCATTATCATTACAGCTCATCAATAGACTAATGGAGGGTGTGTTTGTTCAAGGCCTTCTAACACTTTCTTCCATTAGTGATCCTGTATTGAAAGCAAGAAAGGATTTTCTTTATTGCTTATCGAATTGTACATTACATCCTCCTCTGATTTATTTGTGTGTGCATGAGTGGGATTCGCCAGTTAGCTGTAATGTGATCTTATCAATATATTTGGTTGAGGATTTGATGTATGATGCAATTTTTGTGTGTCCCTCACAGTATAGATCTTCCATATACAGATATACCATAGATATTCCAATAATAACTCATTCATCTCTTTTCTACATGTTCCTACTGTAGATAGTAATACATTTCTGTCATAATTTTCAAAATTATTTTTACTTTGTAGTCAAAACCTTTGAGTCTCAGTATACAGTAGTTTTAGCTCAGTTGAACTTGTTTCATTATTGATAAACTTGACTGACGCTGTCACTGAATTGAAATGAATCACTGTTGAACTGAATTGAGTTGAATAATGACACTGTTGTCTGCTGTTTGTAGCTGAAACCATTTGAAATTTGTTTCATAATCAATGAATTGTACAACATTAACAATGTTGTTTTCCTGTTTATTAATCAAAATGCTTCTGCATTGCATTAAATGCTATGTGAATAAATGTGACTTGGCTTTTTAATGAGTTTTAATCAATGAAATGTTTAAAAAATGCATGTGAAGTGACTCTAAAAGCAGTTGTGAGCAGAAGACGTGACCCTGTACCACAAAGTCTTGGGTATCACAGGTATATTTGGAGCAATAGCCAACAACACAATGTATGGGTCAAAATTATCGATTTTTCTTTTATGCCAAAAATCATTAGGATATTAAGTAAAGATCATGTTCCATGAAGATTGAAAATTGTAAATTTCCTACCATAAGTATATCAAAACGTAATATTTGATTAGTAATATGTAAACAGTAATATGTAATATGCAACTGTGTAAACCTATAAAATATAGACATGTATTTTAAAAAATATATATATTATAATATGTGACCCTGAACCACAAAAAGAGTCATAAGGGTCAATTTATACATCAGGATAGGATAGGACAATATTTGGCCGAGATACAACTAGTAAAAAATCTGGAATCTGAGGGTGCCAAAAAAAAAATAAAATAAATCAAAACAATGAGAAAATTGCCTTTAAAGTTGTCCAAATGAAGTTCTTAGCAATGCCTATTATTAATCAAAAATTAATTTTGATATATTTACAATAGGGAATTTACAATATATCTTCATGGGACTTGATCTTTACTTAATATCCTAATGATTTTGGCATAAAAGAAAAATCTATAGTTTTGACCCATTCAATGTATTTTTGGCTATTGCTACAAATATACCAGTGCTACTTATGACTGGTTTTGTGCTCCAGGGTCACATATACAGTATGCATATATGTGTATGTACATATATTACATTTCCACATCATGGAAATCATAGGTAGAGACTCCAAACATGAAACGACCACAGACATGTTCAGTATGTACAGTTTACCATTTAGCTGTTCTGCTCTCAGACATGAGTTATCTACATTTAAAACCACTGCACTGCAAAAACATGCCAAGGCCTTGATAGGCAAAATAAAAACAATCAATACATATCAGCTAGTTTATCCTGCAGTAATATCCTGCATAATTCCCCAGAAATTAGTAAGGTTACTGCAGCCAACCTGGTGAATTATTGAAAATTAATGCGCGGGAGGGCAGAGGTGGCCCGGAATCATTTCACTTCATTAATTCAGCCGTCCAGACTCAATTATTCCACTCACACCACGCTTAACAAATATAAATGTGTTTATCTCAAGAAAAGTTTTGAGTTTTTGCCCTTATAAAGCTCTTGCATGAAAAACTACTTTCTTACATCACCGACTGAGCATCTTAACTAGAAATAACCCAAACCACTGCTACTAGTCTGAAACCAATGTGAAGTGAAAACACATAGAAAGAGTCCATTACTCTGCAGTGAGACAATATCAATCTAACAGCCTTTCAACATCAACCAATCAGAACCAAGAATGTAACAATACAGTGAAATAATCTAGACCAGGGGTGGCGAACTCCGGTCCTGGAGAGTCCACAGCCCTGCAGAGTTTAGCTCCAACCCTAATAAAATCTCACCTGCTTGTAGCTTCCTAGTAACCCTTCAGATCCCAGGACCGACGTTTATTCCACGGCTCCATAGACTGCTACTTGAAAAACTTCATTTTCTGCAACCAGATCAGTTCTTCCCACAAATAAACGTGATCACTGTTTGCAAACACTGAATTGGTCTATACAATTGTTTACGCCCATGAAAAATACGACCTTTAGGGCCATGAGTCAAACAGGCCCACCAAGTTTCATTCCAGTTGGCTTCCATTAACCATGTCTAATAGGTGCTCAGAGTTCATCAGCCTGTGGCTGATATAGATGCTTGTGACACTTTGGACCAAGAGCGTGGGTACCGATTTCCATGTCAATAGGACAAACAGTTGCGTAGTTCTGCCCGTTTTTATGTTTTTTCACTCTTATAGCACCACCAAGTGGCCAAGCTCCTTGACTATTTTCACGTGACCTCAGATTGAGCTCTTACATATGCGTTGTGAGTTTCTCATTTTTTTTTATAGGTTATGTTGTAAGTTATAGTCGTTTTAGTACTTAAACGTTAAACGTCCCTTTTCAAACATTTTGGCATGCCTTTGTGACGGAGAGTTAAACTCCATGTAAAAACATGCGTGAGCCAAGGATTCCAATGATTCGTCACCAAGCCTGTGACGAATAGTTTATTCATTTTGTACTTTAGATCGCTGTAGCGCCCCCATTAGGCTGATTGGGGTGAGCCTTGGTGACATCACAGATGGTGTGAGTACAACCATCCCTCTGAGTTTCAAGTCTCTACGACTTACGGTTTGGTCTGCACGATCAGTTTAATTGGAGATCACTGATCCTTGGCCATGCTAACAATTACAATAGGGTTTCACTGAATGTCATGAGCATAAGTGAATGAGTCCATACTTATTAAAAATGGATGCCAGAGGGAGCACGTACAGGAAAAACAACACAGGCCCGAGGACTGAGCCCTGCAGGACTCCACAGTTAATACTAGAGGAGGAGTGATGACCGATATGAACAGCCTAATAACCTGTTAAGAACAAACCCACTGTAATACTGTGCAACAAAGACCCACTGCTATCTCCAAACAGGTCAACAGGACCTAATGGTTGACTGAATCGAATGCAGCATTCAGTCAGTAATGAGACTAAAGTCATTGATTTCCCAGAGTTGGTTTTAGTAAAGATCTCACTTGAGACTCTTAAAAGAGCAGATTTAGTAAAGCTTTAAAACCAGACTGAAATATGAGAGAATTGACAGTCAAATATGATTTTAACTGAATAAGTACAACTTTTTCAAGGATGCTTGAGATAAAAGGAAGATTGTAAATAGGAAAGAAGTAAGGTTTGGTTGTAAGATATGGTGTCACAGCATGTTCAAGGCAGTTAAAGAAGGAGCTAGTAGATAAGCATTTGTTAATGTGCAATAACAGACCAAAATTGATAGTTTCAATGATTTGTTGTGCTAAAATAATGTTATAATGCCACTGAAAGAGCAGGACTTGACTCTCGAAGGCTCATGAGAAAATTAAATTCATCATATAAACCACAAAAAGTAGCATTTACACAGAGATTTGCGTTATACCGTTATCCTCTCTGAACACTTCACTGCACACTCAAAAGCCAAACACAACAAGACAATCACATCTTCATTAATCAATCAACAAACTTCACCTGATTAAGCAGTAATTAGAGAGCCGGGCACGAGGCCAGCTCAGATCTAAGAGTGATCGGCAGGACGGGTTTCAGAGTAACACAGACGCTCCTACCTCAGTGGTGCGGCGCTCGAGCGGATCCATCTCGTCCGGATTGGCCGTGTGTGTGAAAGCTGCTGTCCACTGTGCTCGCTCGCGCTCCAGGACCAGGCCAGGCTCTGTGGATACAAACGGCATAAGTTTTTAAAAGTTTAGACATGTTGATGTAACATGCAATGTACCTATGAATGACATTTCAACTACTTGAATTTTTCACATATTAAGCTTCTGCAAACTGTTGTGTTGTGGAATAACGATCATGGATTCAAGTAGACGTTTAGTATAGTGTGAGATGACAATGACACTCCTTACCTTTTGTTGAAAAAGTTAGATAACATTTGGACTAGTCGTCAACTTTGCCTGTTCAAAACTTATTATCAAATATTCATGCACATGGTAACGGTGACACGTGCCTTTGCAAACATCACCCATTGATAGCATGCAAAATCTTATAATATTAATGTGTTTATTCAATGTGCATTTCTCACTGTCACATCATTATGACACAAGCATGTTTAAAGTTGTGTCACTCACATTCGGGCTGTTTCTCCAGCAGCAGTTTCAGCTCGCGACGTCGTGGACGGCCTCCGTCTCTCTGCTGATGGCCGTTTCTATGACAACAGACAGCATGAGACACCAGAACTGAACACGGGGCAGCTGATCGTTTAGGAAAAGTCTCAGATCTAGAGGGAAAACCACAGTGTGCTGACTGCCAAACAAGTTCAGGAACAAGATGTGAAATGACTTCAGTTGGATGAGATAATGTACAATCTGCCATGCTTGCGAGTGCAGGGAATAAAACATCTTCTTTATATTCTGCAGATACATGCTGAGATTCTGTAATATAATATCATAGGTATGTAAATGTACATGTAAATGTATGATTCTCTTTACCCTTCCAGCTTTGGTTTCTGGAGGCTCCTCAATACTGCTGAGGCGATGAGCCGCGTCTTTCTGCCTGAAAAACAAAAGCAATCAATGGTCACTTGCCCAGTTATGCCCTCACGACCAATAAAATGGCAGTTAATGGCAGCATCTGCATTGTATGTGGCGATTCCCTGGTTGCTTTATAAATCCTGAAATTTGTCTTAATGCTTCCGTGTCATTTACACACATTCATGTTGTTTCACATAAAGATAAAATGATGATAGAATTTTCAGTTAGAGATAAACTAACCCTTTACATATGGAACAAAACAGAAATAAGAAATAAGCAATACAATTATTTTCAAACAATATCACATGCTAGTTAACGGGTAGACAGCGCATTCACTATAAACTTATAATTTGCTGCTTATTAATAATTAGTTTAGGTATGGAGGGGATTAAAGGGTCTAGAATGTGGTCATGCAGAATAAGACACTAATACATGCTTGATAAGTACTAATAAACAGCCAGTATGCTGGTAATCAGCAGTGTTGGGGAGTAACTACTTACATGTAATGGAATTAAGTAATTTAATTACAAAATAAATGTAATTGTAATTAGCTACATTTACTGAGATTTTTTGTTTTTTTTTTGTAATTAAATTACAGTTACTTTTGAAAATATTAATCATTACAAAGGGGGTTACATCTGATTTTTATTTTTTTTTTCACACACACATACAGATTTAACTCTTTCATAAATTACATTGGCTGCTCTAAAATGAGACACCAATGTTTCAGGGGTTTAGGACACAGAATAGGACACATGCTTATTCTTAACTGTTTTATTTCCTGCTGCTGTTTTATTTTCCTTTATGCATACAGTACACTTTTTTAAGATTAATTGTTTTGTCCAAGGCATTGTTAAATGCCAGTGTTTCCTGTCATAACTATGCAAACCTTTGTTTTCAAAACCAGTATCATAGCTATTACACTATTTCTTATTATGATTTTAAATCTGTATTTAACCTCACAATGATCTCAAAGTAAATAAGAGGTGTTCAGTCTGAATTTGTGGTGTCTGTGCTTTAAATTAAATGATTACACAGCTCTGTGGAATGCTTGATTCTGATTGGTCAGTCGTGACATTCCAAGGTATGTTATTCCCTGATAACAACTGGTAAAAGCTAATAACCCACACTCATCCGGGCAATGTAAGTCGGCGCTATACACTTGATAGTTTTTCTTGGTGGAAGCTTTGCGTTTGTTTAGCTTAATAAAAAAATGTAAAACTCAATTCAATATTTATTAATTTAATAATTTCTTAATTCTGTCATCCTGGTATCATAGACTCGCTCTATTGTTGCATACAAACACAGCTGTACACTGTAATGGATTATAAGATAACTAACAAACTAGTACTCTAAGTACTAGTAGTTCATTATTTATGTGGTGAAATGTTGTGTAATAAAATTAGTTTGACTGCACTGTATCTCTGAAATGTCTGTCTAGTTTGAACTTACTAGCAGCTAATTTCTTCATAGAAGGTTTCCGTTCAAATATTTTAACTCAGATCAGTGTTTTGTGTCTAATTATTTACTTTTGTGGCATTGTGTGTAATAAGTAGGATAATGTACATCCAGCCAGCTGTTATGGCAAAATAAAAACGTATACTTATTATTATTTTAATTTAAGTGACAAAGGGTTTTGAAAGTCTGACAGTAATCAGTGTTGAGTGCTACTGTAAGGTTAACTCTGCCCGGTTGAAATGTTTCAAAATGATTAACAGTTCAAGATATTAGAAATTTAGAAAACAATCAAAAAGTAATCAAATGTAATGTTACATTACTTTAATAAAGTAACTGAAAAGTTACACTACATGTTACATTTTAAATAGAGTAATTTGTAATCATTTTCAAAGTAACCTTCCCAACACTGGTAATTTGCATGCTAGTTAGTAGTTAGAATTGGTTCTCAAAATAAAGTGTTACATTTCTTTTTATCCACTAATTTTATTCCTCCCATGACCACAATTTGTTCCAGTGAACACGGACTAAATGAAAAGGCTCAAGGTGTCAGATGGAGGTGAGGATATTACAAAAAGACACAAGAACAGTGAACACAACATCTCTGTGTCACATCACATGAAAAATACATGTCATGGATTGAGCGCATATAGTTTCAGAGGGGTTTGTGGTGTAATGCAGTGCTGAACTGCAGTGGTCAGGTAATAACCAGGAGTACATTGAGGTGATATTTTCATCTGTCTCTGAGAAGCTTTCAGAGGGAACATCAACCTCAAGTCATTGACTGAACAACAAACACTCTGACTATAACACAAACCTGCTATGAGAGGAGAAGCACTGTGAGAAGATCACTGAACAACACTTACAGAAATCGTACAGAATTAGTTGACCCAAAAATGAAAATATGCAGAAAATGTGATCGTTTGTTTGTTCATCAGATTTGTAGAAATGTGTGATTCCATCACTGTCTCACCAATGGATCCTCTGCAGTGAATGGGTGCCGTCAGAATGAGAGTCCAAACAGCTGATAAAAACATCACAATAATCCACAAGTAATCCACACCTCTCCAGTCCATCAGTTAACATCTTGAGAAGACAAAAGATGAAACAAATCCATCATTGATCACATCAAAATCCAGCCACATATTTGTTTAGAGCTGTTTTGGCTTGTACACAGTGCTTGATCTGTGCAGATTTCTCTCCTGATTCAGACAACCTTTTCACCGGAGGAAGTGTTATTATGGATTATGGACTCAATATATTTTAGTTCAAAATGTCTTAATGATGGACTTGTTTCAGCTTTTGTCTTCTCAAGATGTTAACTGATTGAGTGGTGTGGATTACTTGTGGGTTATTGTGATGTTTTTACCAGCTGTTTGGACTCTCATTCTGACGGCACCCATTCACTGCAGAGGATCCGTTGCACTTCACCACTAGATCTTCTATAGTGTAAGATACCAGTCAGTTCAATTCACAAATGTTTTAATGAAAAATTGTATCCTTTTTTTTTTGTAATAGTATTGGTTTTTTAAAAGCAAGAAGACACTGCTAAGCAAAGCAAATATGATGCCAAATTTGAAATGTTGAAATTCAGGAAACTGGCAATAAAATGTTCGGTCAGGTTGCCTGAACAGTGGAATGAACTTGTTTTATTCAAGTCAAACATATTAAATCAAGCAGACTACATCTGATTGACAAATGAAAGTCATTTTTAATGGTGAGATCAGGTAGCATTACAGTTGGACAGGTTTCTCTCTATCAGACAGCAGTTTTCCTGACCTTTGCTGCTTTTATTTGTGAAAGCATGTTATCAGTGACCCATTACAGGAGAAACAGTGAATAAGGGAAAAGAGCTTTATCTGCAGTCATTAATTGGAAAACTGGAAATCAATTTACTCCAACAACACTTGCTGGAGCAATTATTCAAGGTTGCATTCACAAACATCTACAGCAGAGAGAAAAAACTGATACAGTTCGATCTGGAGAAAATCTGAGCGCTGCTGGCCCCACAAAAATCAACAGAAAGCAGACGCACAGTGGATCAAAGCTGAATTTTTAAAGTTAAAATAACTTGTCCTGCCGCATTGTAATATACCAAGCAAAACATGTCATATACATACAAGATGCTCTGCTCAACAACACACATGATGTGAGGAATCAGGACAAGATACACTAAAGCTCAAATGGTAAAAGTAATGCTAGACTCTACTAACATGCAGACAGAATGGCAAATGCATTGACTGCTATGCAGAACATGCACACATTATTTCTGTGATACAGACAGAAAAGCGTCTGTCTGATGCGTGACTGTAAACATCTCCGAGACGAAAGCGAAACATCCCCTGGAGCGCAGCCTGTGCCACACGTACACATACACCAGAGAGCAATGAAGGGCAGAAAACGGCTCCGTTCACCTTAGAGATATGCATTATGCATGCGGATAGCAAATTCATTTAATATCTATAATTAAGCAGCTCATCAAGGGCAGTGGCTCTTCTGGGGCTCGAGAGAGAGCGACGGATGGGAATAAAGCGCTCAGATGCCGTCACTGCATCCAGTTCTGATGGAGGGATATTTTAGTGTTTGATCAGATATCATTCATTCACTCCAAACAGTTCAGAAAAACAAAGCTTCAGTGTAATAGCATAAAGTGGCTTAAGATGGATTTTCATTGTTCTGCTTGATTCAGTCATAATAAATCATACATTTGACTTGAAGGTCTTTTTGCTGTCACTACACGAAACATATGTCGGATATTTTTTGGGTGTATTTCTGCCTGGTATGGATGCGTGCACATGAAAATGCTTCAGAGAACTGCTGTATTGACATTTTATTTCAATAATGCTTAATTATTATTTTCTTTTACTGCATATCTCTGTGATATAAAGTATGCTTGAATAAGAATATTATTTGTAGAAAATTATTTTTAGTAAAGGTATTTCTTGCATGAAGCAAATGTTTGAATGTGACTTGTAAGTATACATCATTTGTTCTCACTCAAGAAAGGTTTTATTCCTCCACATGTAGCTGCTCCACCTGTTTTGACAGATCGGCATTCATAGTGTTTCTCAGCAGCCTAATGCAAGTCAGTGAGTGAAATGAAATCACCCCATCTGGGACAAAGATGTTTGGCTGTTGAACTGTAAGGGTGAACTGTAAAATCAGACTCGGCAGCAACCAATATGTGTGTGTGTGTGTGTGTATATATATATATATACTACCAGTCAAAAGTTTTGGTCCAAAGTACAGAAAAAACAGTAAAAATATTGAAATTTGATATTTGAATATATTTTAAAATGTATAAACAATAATATGTATGTATATTATTATTATGTTGAAAACAGCTGAGTAGATTTTTTTCAGGTTTCTTTGATGAATAGAAAGTTCAGAAGAACAGCATTTATCTGAAATAGAAACATTTTGTAACATTATAAATGTCTTTATCATCACTTTTGATCCATTTAAAGCAACCTTGATAAATAAAAGTATTAATTTCTATAATGCCCCCAACCAAATGCTGATCTTTAGATATTTCTATTCATCAAAGAATCCTGAAATAATAATAATAATAATAATAATAGTAATGTTTCTTGGACAGCAAATCAGCATATCAGTATGATTTATGAAGGATCATGTGAAACTGAAGACTGGAGTAATGATGCTAAAATATTCAGCTTTGATCACAGCAATCAATTAAAAACATTTTAAAATATATTCAAATATAAAGCAAGGTTTGGTGAGCAGAACATACTTAAAAAAAACATTAAAATCTTACTGTTCAAAAACCTTTGACTGGTATGTATACATCTAAAAAATGAATGGAACTAATATAGACTATTGTATATTTATATATAGTTATTTATTTTAATATAGTTATTTTCTTTTTTAGAAAGAAGAAAAATAACATAAATCAAACAATGTCCAGATGTTGATAACAGGGCTACCAAAATTTCAACCTCACATACAATGTAAAATGAAACTGCTTTTATAATATTTAGACTTCATAAGCTTGATAATCAACATGTTCTGATGATGTGCAGCTCCTTTGACTTACTTAAAAAAAAAAGCTCGATTATTACAGAGTTCGCGCGCATCGCTGAGAGACACGACGGACGCGCGGTCACGGGAACCAAACCGGCTCGGGTTCGGTCATTATTCGATTTCGGGACTGAAGAATACATAGCAAAGGACTAACTATCCGCTGATGGGCGCCGTCGGCTCGGTGGTTTCGATGAGGTAACGGAGCTCAAGGCGAAACACCGACGAGAAAGTTCTGCTTCACCTCACGGAGAAAGCGAGAGCGTCCCTTCATCACCTACAATTAAGATCAATACATTCATACAAATGAAAGGGATCAAAATCACCCTTTGACATGTGACGTGATGGATATGAAGCGCCGCAGATCCCGACGCCACCGTGAACAATCTCGAGCTGATCAGTTCATCCTCGCGTCTATAATCGATCAGAATCAGAATCGTTCTTGACTCTCGTCAGACACGCGGAACATAAGACGAGACTGAGGTGAGAATAGCGGTAAAAGAGCGGATTTACCTGAGAGATGCCGAGAGCGTCTTCAGAGCTGACAGACAGTCACACGCATGACATCACCGCATCACCTCCGCGAGCGAGCGAGCGTCTGACCCGCGCCGCTGCTGCAGGACAGCGCGTGAGGAGCGTCGCGTCCTGTCCTGGGCTGCTTCCTCTCAGCCAATCAGAGCGTCGCATCCGCAAGCAGCATCACACTCCATAAGCAGCATCAATCACGCTCCGCCGAACAGGCGCTACAGCGGGGCTAGTTGTCACAGGGCTTGTATCTTAGCTGCTGTGGAGACCTTGAATCAAATGCTGGTTTTCTTCAACTGGTACTGGATAATGGAATAAGTAACAATAAGCGTCGGGTGAACACAACATTAATGAACCATCAGCTATGGTCAGCTATGTATTTTTATATTTGTTTTATTTTATTTTTAAATTTCCATTGACCAAGACCCCTGTATGCCTTTGCTTTTTTTACTGTTTTATATTTAGCTGGGAATAAATAAATAAATAAATATAAATAAATAATAGCCTGTTAACTAATACTTCGTTGTTGACAACGTATTTTGTTCACATTTTATTTTAAGCTCCAATCCTCACTATTAACTATTAACTATGACCTTTGCCTCAATAAACTTGTAATTTGCTGCTTATTGATAGTTAGTAGTGTAGTTGTTAAAATAATAATGTGCCTTATAAGTAGTAATAAACAGCCAATATACTAATATGCATGCTAATTTATAGAAAAAAGAATAAAATTTTGTTCTAATCCTTGCCGCTAATAGGGCATTAAAGGTCAAGTCAGGGTCCACTGAACATTCACCTTTTAATTTCTGCTTTCTTGTCAACCATATTGCTATTTTTGCTTCACCCACCATAAAGTTTTTTAAAGACATTGTTTTCTTTGCAGCAACATAGTTAAGACCAAACATATAATTCACTAGGCTAAATACTTCTAATTTTCTGAAACAATCTTCCAAGGTCTTAAATATTCTTCTTAAAGGGGTCATCGGATGCGAAGTTCACTTTTATATGTTGTTTGAACA
Source organism: Labeo catla (assembly GCA_012976165.1). NCBI lineage: Eukaryota > Metazoa > Chordata > Actinopteri > Cypriniformes > Cyprinidae > Labeo > Labeo catla. Next base: position 326,083 of record VONZ01000517.1, read on the forward strand.
TTAATGTGTGTTGGCAGTGTATGTACAAATCTACCCTATAATGATAAAAATCCATGCAGTGGTTTTTAATTAATCTGTAAAAATAATATCCCCTTTTTCAAATTATGTGGCATCATACCGACTGAGGCCGCTCCCACGATAGTTGATTGACATGAGCGTCTTACCTCAGACCCGCCTTAAATCAGCTGTAACAGTCCGACCTCCATTGGAGCAGGGATGTAAGTTAGACAGAAATTGAGTGATTGAGGTGTTGTGTTGCTGGATGTAATAATGAACATAGTGGTCGTCATTTACTCCCGACATCTGAGCCGCTGAAGATGCAGTAGATTACATTTGTTTGTGAAGGGAATGCGCCTCCCGATCTACATATATCCGCCTATGTTCGCGCAAATTATTCGTGATCCAGCTTCACTTACAGCAGAAGACTTTTATGAATCTCTGCAGTCACCTTTCCTAATAAGGTGTTACTTAGCAAGTTGTACGGCTAAACGTACTAAATGCAGCTAAAGAAAACAATCTCTCAGAGCAGCTCCTCACTCTACAGAGAGAAGAGAGGGGCGGGGCGAGGAGAGCTCATTTGGATTTAAATGAACAATCCCTCAGAATCAGATGATTTTTGCAGAGCTTATTTTGACATGGTAAAAAGGATGTTGTTTTACACAACCATTGAGAATTTTTAACCAACTATATTATAGACTTTTCATTAAGACCCTAAACAATCATATCAACTTGTAGAAAATGGGCATCCGATGACCCTTTTAATCTAAAACAAAGAGAGAGAGAGAAACACAGCTGAAACCAGCCTAAGCTGACCTTCATTAAGCTGGTTATAGCTGGTTTAGCAGGCTGGTTTTAGATGGCCTTTGATATTCTTAAGCTGATCAGGATGGGAGACCAGCTAAAACCACTTGAACACCAGTTTAGCCAGGCTGGAAGACCAGCTTGACAGGCTTAGTGTTGTTGCTGTTTTTTTTTTTTTTTCCAACTGGGAAGGTGGATACTTCAGACTAAATAAAATGTGCACATTTACTAAAGCACATGTAGAAACATAAAGGTTCAGCGCAAACCTAACCATCACTGGAGTGTCAGCACATTGCAAAAAAAACACACAAATGAAATTCATACAAATTGACCATAAGATTGCACTGCAATACCTATAACAACATAAAGTTGGTATTGTATCAGGAGCCTGAGTGAGATCATGACGTTCTCAGATAAGTCAGTGTACATCTCTTCACTGAATGCATCTACAGGCTCATGTACTTTGGGCTTTTGGATTTCAATCAAACAAAAACAGATAAATGTATGCAAAAATAAACATTTATTAACACAAATGTGTTTCTCTCTTCCAGCATTACAGCACAGACTGACACACGTGCTGAACAGCAGCTCATTTGAGGACACTCCTGTAAGCCAATGAAGACAGATGTGGACAGCAGTGATCCGGCATCTGACAACACAACAACAAACCTAAATGAGACGCTTACAGCAAGAGTATGACTCTACAACAACCCCCATAACAGACACTTTGTGATGCTTTAGTATGTTTGATGCATGATGTGCGATACCTGAACACCCAGTCTGGATAGATAGCGGTTGCGCACTCCAAACGGAGACAGAGGCTTCAGATGATCGCGATCGTCCACGGACGGCTGAGGGACACGTAAGCGCTCAACATCCCTGAGACACCAACACAAGTGCAGTTCACACACTGACACACTCACACACAAGTAAAATGGTGCATCTTATTTTTTATTATCATAATGAGCACCCAAACCCCCGCAGGCTAAAAAACAAGTGAAATCAAACAGATAACCCAACATTAACAAACAGAGTGTGAGAGGAGATGAAGACAGATGTGAGTCAATGACACAGAGTGAAGATCAATAGTGTCGCTTTGGCCGCATGCGCTGCACTGCAGCAGTCAGAATCAAACACCTGCCGGAGCTTCATTATAGACGCTCACAAACAGTTCAACTGAACATCTTTGTACTTGTCTAGCAAAATACAGACGCATTTCAAATACAGCGTTACAAACTGAACAAAGAGAGAGTACACAGAGATGTATAGTACAGAGTATACAGGTCAATACTTTCACCCCAAAATCTGATAAGAAACAAAAATATTTACCTGTTTGCTATTTTTCATATTCCACTACATTTTGACGGAAAATGTAACATTCTCAAAATGTAACTGCAAAAAATGAAAAGTCCTAAAAGCCACACGTCGGAGACAAATACAGGTCAAAAACACATTTAAAGGGTCTTGATGATACAAATGTGCATGTAAAATCAATCTTGCTCATACAGCACCATTCTGATTCAAACGCCAAGAAGCATATATAAAAAAAATCTTGAATCTTCATTCAAGTAAACCCTGACTGTGCAAAACAAAAAAGAAATATTACAACAACTGATTAAAAAAAAACATGAGGCACTTATGAGTCTAGCTAAAATCATCTAAATCTGTTGAAATCCTGTGACACAACAATACAGGAATACTTACCAACTGGCTGTTCAGTCAGTCACCACAGACAATATAGAAGTGATTCATATTTACACAGCCACACATCAACATGACCTGCGGCTGATAAAAGTCTTGTCACATGTAAAGCCGTTCTCTGTTAAGTACTAAAGCGGATTTGACAGTGTTCACGTGCGAATGGACCCTGAATATTACTGCTCATCTGAAATGCTGGAATGGGCTTCTAGACTCAATAAACTCACTGATGTTTAAGATGCTTCCCTGAGTCAACAACTGAAACTGAAATGTGCATTCTGAAGAGAAATGTGCGTCCATCCCCAAAAAATAAAAAAGGAAACAAAAGGAGAAAAAGATTAAAGGGATGGTTCTCTCAAAAATGAAAACATCATCATTTACTCACCCGCAAGTTCTCAAAACTTGAGTATCTTTTTTCTGCTAAGCATTTATTTTCATTATTTTCATTATGATTACACACATTTAACCCATTACTACAATAATACTCTAATTAAAATCATCTTATCCAGGGTCAGTTTCATTGTTAAAATCATGTGAATTGAACTGGAGGTATTACATGGTAATTCCATGTTAATAAACAAATACTACAATGAGGTACAATTAAAAGTGTAAACTATAAAATGTAATTTGTAATTGACTTTTTTGTATTACAGTAACAGGAATTTGGGGCTTAAATGTGTTGAACTGTAATGAAAATAACGTCAAGCTGATTTACGCTCATCTGATTTAAGCTCTGTCTGTCGGTTCAGGACTCTAGTGTGCTCAGTGGTGACAGGAGAGGTGCTCAGTGAAGGATTGTGGGTAGTCTGAAGCGCTCGGTGACGTGTCAGAGAAAGTGGTCAGTGCAGAAAGGCCCGTGGTGAAGGAGACGGGCGTCAGACGCGCTGCGGTGAAGAGCCTTCACCTGAAACACAGCACATCAGACACGTGAACACCGCTCACAACAACACACAGACACACAAACACCAGCGTCTGAAGACAAACACTGTGTGAAATGTGCTGATCCACTGATGAAGTTCCATATGAAGCACACACACTTCATTTTTCTTGAAACACGTCTGTGGATCTGTGTATGAGATGTGTGTGTTATATTGACTCACTCAGACTTGATTCGGCTGGCTCGTGTCGAGGACGACAGGTTCAGATCTCCCTCTGACAACAGAAGTGAAGGAAACGTGAGTAACGGCTCATTACAAACTGAGATTATCTGGAGCGAATGCTGATGTTACCTTTGTAATAATCATACAGATACAGCAACACCACCGCCAGCAGAGCCACTGAAACACACATGACAACAATCAGTCACGTCACAAGAGTGTGAATCGTAAAATGTCCACTCCTCACAGGAAGTTGATTCAGATTCAGTTGTATGTGTTCATACTCACAGCACAGGCAGCCGATGAAGAAGACCTCGAGGAACAGGTATCCTTTGAGGTCTAAGATGCTTCCCGCAGCCATGGACATGAGGGCCAGCCCCAGGTTCTGTATGGACTGCATACTGTACAACACAGCAGAACGTTATTACATGACAAAAACATCTGCAGCAGCATCAGGAGACTGACGGGACGAGACTTACAATCCATACGCCGTTCCCAGCTGATGCTCCGGCACCACAAACGCCACCATGGGCCAGAGAGCACAGGCCAGCAGAGAATACGACAAACCTAACAGACACTGACACACACGAAACACACCCTTAATGACCTGAAGAGCCATTAGAAAACACAGACAGTTGAGGTCAAACGATTACATACACCTTGCAGAATCTGCAAAATGTTAATTATTTGACCAAAATAAAAGGGATCATACAAAATGCATGTTATTGTTCATTTAGTACTGACCTGAATAAGATATTTCACATAAAAGATGTTTACATATAGTCCACAAGAGAAAATAATAGTTTGTGTGGTTTTGAGATCCATCTGTTCACACTGTGCCCGAAGAATATGTTTACAGAAAAATACATACGTTCGTACTGAACATTTATGGCGCAACATATTTTGTGTGAAAATAAATCATACAAGTTGTTTATTTTGTTAGAAAAATGTATTTTAAAAAAAATTTGTTTAAATGTATAAGGTGGTAAAAGGCCCACCAGCATGGGGTAAAAGGCACAAAGTATTGATACAAATACTTTATCTAAAATCACGTTTTTTTTTTTTCTAGTTAATACGTGTTCAAAACAATTACTTTAGCAAAGTCTGTACTATTTTCTGCTTATTTTGATAAATAAAATAATTTTTTTTTGTTCAATAAATATACTGTCATTAAATATGTTAACATAAAACATTTATTTTAAAATACAGAAACAAAATCATTTTAAAAAGTAGATCCCATAGTAATTTAATATAGATTTACAGCAGTAACAACAAATGATATTTTATTATATGTTTATTATTATATTATATTATATTAATATCACGTTTTAAAATATGATGGTTTCATTCTAAACATGGTGATTATCTCTAGGATGGAGATCCAACATAATGTATGATATTTACCATCTGAATCTAACCATGTCATATCAACAAATGGAAAAGTCAGCCTTCTATTAATTATATTAATTATTGTGTCTTTTAGCCCCAACAGCAGGGGCACTTCTTACCCCAAATGCCATGTTAATTATCTTAAACAAAACTGAAAATCATTAAGAAGACATTTGTCTCAAGATATATTTAGTGATTCTCATTTTCTACTTAAATCTACAACATTTTTAAAAACATCAAATAAGTGTATGTATATTGAAAAGTGAATGTTTTGGAACGTGCTACGCCACATTTTTCTGCCACCTAGTGGTTTAGAGGAAAATAATATCAAAGGCGCCTTTTACCTCATCGTTCGTACCCTACACATCTTCACTCTGTTTCAAAGTTTTCACCCCTGGCTCCTAATGCATCATGTTTCCTTCTGGAGCATCAGTGAGTGTTTGAATCTTCTGTAATAGTTGCATAAGAGTCGCTCAGTTGTCCTCAGTGTGAAAATACGGATCTCAAAATCATACAGTCATTGTTGGTAATACACAAAAATGCTGAAAAAAATGCAAAAATGCTTGAAGGACTTGTTCTGAAGAACATCAGGCAGTTTAACTATCAGTAAAAAAAAAAAAACACACAGCTGTGGATCATTCAGGAACAACACAAAATTAAGAATCAAGTGTATGTAAACTTTTGAACAGGATCATTTTTATAAATTCACCTAATATTTATGTGGACTATATGTAAACGTTTTATGTGAAATACCTTATTCAGGTCAGTACTAAATAAAAAATAACATGAATTTTGTATGATCCCTCTCATTATTATTCAAATAATTAACATTTTGCAGATTCTGCAAGGCATATATAAACTTTTGACCTCAACTGTAGCTCTCACAGCCACTGTATGTGTTGTATTGTGAATGTAGTCACTCTGCCCTTTATTTACTACAACACTGGATCTCACAGCTGATTGGTCGAGAGTTTGGTGATTACCATGGCGATCCAGGGGGTCCAGAAGGTGAAGGCCAGCATCATATGAGAGATGAGCGTGGTGATGACGGCCAGCATAACCCACAAGATGTTCCTACCCGTCCTATCAACCACAAACCCCAGCAGAGGAGACGCCGGAGCTGAGATGATGTACACGACACTGGACGAGACATAGTACAGAAACACAATAGTGTTTTAGGGTCAGTATAATGTTTTAAAGTAAAAAAACAAAACAGTAAAAACACTAATACTGTGAAATATTACTGTGATTTAAATCAGCTGTTTTCTGTGTGAATATCTGTTAAAATGTAATTGATTGTTGTGATCAAAGCTGAATTTTCAGCATCATTACTCCAGTCTTCAGTGTCACATGATCCTGCAGAAATCATTCAAATATGCTGATTTGCTGCTCAAGTAGCATTTATGATTATTATCAATGTTGAAAACAGTGCTGACCAATATTTTTGTGAAAGCTTTGTGGAAAGTATAAATTGTTGGCCCTTGCAGTTTAAATATTAGTGTAACTGAGTGTTTAAATGCACAATATTATGCCTGTTAAGGAACCTGGAAGGTTAGGTGAAGGTCCTGTTGTTTTATCAATTAAGTCATGAAATATGTAAGCAAAAAAAAAAAAAAGAATAAGAAACATTCTGTACATGTTGAGTTTTGCACTAAAGTCACTCATGTAAGCAGCTTCACCATCATTCATTCTGATCAGTGCTTGTGTTGTGTGCAGGTCTGTTTTTACCAAATGTGTTTTTAGAATGAGCTGATTTTAAAAAAAAACACACTTTTGAGTAGGCTTTTGGACCAGGAAAGATCAAAAAGAGTGTGTGTGTGTGTGTGTGTGTGTGTGTACCTGTTGATGAAATTGGCCTGGACAGTAGAGAAGGCAAACTTCTCAATGAAGAAAACTCTGTGTGGAGAAATGCAAACATGATTTAAACTCATCATCATCTCACACTCTCACTCCTTCATATTCACTTTGCATTACGTGCATGTTGAGACGATCCTCTCCTCTGTGTCAAGCATCACAGTATTCTAAATTCTTTACAGTTGATTCTTGATATGAACATGACAGAGACTCACTTGCCCAGTCCAATGAAAGGGAAGATGGCCACGTAATACGCCACACAGATGATGAAGATCATCCAGAGAGAGAAGGGAAAGTCCTTGACGTCCGTCAGCTTGATGACTTCCCCTACATCACACACACACACACACTTCTGTAAAACAGTGTTTGACAGGACTGATGGAGACCGGACCATCATGAACGTCTGCTCTGGATCATCTCACCGGTTTTGCCCTGCTCCTTGTGGAGGATCTTCTCTGCTCTTCTGTCCAGGAGGCCCAGAATCAGAGCACATATGAGGGAGAACAGACACGTGGACGCCGCTGAAAAACACCAGACAGTGTTAATTCAGACCAAACACATCACACATGACACGACATTACTGACAGCCGACACAAGACGCAATCGCAGACGCTGAAGGACAACCAGCCCAAAATCACCCTCATTCTCAATACAAACCCACAGTTATTCTATGAAACACAAATTATTAGATATTTAGATATTTCTGTCTCTCCACTGAACTCCAGGCAACCAATACTTGGATGCATCAAAAAGTTCAGAATCTAAAAGATTCATATGAATCAAGCGGTTTAATACAAACATACTTGAGCTTCTGTTTACCCTATTTTATGTGCTTTGTGTATAAAAGCCTAAATTACATCTGTTCATCACATAATCTAATTAAGTCTCTTCAGAAGAAACCGCTCCATTCAAAGGGATTTTCAATGGAGGGACAGACATCTCTCAGGTTCATTAAAAATATCATTTGTGCTTCAAAGATGAACCAAGTCTTATGGGTTTGGAATGAGGGTGATTAAACGCTCTTTCAGGATTTTCATTTTTGGCTGAACAATTACTTTAACCTCACTGCAAAAAATGCTTTTCTTACTTAGATTTTTTGTCTTGTTTCCAGCCAAAATTCTATATAAAAATTCTAAAAACAAGAAGGATTTTCTAGACAAGCAAAAATAATTGTCTTGTTTTCAGAAAAAGACATCAAATTTAAGTGAGTTTTTGATTAGAACAAGCAAAATAATCTGCCAATGTAGTAAGCAAAATAATCTTATTTCGAGCAGAAAACAAGATTATTTAGCTTTACCCCATTGGCAGATTATTTTGCTTGTTTCAAGCAAACTTAATTTTGACTTGTTTTTTTCTGAAAATCCTTCTTGTTTTTAGAATTTTTAGATATTTTGGCTGGAAACAAGACAAAAAATCTAAGTAAGAAAAGCATTTTTTTGTGGCGCTTTATTATAAATTACCCTATTATCCAAAAAAATGAAACTATAAACTGCACTGTGTCAAAAATGCATTGTTGAGAGAAAGTTGCATTAGTGTGTTAGTCATATTTTATTATTTGCTTTAGAAATAATGTACAATCCTGGTAATTAATCAGAGAAATGTATAGCATTTATAATGTTTGTAAAAATAGTTGTCCCACGCCACAACAATTCCTTTAAATCTAACAGCACTCAGAACAAGAACAAAGTATAAAAACAAGCAAATTACAGTGTCGTTCATTATAAAAAGTGATTATTATAAACCCCAAGCCTAAACAATTTACTTAGAGAGAAACTGAAACTAATGGCGTGTGTGAAAGGCGCTATATAAATAAATGCATGTTTGATATGAACTATATGATAAAGTGCATGTTACAGCACGTTTGAGACGATTAAAAAACCCTGCAACCTCCATTCAGAAAAATCCAGTAATGTGTTTCAACACGCAGACCCTTACCAGGGTTTAAAACACACTTATCTGACATCAAGCCTGAAATATGAGCTGCTGCACCACACAGGAAAAGAAACATTTAGTGATTTTAAAGACTCAGAAAGACAGAACAAGGCAATGAAAGGAGAAGTGAAACACGAGGCGTCAAGAAGCGCAACAGTAAGATCATCTGAGAGCAGGACACCGTCTTATTACACAACCACATACTGAGACTGCAGATGTGAAGACTGAATTTGAAAATTCAGAGATATTTGTGAGGGCTTATAGTGAATCTAAAAGGGCTCTCACCAATCATGAGTGTTATCCCGAGTGTGGTGTGTCCCGTTGAGCCCAACATAGCCTCAATGCGGCCGTACACCCAACCGATGACGTTCATGTTGACCGTGCTGCCCTGAACACAGAGATCACAGCAAATAAACATGTGCACTAATGAATCACTGCTAATGATCTGTCTAAATGAAGGACATCTTCAAACAGCTTTTATCTCGATGGAAAATTTACCACCAGACGTTTCACATTAATTCACCAAATGAAGTGTAGAAATGTTTCTTATGCTGTTTGTCACAAATATACACTATTGTTCAAAAAGCCATTTTAAGCAACATGTGAAATTCAGATCATCTGCATCTCTTACCAGTCTGGCCATGCTGAGCTGCAGGCCGAACACCAGGTTGAGCTCTTTTCCTTTGAACCAGTTCACCGCATACGTGTTCTGAGCCACAGCCAGCGACTCTCCGCCGATACTGAACAGATCATGCACGTTTACACACAGTCAGAGAAATGTAAAAGGCTTTTTAATCAACAGATGCTGCTCACCCAAACACAAAACGACCCAGATTCATCAGCCAGAAGTGATTGGCCAGAGCTCCAGCAGCAAATATGATCTGCAAAACAAGGGTACAGTCAGACCTCATGATCTTAAACAAACCAGAGAGCTTCACGCACTGCTGAAAACGCACAGGGAGGATTCAACTTCCATTAAACATCAGGCGAACATACTTCAACAAAGCCTTTACAAGCAGTGAGAAGTTGCAAGGTAACTTTTTTTTCTTACAGTTTTCACTGTTTTCTAAGAATTACAAGTTTAGATTTCAAGTTGTAAACTCATAACTGCATGTCCACATCTCATAATTCTCAATTATTTATTTCATGAAATTCTGTTCTTTGGTTTCCACCACTGAATAAAAATACTTAAAAAAAAAAAAAAATTATTATGATTTTTTCTTTTTTTAATCTCACAGTACTTCTTAGAATTGCAAATTTATATGTTGCAAATGCACGTTGTAAACACATAATTTAACACATAAAGAATTCTCACAATTATTTAATCTCACAATAGCAAGTTTAAGTCACAATGTTAATCTTCTACAGCACTAACTTAGACCTTCTTAGTACACATTAGACAAGTGGCTATTAACCCACCTGCCCTACTAACACAAACGATGAGAAGATGATCGTTCCCAGCCTAGAAAGAACGAAAGAACTCGTTATGATTGTCAGCTCAGTGAACACTCTCCACTAAATCAAACACATGCTGTAAAAGATTGAAAGCAGTGGAAGCGACATGAACAAACATCCTGCGCTATTCACTGGATTGATCAGTATGGAGAGCAGCACTGCAGTGCATTTCTTTGCTCAAATGTGATTTTTGAGTGTGTGTTGAACTGGACCCACCTGATGCCAAACACCCTGTCCAGCAGGAAGCCGCCCAGGAAGCACAGGAAAACATTAGGCCATGAATACCACGCATACAGCTGCATGAACGAGGCCGTGTTCAGACCCATATCCTGAGACACAGAGACATACCGTGTGATGAAATCAAACCACTCAGTGTCATATCCAGATCAGCTCATGACCACAGTGAATGAAATGAATTACATTTAAACACACTGCACAATGAACTTTCAACTTCAAGCTGATGCACCAGTCCTACTAGATCAACCAGAGATCGACTCAAAATGAAACGGCATTCATGACTCACAATAAGACCAGGAACATGAATTGAGAAAATAAAACTTGATTTCATGTCGACTTTAAGCGTCTTGAACAGGAACACAATAGAGTGCTGTGGGAATAATCCTAAAACCCAGAAACGGGTTGTGACTGTGATGTAGTTTGTTTACGGCCTACGTTCAGCTTTTGACTTCTGCCAATAGTTTTTATGCTTTACAATTCATAAAAGCTGTGTTCATTTATAACAATCATCATTAAGAACACAACATGTAAGAATCCTAAACTTGTGTTGGCCAGAGACCTTATTTTCTGCAATAATCTAATAGAAAAATCCAACTGGGTTTTTGTTGATGTGAACTGGATCAAAATGGATAAGTGAAGACTGTGTCACGGCTAAATGGAACCTTAAAAGAAGTCAGAGATCCCATAAAAAGCGATCGCTATGAATTGGATCAGTACGATTAAGTGAAGTCTGTGGAGGAATCTTCATATGGATTTTTATGGATTGTATGGACAAATGATGGACCTTGACAAGGAATTTATGTTCCCATTTAGAGATGCTGGTGATGGGGAGTTTGACAGTTTTCAAATGGACTGTGTGTCTGACCACTTACAAAGTTACTGTAAGTACGATCACTTGAACTTTAAATCTTTCAGTCATACAGATCATAAAATGTACGAAACGGAAAATGATACTGACCCGGAAAATCACTTTTTAATAATGTAAACAATAATTGCTGTGAGTATCATACAGAACATCAATTTAATAGAAACGTGAATATGGAGGAGGCATTTAAATAGTAGAAGTCTTTATAAAAATGTTATGCATATTAAGGATTATTTGTGTCAGTTCAAAAAAATTGAATGTGATTGCTGTGTCAGAGACCTGTTTTGATAATGAGAAAGTATATGAAGTAGAATTGGAAGGATATAATTTGTTTACGGTGAATAGAGTGAATAAAAAAGGAGGAGGAGTTGCTTTGTGTGTAGACACAGCTTTAAGATGCAATTTAATTAAAAGTATGTCAATGACTATAGAAAATATTTTGGAATGTGTAACTTTTGAAATCGATATTGAAAGATCTAAAAATATAATTATTAGTTGTGTGTATAGATCACCAGGAACACGTATGGAAACCTTTATGAATAATTTGTTTGATATGTTCGATAAATGGAACGAAAATAAGCTACAAATTATATGTGAAGATCTGAATATTGATTTGCTGAATCCAAAGGGAAATAAGAGGATTACAGATTTTGTTGATACATTGTATGGTAAAGGTCTATTTCCAGTAATTACAAAACCTAGCAGAATAACAAAAGATACTGCTACATTAATAGACAATATATACACAAACGAAATTGAAGAAAAAATAGTAGGAGGTTTATTTATGAATGATATGACTGATCATCTTCCAGTTTTTACCATCTTTCAAAGATTACTTAAAAAAAACAAAAGAAAATAGGATAAAAAGCCATAAAATAATAATAACCAAGGGAATAGTGAAAGCACGTAAAAACAAAAATGCATTATATAGAACATTTATAGCAACCAGAACTAAACAAGCTGAAAATAAGTATAAGACATATAAAAATAAATGAATAAGCATCATAAGAGTTAGCAAAAAGGACTATTATAATAAGTTATTAGATAAGCATGAGAATAACATACAAGCAACTTGGAAATTACTTAATAGCATAATTAAAAAGAATACAGGAAAACTAGATTATCCAAATTATTTTGTTAATGATGATAATGTAAGTATAATTAAAATGGAGGATATTGTTAATGAATTCACTGAGTATTTTGTAAATATCGGTTACAAGTTAGCAGAAGAGATTATGGTGCAAAGAACAGGGGATAGGATAGATGAAGTAAATATTTCTAGTAACAACTATTCAGTGTTTATTAGGGTATTTGATGAAATGGAAATACTCGATATTGTAAAAAATTCCACTGATTGTAATGATACTGACATGTTGTTAATAAAAAATATTATAGAATATATAGTAAAACCATTTACACACATTTGTAATCAGTCGTTTTCAACAGGTATCTTTCCAAGTAATATGAAAACAGCTAAAGTTATTCCTATTTTTAAATGTGGAGATCGGCACCTTTTTTCTAACTATAGACCAATTTCTCTCCTTTTCCAGTTTTCAAAAATTTTAGAGAAACTATCTGTCCATAGGCTTGACAGTTTCATAGACAAACACAGATTATTGAGTGAACAGCAGTATGGCTTTAGAGCAAATAGGTCGACCTCAATGGCAGTAATGGAAATGGTAGAGGAGATTGCTACTTCAGTGGATAAAAACGAATATACTGTGGGGGTGTTCCTAGATTTAAAAAAAAGCTTTTGACACTATTGATTATGGTTTATTAATGATGAAACTGGAGAGATATGGCGTAAGAGGAAAAGCTTTTGCTTGGATAAAAAGTTACCTTGATAACAGATATCAGTTTGTACAAATAAATAATGTTAAATCAGATTTAAGGAAAGTTAGGCCTGTATGTAAATGATATTTGTAATGTGTCTAAAATTGTAAATATGGTTTTGTTTGCTGATGATACAAATCTATATTGTTCAGGGAAAAATTTGGAACAGCTTCTGAATACTGTGGAAAAGGAGCTGATGGTTTTTAAAAAATGGTTTGATGATAACAGACTTTCACTGAAGTTCATGTAACATTAAAGTTAAACTGAGGATCAACAATGAAGAAACAGAAAATAAATTTTTGGGTGTTATAACTGCTCATAAACTATGTTGGAAATCACATACAAATCATGTTAAAACAAAAATGTCCAAATCTATAGCAATATTAATAAAATAGAATAAAACATATTTTGAATGAAAAAACTTTATACACACTTTACTGTGCACTCATAGTTCCATACATTATTTATTGTGTGGAGGTGTGGGGTCATATATCCAAAAATATTCAAAATTCAATATTATTATTACAAAAGAAAGCCATAAGGATTGTTAAAAGGGCTGATTATTATGAACCAACAAATAAAATGTTTATTAATTTACATGCTTTAAAATTTGTAGATTTAGTTGATTTATATACAGTACAGATAATGTACAAAGTTTATAATAATTTACTTCCAAATCGTATTCAGAGGCTGTTCAAAATAAGAGAAAGTCAGTATAAAAAAACAAGGGCAAGAACTAATGTTAAAAATAGGTGTATATCTGTCAAAGGGGTTAATCTATGGAATAAATGTAATAAGGAATTCAAACTCTGTAAATCACTTTGAAAATGTATAAATGCAAGGTGATAAATAATTATGTGAATGAGAATTAAAAAAACTGTCAATGTATCAGTTTAAATTTTGAAGTAATAGATGGAATTTGTATTTCTGTTATGTATGGTTCAAATTATGTATATTTTGGGAAATGTTTTATGTAATTTAGTATTTCTTGTGTTATCTAATTTATTAAAAAATGTTGTTCATCAGTTAATAATGTATAAAGGGTAGGCATAATAAACAAGGCTTCAGCCTACACCTTTTTCGGTATTCTTGTTTATATGTTTCTATATTTACTGAACTTGAAATATTGTTTTCGAGGACCGAAATAAAATTATTATTGATTGATTGATGAGTTTCTCCTTGACTGAGGTTGATGAGGTTGATTCTTAAACTACACCTGAATCCACACACACACACACACACACACACACACACACCTGTATGACTTGAGTCTGAAGAGCTGCGGGGTTGTCATAACAAAAGTAGCTGCCTAAAATAAATTAAAACAGAAAAAGCACAACGGTGAATTAATATAAGTTTCACTTTCACATGAAATTTGACACCACTGCGCCCAAATTAATAAAACAGGTCAAAACCACGGTATTCTTTTTGATTTACACTCTGTGATGCGAATACAAATGCTACAAGATTATTTTTTAAAATGACACATTGACGTGTGAATAAGAAAATGCTGAAAGTACAGACAGTGATTGTGCTGATCTTGTGACTTATGAGGAAGGTTGTGACTTGAATCTGCTCTTACCGAAGCCCAGGAAGCACATAAAGACCAGAACCAGGATCCGGTGCATCAGGTGAGTCGGGTCACACAGCGGGCTCATGTTCCGCGACACATCTTCATCGTCTTCATCTTCATCTAACAGACCCCGATACTCCTCTCGACCTGCCATGTTTACAGCGCGCAGTCATGTGACAACTAGCGAGTCACATGAACAGGGGGGAAAAAAAAAATTGCACATGAATTGCACAATGCCGTAATCAAGGAATACAGTTTTCAGAGGGAGAGAGAGAGAAAAAAAGTTTTACAATACAAGATACAAGTTGTTTAAAATTTAAGACAAAAACAAGGTTTAAGAGTTTTTGGAGTGAATGAACATTATATTTAGGATGACAACATCAAAACTGAACAGATACATAAATAATTTAAAGGCAGAATACTGCTTGAATTGTTGAACGATAGACAACTGACTCGAATCAGCGGATCTGTTCGTAATCGGTTCATTTAGAACAATACATATACATACATATCTATAGAACAACTGCCCGAGCGAACTGACTCACTAGAATGAAGCTAAAGAGAATACGGTTTAGAACGAACCGACTCGCTAGAACGAAGCTAAATTTGAGAGACCGAACCGTTTAGAACGAACCGATTCACCTTTCCAAGCTAAATATGAGGAAAAGACAAGAGGGCTTTTAAGACGAGAGGTTTGCTCCGGTGGCTCTGCTGTAAGGTAATACAGGAATGTGATTTCAAAAAGTAGTATCAGTAGCAGGAGCAGTGAGTATCAGCTTTAATGCATTCATCAAAATAACCAAAGCAGTCAAAGTTGAGAATCTTGTTAAGAATTGACTAGTACCAATAGTTGTATTCTGGCTCACATGAAGACAGGAATCATGTGTTTGTGGTGTTTTTTCTGCTGATTAAGGAGTAATACAAGACTTCTTCACCTTACAAATGGTTATCGAAAGCCAAAGTGTTATGAAATGCTTCATATTTTTGTGAGAAGCTGCGACATGCTCAAGCAGAAGGCAATTTTGAAATCAGAGGTCCAAAATTAGTCAGAAACAAGTAGCTATTGGGTTTCATCAAGTAAATATGATGCAGGGTCATGTAATACTTAAAGTGCAGATACCGAGTAAAGACAACAATACAAGTACATGGTCAAAAACATACTGGACTGAAAGTTAAAAAAAAAAAAAACTTTAACTGCAACTTTAAATTGTACATAAGAGCTATTTTTAAAGAACCTAGGAAAAAAAAAAAAAAAAACTTGTTTAATAATTTTGAAATGAAAATGTCAGACTGACATACAAAGGTTTGGTTAAAAAAGGAATACAAAACAACACAGTGGTGCAGAGGTCAAAAACAAACAGACAGTGCAACTTCAATTTAAAAACAGCACAGTAAACACACAAAATGCATCTTTAAAGGGACGGTTCAGCCAAAAATGAAAATGCTGTCATTTAACATACCCTCATGTTGTTCAAAACCTTACATTTCTGTGTTCTGTTAAACACAACAGGTGATATTTTGAATAATGTTGATGGCACCCACTGAGTTTCATAGCATTTTTTTCTTTTTATCTATGAAAGCCAATGTGTGAAAGAGCCATTTAGTGCCTTCGGCTCCTGAGAAGTCCATCACTATCAGCTTAGACATGGATACATTTGTTAGGATGTCTGCTAGAAAACAGGAAACTGTTGCTGTGGATGTACAGATGATGTATTGTTGAAGTAGCTATTCTCCCAAAATCAACTTTTTTTTTTCGGTTTATAAACTCCTCAGTACAGTAGAGTAATCAATATTGGCTTCCATCACAGCATTCCTTTAAAAAATCACTTCTAACACACTAACAAAAGCCAGACGCTCAAAGACATAATTTTGGATGGAACACAGCAGCACAGATGTCATGTTATCATTGGATTGTGCGCACAAGTTGTAGGTCGTCTAAAGCTAAAAGTGTCTGAGCTCGTGACTAGGTTCAGTTTAATACGGCGGTCTGCATGGGTCGTTCCCAGAGGTCGGGTCAGATCTTGTTTGTTCAGATGCTGGGCGTGATCTGCACTCATCTGGAAATCCTCAGCTCACACTCGTGTTACGCAACGGCACTCAGCTTTATAAACGGCAGCACAGGACAGAGATCTCCTCCAGAGAGGATCATGAAGACCTTCTGCTTAGTTTGGCTGCTTCTGTCTCTGGTCGAGCTCAGTCCGGCTCCGCCCGTCTCTCAGGAGCCTCCGCTCGCGTGCAGGGGACCCGCGGATCCAGCGCCACCACAGCCTGAGGTAAAACAAGCTGAAAGAAGCGTTTGCAGAGATCTGTGGCAAAGTTTGTGAACTCCAGCTGAACTTTTTTCTTTGTGCAGGACCTACCAATGTGAGTGAATGGGTTTGCTGCGGTTTACTGTGTGCTGTTTGAGTGGCTACCATGTTTTGGGTAGTTAGGATGTTGCTAAGTGGTTACCACATTCTTCTGGGTGGTTGTTAGGGTGTTACTAAGTGGTTACCATGTTCTTTTGGGTGGTTTCTAGGTTATTCTGATTGGTTTCTTGTTGTCTTCATTGGGTTTTTCCAGAAAGCCCAAACTCTCGGTTATAATCGGCTAAATATTTCTTTATCAGTTCCAAAAACACATGCAGGAGTAATCCGAGTCATGATTATGTTCACAGTGAACACACGGCTGCGTCTCAAAGCTTAGACTGCTGACTTGTTTCTTTATGACTTCTGACAGTGTTTAAGCACTAAAGTACATCACAAAACAAACTTCTGAAGCAGCATCTCAATCTAATGATCTACAACAAAACAGACAGTGCTGTGGTGATGACTAAATAAACATTTAAATTCTACAATTAGGGCTCGACCAATATGTGTTTTTCAGGGCCAATACCGATTATTACAGATCAAGTAGATCAATAACCGATATTTAGAACTGATATATATAGTGTCAAAATTAAGAATAACATAAGCTCTGACAAAAAAACGTCTTCTTTCTTTAAATGCTTTTGGTAACAGTGTATTCTGATAGTCCACTTTAGACATTCTACTAACAGTAAGTCAACTAGTCATTAGAGTATTAGTAGACTGTCTGCTTAATATCTTCTAACACTCTTCTAAACTTATTGCAAGTAAATGTCAACTTATTCTACTAACCCTAAACCTAACCTAACAGTCTGCTCTGAGAGTTAGTGGACATGTAGTTGTAAATTAATGAGAATTAGTTGACATGTAGTTGACGGCGCCACCTATTGGTCAGAAGTAATACACCATTTATTAAACATTAATAATGACATTTCCAAAAATGCTAATAACTTCTGATTGCATTAGCCCAGTGGTTCCCAAACTTTTTCTGCCGGGCCCCCCTTTTGCAGAATGAAAAAAATTCAAGCTGCCCCACCCCCTTCATTTACACATAAACATAAACACAATTTCAGAAGGAATTATTTGAAATGTAATAATTATTACAATTATTATAATTCAGTGTGTGACAGTTTACTGAAAAAAAAAAACTAAACAAGGAACTAGTCACTTTTAGAGTAGAAACATTAAAAGTAAAGCAGGCAGCTTTACTATGTACTGTTTTTTTTTTTTGTTGTTACAGCATTCATTGTTTTTTAAACAGATTTTCTCAATTTTCTCATATTTTTATCTCTTTGTTTTAGTTGCGATCTCTGAAGTAGATTCATCATCTACCTCATCTACCATCTATCTACATTTACCTGGCACTTGTTGTCTTTTCCAAAACTTGTCCATGCTTAGATCAGAACTACTATGCGTCATTCATTCATAATTTTACTCGGCTAACCGCAGTTCTCATTTCTGATATCAACTGCACCATCTAGTGGTCTGTTATTTTACGACAAAAATTACATCTGATAACAGACAGCTGTAGGGTACTGCGAGTCGTCTTGAGGTAATAAAATATGATGAAATTCATATTTTGTGTAAAATTATTTACATGTGGCAAGTAGCCGTATAATAAGCAAGATAATTTCACAGTGGGGTCTTGTATCACCCTAAAAACGTTTCTTTTTACATAAAAATCTAGGGATGTACCGAAATGACAATTCTTGGCCGAAACTGAAACTGCTTTGTAATAATTATTTATTATTTTATTAAATAATATAGTCATTTTGTAAGACTTTTTAATTTAACTCAGTAATTTTAATGATACTGAATAAAAAATGATCACAAGCCAATAAAATAACCACGTTTATTGAAAGTAACAATAAAATTGGACAGAAAATATATTAATATTAAATCTCAATATATTATTTTTTATTCAGTTCTATGAAACGGAATTAGATATTAGATTAGAACTTTTTTGGAATAATTATCAAAATAATGTACAGTCCTAAACAGCTATTATTATCAAAGCATGTGATCAGAGCATACCGTCACGAGAGGGTAGCCAGCGTTTTACCAGCGTTGTCCAGTACAGCAGCACTACAGCATGTTACAGCACAGTATGCGACGCTATTGCAAACAGGAACAAGTATACATTGACATTTTCTGTCGGCGCGTTATTTGAGCGGACTTTGCTTTTCCCTTAAGCATAAGCGGTACACGAGTGGAGCATTCATATGGGGCGTGAGCAGCTCAACGGAACGCACATTCAAAGAGCGGAATATTGAACGGTGCGCGCTGAATACTACCGGACAGCGCGGCAGATATTTTCAGCCGTTGTTTCTTTCGAATCTATATAAAAATCGGCCGACTGTACACTAGCATTGCCGCGCCCCCCAGTTTGGGAACCACTGCATTAGCCTATTGTAATGAAACTGGTCTCAAAATATTCCTTGGGTCATGCTGACAACAAACATAACAATATACCATAGTTGGCCGAACTTCCTGTCCGCGATTTTGAATAATTTTCAAAAACTACTTTTCAAACTCCTCCTAGACCGTTGGTCCGATTTTGACCAAATTTAACTCATATCATCTTCAGACTGTGCTGACAAAAAGTTGTGCATTTTGTGTCGATAGACAAAACCGTTTTCATACAGCGCCACTACACATTTGAGGCATGATGCTAAAATGACTCTGAGTCTGTATCTCTGTGAAGCTTTGACATAATGACACCAAACTTTGTATGTGCCATTGTCACCTCACACTGAACACACCACATTGATTTAATGACAGTGCCACCTGTTGGTCAAAAGTGATAATCCATTAAATCATATTACTAGTGGTCGTTTTTAGAATTTTTCACCCATTTTGACTAAAATTGTCTTAAAATGGCTTCAATTACTAATTACTTTAATTGCTCTAATGCTTGCTGCCTTGTTTGCCTAGTGCTTGGCCCCACAATTGCTGCTTGCAGCTATATTTATTATTATTATTATTATTATTATTATTATTTGCTATGGAATGGAACACACAGGATTGTGGGATATGAAAGGCAGCCAATGTTGCCAAGTCTGTGGTTTTCCCACATAATTAGGCTATTTTAACACTGTTGCCGCGGGATAAAGCGACCCCAATAACGTCATATTTAGCCCCTAAAATGAAAAAACGTATTTTTTTTTTTAAAAAACATGTATTTTATCCCCTGGAACGCAAACATGATTGGGCTAGTTCTGAGCTAGTTTTGTGTAGTAATTGGGTGGGTTTTGTTGTGAAAATTTGCCAACCCTGAAGGCATCAATCAGATGATGGTATATCAGAAGACATCCAATGTGTCTTTAATCGAATACTTCTCTACTATATAGTATGCGAAAACAGTACAACAAAAGAGTAGTCTGTCAAAATTGATAGTATTTCATAGTATGACCTGCTACTTCTGGTGAGATTTTTAAGTGTGTAGTCAATGAACACTTTTCTATCCCATAAGGACATGGGACAGGATTTATGAATGCCAGTGAGGCGACACGACTGATGCTAGTAGGTCACATGATAGTAACAACATTATGTATGTAGTACATGTGAATTTCATTAATAGTCATACTATATTGAATGTACCCTTTTAACGGTCGCAAATTCGAATGCACCAATGTGGAATTTTGGTTTGGCCATTTTGCTTCCACATTTGTTGTACGGTGATTTATCTAGATTTAATTTAGAATTTAGTGTTTGATAACTGCATTCTGTGCATTTCCTACTTGCTGAAGGGCACAGTTAAATAATGGGTTAATGTGAAGATTGTTTTAAGTTCACTTAAATTAGAAGGTGTTATTTTTTTTAAAGTCTAATAAATGTTAAAATTGATCCCTCTCAATTATACTGTAATGTTGAATGGCTGTAGTCAGTGGTTAAATATTGGGGAAAAAAGAACAATTTCCTAGAGACATCAGTAATCTTGGTATCAGTGATAACTTCAGTCAAAAAAAAAATTGTCTTTATGTTGTTTCTACATTAATTTGAAGTTTGAACATGATGTTATTGCAGTGTAAAAGTATATTTAAAAACTTATGTTAGGTGGGACTAATCGTGGTTAATTTTTGAAAAAAAATGTATAATTAGTTTTTTTTTTTTTTTTTAATCGATTGACAGCACTATTTTTTATTATAGAAATACATTAAATTTACCAAAAAAATAAAAATAAATCCACAGCTGCTATGTTTCTATCCACTTGTGTGCAAAATTGGAATATCACTTAAAACATTTGCAAATAAACTACTATTTAACAAAACCATCAATTTCTGATAAACTGACACCAGATATCACAAAGAAAAATGGAAGTTGCTGCAATATAAGAGGCCACTGTAGGTCTTTTTTTCGTGTCTAATGATGAAACCACTGACATGCTATTTTGCTTTGAGATGTCTGGTGTTTGCGAACACAATCACGTGAGACAGTTATGAGAGGAAATTATACCAAATCATGTTGATGACAGACTTTGGCTCAGACATTTCAAAATGATCAAAATAACATTTGCGATGGTGTGTGATGAGAGAGTGTGCTGGTTAGATCAGTAAATGTAAAGTAAATGTGTGTCCATTGTAGTTTATGCACATCTTATCGGACAAAAAATGATTTGACTCGGTTGAGCGCATACACACGTTTTTAGAATTTATGCATTTTTGAGCCAGTGTTTTTCATGCAATATCCTAAAATTCCAATAGAAGTAGGTGGATGGAAACAGCTAATGTGTGAGATGAAAACAAAAAGCATTGCTTCATGTTATAATAGTTCATTTTGAAATGATAAAGCATTATGCTATATTGTGTGAAATCTGTCACAACTATTGGACTCTTGTTAACACATACTAAAAACCTCTGATAAAACTGACTCTGGATCAGCTCACATTCACACCCAGAAAGCTACTTCAGTTTTTGGAACTGAAGTTAGTTTTATCCATTTACTTACCCAGGTACATGGTTTGTGGAAACCCACTGCTGTCTAGATATGGTTCAGGTTTCTCCTTCAATGCAAGTGCGTATTATTTCTTTACCCATTTTCTCATGTTTAACACCTCAGCTTAGGTGTTGCGTGTTACCCAATGCCCCCCGTTTTAAATTGAAATGTTGTACATAGGACTCAGACGCTGAATTAAAACAGATCATGGTTTTATAATAATTACTACATTTGCAAACATTCGCTGTACAGACACATTTACAGTGTGTGACCAAACCCGTCGAGTCAGAGCCAAAGCTCATCTCTGCAGAATTTAAAATCACTGGTGACCTTCCCGTAAGGCTGGACGTCTTGGCCTGTTATAAACACTGTCAGGAAGTCCTTGACAGATCTGAACCGTGTGTGACGCATCAGTTTTTCCATTTGCTCTTCTTGGCGGGCAGCTGTCCCGTGGCCTCCAAGTGCTTGTTGACGAGCTCTTCCTGTACGGACGGCAGACAGGGCTGATATCTGCTGTACTCCATGGTGTACTCGCCTTTACCCTGAACACAACACACACACACAGAGGAATGAGACGCCGACCGTGCTCTGACTCTCACATCAACATTAAACATTCACCAGAAACTGAGCTATTGCATTTTGAAGAAAGTTCACAAAGCCATTTTTTTTTCTCCTAGAATAACATTGACAGATGAATGGTTCACAGTAAGACTGAGAAAGACGTTCATTTTAAAGTCTCTGTATGACGTTGACTGCTGGAGTTTTACCTCAGTGCAGGAGCGCAGCTCTGTCGAATATCCAAACATGTCATTCAACGGGATCTACACCAGAAAACACAACGTCCACAGTGATTAGTTCTCTAGTTCTAGTTAGTTCTCTAATGTCAATATGTGACCCTGGACCACAAAACCAGTCATAAGTGTTATTTTTTTTTAAAGCTGAAATCAATAAGCTTTCCATTGATTTGTTAGGATAGGACAATATTTGGCCAAGATACAACTATTTGAAAATCTGGAATCTGAGGGTGCCATAAAAAAAACCCCAAAAAATAAATATTGAGAAAATCTCCTTTAAAGTTGTCCAAATGAAGTTCTTAGCAAGGCATATTACTGATCAAAAATCAAAATTTTGATATATTTACAGTAGGAAATTTACAAAATATCTTCATAGAACACAATCTTTTCTTAATATCCTAATGATTTTTGGCATATTTTTTTTTTTTTTTTTGACTCATACAATGTATTTTTGGCTATTGCTACAAATGCTACTTAAGTGTCTGAAGAAGTCTTTGTTCTCTTGAAAAGCTAAATTCACCTGTTTATCTGGTTCACATCAGCTGTGATTACTGTCAGTTGTTTCAGTAAGTGTGATTTAAGTGACTCACATCAGCATATAGTGTGAAATATCCCTCTGCCCCGTCCTGTCCGGTGATGACCCCGTGACGACGGTTGACCCCTGCAATAACGGCCCCCTGGAACTCATTAGGGGCCACGATCTCCACAGACATGACCGGCTCCAGAATCACCACACTGGACTTCTCAATGGCTGAAGACAAAGGATGTTCACGTGAAACTCTGATCAGACGTCACTGATTGAGAGTGAATGCTCTGCTCGTCATACCCTGTTTGAGAGCGCCCTCTCCTGCCCGGATGAAGGAGATCTCATTAGAGTCCACCATGTGATGAGCGCCGTCCTCCAAGATGAAACGCACTCCGGATATCTTGTGTCCCGTCAGAGGACCCTTCTCACACGCTTCCCTGAACCCCTGAGGACAGAAACCCATGCAGACTTCATCAGTGATAGAAATGATCAAGACGAAACTTTTGTGCTCTACAGAGGAAACCGGTTTGGAATGACACTGAGGGACAGGAACATTTTGAAAGTCATAATTCCTGTACTCTAGGTTTGAAGGAATATTTCCAAGATTAGGACGAGTTAGGGCTGGGCGATAAATCGACAACAATAATTATTGCGCAATATGAATTTCCTCGATAAGCGATAACAAGAGTTCGCTAAATGTTCGATATAATGTTTATGCAGCAAAGGCGGAACAAAAGAGCGCTAGTCAAAGCGCGCCCCTCGGACCAAAGTTCAAAAGGCTGCATGGCGCGAACTTACTAGAACAGATGTGTTCAGTCACTAAACAGCACCAGTGTGAAGCCCTTGAATTCAGTGAAGATCACAAATGACTCGGTTTACAACCAGATGAAACAAAGCCGACAAACAGGAGAAACACTGTGCGCAACAAGACAGTCAGAAGGCCTTTTAATCTACAAATCACCATCATTTACCATAGATGTACTGTAGTAGCACTAACTGCACAGTGGTCACAAATGTGGGTATATTTGTGTTGAATTGTATGTATTAAATGTATTGAATGTATTGAAGGAGGAGTAATGGAATATAATGGCAGTATTATTTGTGACTAAGCTATAGTGTTTATACTTTTATACTAAATGTTTTTAGACTGGTGTTTTTCATACAAATACCTAGGAACCATATTACATTTTTACCATGGTATTGAGGTGCTGTATTTGTGGTTTTAACTGTTATTATGATCTATGGATGACACTATAGAAGAGCAATGATTAATTAAAAAAAAACAAAAAAAAACAAAAAAAAAAACCTCAAACAGAATAAAGAATAATAATAGAAGGTTGCTACTGTTTTTACAGATATTACTGATTTTGATAATGAACAAATCTACATCTGCACCTAAACTCAAGCTACTATCAAATGTGTATTTCTAAGAGACAAACATTTTTATATTATTATTATTATTATTATTATTATTAATTTTATCAGGTAACAAAAACCTGTTTCTTAATTTGAAACAATATTACTCATTAAAACATGCAAAACTAAGAATTTTTTTTTAATTAAGATATTTATTTTGTGAAAGAAAAATTACTCTGAAAAAGTGTGAAGAATTTCAAAAAAACATGAAGTGTTTGTCATGTTCTGACCACAAAGAATATTTTAAAGCCATCTGGTTTTTACAACTTTCACACTGTAGCAAAAATCTGCCTTTAAAGTCGAAAGAAATAAAAATTTTACATTTATCGTGATAATTATCAATATCGACTGATATGAAAAAAAACTTATTGTGATCATTTTTTGGCCATATCGCCCAGCTCTAGGATGAGTTTGTTTCTTCATCAGATTTGTAGAAATGTGTGATTCCATCACTGACTCACCAATGGATGTGAATGGGTGCCGTCAGAATGAGAGTCCAAACAGCTGATAAAAACATCACAATAATCCACAAGTAATCCACACCACTGCAGTCCATCAGTTCACATCTTAAGAAGACAAAAGCTGAAACAAATCAATCACTAAGACGTCTTTAAAAATTCAATAATAGCACTTCTTCCAATAAAAAATAAAAAGTCCATCTCCTGTTGTCTCTCACATCAAAATCCATCCACATATTTGTCTAGAGCTGTTTTGGCTTGTAAATGGTGCTTGATCTGTGCAGATTTCTCTCCTGATTCAGACCAGACCACTTTTTCACCGGAGGAAGGGTAATTATGGATTATGGATTTAAAAACGTCTTAGTGTTTGATTTGTTTCAGCTTTTGTCTTGTCAAGATGTTAACTGATGGACTGGAGTGGTGTGGATTACTTGTGGATTATTGCGATGTTTTCATCAGCTGTTTGTACTCTCATTCTGACGGCACCCATTCACTGCAGAGGATCCATTGGTGAGACAGCAGATGCAGTGCTGTAGTTCTCCAAATTTCATCTCAATTCTAGCCTGTATTTCTCATAACAGTGGTGGAATTTCATGAATCTACTGTGGATTCGGTCAATCCTGAAATATCCTGATTATGAGAGCTGGTGTGAATTGTAGTGCAGATGCGGGCGGCTCACCCTCTCCACAGCGGGCACAAACTGTTTGGGGATGTTGGTCCCGACGGTCTCGTCGCTGAACTCCAGCTTTGTGTAGTTCTCGGGGTCCAGCGGCTCCAGGACGCCAATCACTTTACCGTACTGACCCGAGCCTCCAGACTGCTTCTTATGGGTGAAGTCAAACCTGCAGCATAAAACACCACACACCTGCATTAGTGCTAAACCATACACATCCAATATTTACCATATATTTAACATTCTTTGGTTGGTGATATAAAATCAACCAACAATACACAGGTGCATTGTGTTAACATTAGCATGCAAAAATGTTCACAAAGCCATTGCATGGCATTTTATACAGTAAAATATTAGTGAACATTTTGTCATTATTTACTCACTTTGATATTGTTGCAAACCTTTCTTTTGAAGAATGTGGGTCACCAGAGAGTTGCTAGTAGCCACAGACTTTCTATTATGTTAAAATACAGTGGAGGTCAATGGGGACCAATATTCTTCAGAATATTGTCTTTTGTGTTCAACAGAAGAAAGAATTCATAAAGGTTTTGAACAACTTGAGAGTATAAAACTTTGTGAAAAACATGCTTGTAATTATTGCTTCACGGCTGTGGCAAATTGGTTTGGTTGCAATGACGGTTCCTCTGATTGACCAAGTAAAACAATTTAAGCAACTACAGAGGTGCAAGTCATTTTTAGCTTTATAATCCGTCTGTAATTGCATCAAAAAATGTACAGTGTTTCAGCAGTGTAATCCAGCTGCGGTGTCTCTTTAAGAGAGGGCGGGGCTATTGCACAAAACAGGAATTCAAAGCCTCTCATCTCAGTGACGGTGGCAGGAACTGTTACAGGCAGCTTTTCTTCATCTTTTGTTTGTTCAACTGAACATTTCTTCATCACCTTCTTCATTTTACCAGCGATCACATGGTCTTTACACGGTTTGTTACGCAACTGTCAGTGATAAAGGGTCAGAGTCCAGCGCTGTGCCCCACACACCCTCTCAGGTGCTTGTTTGTGCTCTGACTCTCTCAGACGCCGGAGGAAATGGCCAATACCATGGGAGATCTGGAGCCCACACACTACCCGGCGCGGCGGGCGGCTACGGTGGCCCTGCATTACCTGAACACGCGTCACGGCTCGCCCCACATGGTGTTCGGACTGCAGCAGGTGCACAAGGCCAGTGCGGAGGTGAGCCGCTCATTCATTCAGCTCACTCTCATTGAAACCGGTCTGTACAGACTCTGAGAGACTTCATGTGCAGCAAGACCGGACTTGTGAAGTGTGTGTTTGCTAATGCCTGCTAACCCCTGGGTTCACAGGATGTGGCAGCGGGAGGCAGGAACTACAGCCTGGATTTCTCAGTGACAACCTCGCCTGGTGGCAGTCCGGTACGCTCATTCATAACCATTATAAATATGCTCTAAACCCAATAACCATTGACTCACTCCTGCCTAACCTGCTGACCAGTTACCACTGCAGAGCTCTAGTTTATTGAGCACCTAGTACTGATACCAAATACATACTGATACCAATACAACAGCTTTGATGGCAAGCCATTTTAACATATAATCCTTAAAATTAAGTAGTATCTATTTTCACACTACTAGTACTATTTTTTTTTTAGCTACTAGTATATGTACCATTAAGTACTAGTGCTTATTCTTTAATTACTAGTACGGGCTAAAAGCACCCTGGGGTAAAAGACGCCTTTGATATTAAAAAACTCGTTGGCACAAAAACTTCACTTTTCAAGATGCACTTGCAAATTTGTCCGATCCTTGACGCAATTGTGGGCAGCAGCGCAAAGTTGATTCTGTGCTTACTTGATCTAATATTTGATGGTTTTTAAAAATGTTGTAGATGTAAGTAGCAAATGAGAGTCGCTAAAATGAATGCATATATTTTGAGACTCAGTTTTGTAAGATAATTGAAGCAACAGGTTTTAAATAACGAAAGAATATGTATAAGTATGGTATTTGGGGTAAAAAGCACCCCTGCTGTTGGGGCTAAAGGCATAATAATTAACATGATAATTAATAGAAGGCTGACTTTTCTATTTGTTGACATGACATGGTTAGATTCAGATGGTAAATATCATATAGTATGTTGGGTGTCCATCTTAATCACCAGATGTAATCACCATGTTTAGAATCAAACCATCATATTTAAAAACATAATAATAATCATATCATATAATAAAACAATTTGTTACTACTGTAAATCTATATTAAATTACTATGGGATCTCCTTCAATGCTTTCAAAATCTTTACTTTTTAAAATAATTTTGTTTCTGTATTTAAAAATGTTTTATTTTAACATTTTAATTTCAATATATTTATTGAGCAAAAATTATTATTTTTTTATTTTTCAAAATAAGCAGAAAATAGTACAAACTTTGCTAAAGTGGTTGTTTTGAACAAGTATTAGCTTAGACATTACTTAAACAACAACAAAAACAAAAAAAACAAAAAAAAACATTTTTTGCCTCAGTAAACTCCTAATTTGCTGCTTATTAGTTAATGAGCTAGTTAAGTTAAGTTTAGGTATGAGGTGGATTGGAGGAGGAATAAGCCATTAATATGTGCTCTATAAATACTAACAAACAGCCATTAAGCATGCTAATTAGCAACTAGTTAACAGTGAGAAATGGTGCTTAAAATGTTACCCATAATATTCTATTGACTTCTATGGGGATCTGTGTTTCAGTTATCAACTATTCAGTCCTGACTAGTATGTTTTCCAATAGTGACTAGTTATACCATAATAGTTTATATATAACATAATAGTTTCTGAAATATTGAAGTATAATTTATTTCCCTATTCATGTGTTGTGTCTCCCAAAATGCGTAATAAACATGCTTTTAGTCCCGGTGTCCTCATATGAGGACAGGTATGAAATCAACGTAACAGAAAGTCATATTTTAATAAAATAAAGTGTTACCTATTAAATGGGTACTAGTATCTAAAAAAAGTAATAGCATTTAATAAATAAGTACTAATATGTAATGAATACTTACTAGTAATATTTAAAAAGATACTAGTCACTATTGGAATACATACTAATCTTGAGTTCTGAATGACAGATCCCCATAGAAGTCAATGGTAAAAATGGTAAATGTGTTTCCAGCAACAGTAGAATAGTTAATAGTCACTACTGAAATAAGTACTAGTATCTTTAAGAAGTTATTAATAATAAACACTAGTATTTAATGAATAACTACAAGTACTTAATAGAACAGATGCTAGTAGCCAAACAATAAGTACTAATAGCATTAAAGTAAATACTAACGTTTTAAGGATTAAATGTTCAAATGACTTGCCGTACTGTCAATAAACTTGTTTAAATGTTCCGCTCTGTAAATGAACTGATATTATTCTGCTCAATTCTCAAACGAAACCTGAACACGCTAACTAATCACTATCAGCAGAACACGAATAAAAGCTCAGATGGGTCTTTCAGCAATATTACGGGCGTTAAATATTACTGTAAGAGTTTATGCAAGTCTACGTTATGTAATGTTGCATTAATCTAAAATATTTCACCATTAAGTGTTTTCCATCATTTTAACATAATTTACTTTCCCCAGCTTTAGAAACACGCCTGGAAATACAGATATTTTTGTGATACAAATGTCACTAGAAAAAAGTTTTGCATTAACTTCCTGACAGAAAAAAACAGAGCATGACAGAAGATGTTCAGCTCATTCAGTCAAACTGATGGATCAGGATTATTTATAACACAACTTGATGATTTAAAATGATTTGTTTCAGTCTTTTTGAGACTGAAAGAAGAGCCTCATATTTTAAACGCAGTAGACTCATTCAGAAGGTGGATATTCTCCACATATTCCAGAATATAAATGTGATATGTAGCATTTACAGCATTACAGCTACTGAAATGTTTCTTTGAAGAATAGAAAGTTTAAAGGAAACAGCAAATCTCTAAAGTCTTCGTTGTGTGTCAGGGCCCAGCGCTGCGGTGCTCGGCGGACGTGTTGTTCCCCAGGACGGAGCAGCACACTCCTCCTGACGTGCAGCTGCGCTGTGAGGCTCTGCAGCAGATCAACAGCACAGCGGAGGATGAAGCTTTCTACGAGAAATACAGTGCGCCGGACAGCGCCGTCTCCGCGCAGGACTTACCAGGTGTGACCAACACTAACAAACCCACATCTGACACGACAGTCCCAGAATGCACTGCAACAGTCTTTCTGTCGTGTGTGCAGACAGCTACGGCAACATGAGCGAGGAGATGCAGCCGTTCTGGCGTTTGGGTCGCGTGGCCGCGTCCTTCATCATGCTCAGAGAGTCCAGTGAGAACACGGAGTTTAACGTGGTACAGGTGGCCAGCGTCACCCAACAGGTCAGTGCAAACACCCATCCGCCGCTCTACAGCCAGCACTAGTCGATGAAAACACACGCCGAGACTGAGGTGTGCGGCCAGTGAAGGTTTGGACACACGAATGATCTTTATAAAGAGTGTCTACATGCATATTTTTTTATTACTCATATTAGCAGATACGATAAGTGTCCAAGCTCTTGACCGGTGACGCGTGATTAAGTGATTGTAAGTGACTGTAAGTGATTTACGTGATTGTTGTGAGGTTGTGAGTCACGTACGAGCGGCTGAAGAACAATGTCATGTGTCTCAGGAGTCGAGCGAGAAGCAGCTGATGCTGGACTATGTGGTTCTTCTTCATGACCTCCCCTCGCAGGTAACAAACAAACACCACTCGTCGAATGTGGACACTGACGGAAGCGTGTACGTGTGTTGACGGTACGTGTCGTGTGTTTTGTAGGAGATCATTCAGTGGAAGCTGTTGGCGTCCTGGTCTCCAGACAGAGGCGTCAGAGTCCTGGAGACGGAGTGGCAGCCCAGATGCCCTCACGCCACCAAACCACCCAACTAAAGCTGTGCTCAGTGTGTGCCAGTCATCAATAAAGACAGACAAATAGAGCTGCTGCAGTGTGTGTTCATCACAGAAAACCCACCATTCTCACCACAGTCTGTCAACACATTTACACAATCAAATGCAAAGAAACAAAACTGTGGATTTTAGGATCAGTCTCATTTAAATATCAGTGCTATATAGTTTTTGTATCAGTATTTTCAGTCTTTTTTTAATATATTTTAATTTAGTTAAATATAAACTACATTATATTTTAACTTAGTTTTGGTAAATGTATTTATGTCTATTTAGTTTTAAATATTTTAGTATATGAAGTTGAACAAATGTAACTATCTGAAGTTATTTTTATTTATAACTTTTATTTTATACACTATTACAGTTTTTTTATGTATACTATTTTTTCTTTAACATATGTCTATATAGTTTTATTAAGTTTTAGTTTATTTTGTTTTAGGTGTTTTAATACATCAGATTAAATAAAATGAAAATGAGAAATGCTGCCTCAGCAACTAGATGCAATTAAAAACAACAACAATAACAAAGGAAAGTCTTTGTTAATCATTTAAAAAAAAATAAATTAGTTAAAAAAAAAAAGTTAAAAAAAAAGTCATTACGTTGTTTAGAGCATTAAAAAAAAAATAAATAAATAAATCAACATAACAGAAAGTCATATTTTGACTTGAAACCCCAAAACATTTTCCCGAGACACAGTTTAAAAATTAGCCAGATTTAAATTATAATTACAAAATATTATCATATTCCCATAAGAATTCCCATGTCACTAAATTAATATTAGACATTTTTGAAGACCAAGGAGAGGGAGCAGTCATGGTGAAACATCCAAACATTTAGTATCTCTGAAAAGCCCTGAATGTGCTCTGTACAGGATGTGATTCAGACTTAAAACTGTAGCATGTACAGTCTCAGAGTAATTCACTAAAATATAATGTCCTCATATGAGGACGCAGGGTCTCAGGAGGTTAATATGAGTAAAAGTCCCCCTAAAAATTAAAACTGAAGTGTTTGTTACTGAATATGTAATCTATAAGCTAGTGTGATTAGTAGATGCTTTGACAAACTGAGATCTATAAGCACTAGATGCTCACGGACTGAAGGCTGTGAATACAGAAGCTCTGTGGCGATGCGTTAGGAGTGTGAAATGATCTGAACAACAGCCTACGAGTGTGTTTTCCCCATGTGTGATGTGTGTAAACGTAGGACTTACGGCACAGCGCTGGTCACTGTCTCTCTGAAAGCCACTTTGGGTTTCCCCATCATGCAGGGACAGTTATATTCCCTCTCCATCCTCTACAACACACAGGCATTAGAGACTCCAGATGATCATCCAGTGTGTGATTATGAGACAGAGCAGAGATCAATCCTGTTTTCTGTCAGTACCTGTGAGTAGATCTCCAGATGCAGCTCTCCCATGCCGGAGATGATGGTCTCTTTACTCTCCGTGTCAAAGTGGACTCTAAACGTGGGGTCTTCTCTGGTGAAGCGATTGATTCCCTTCGAGAACTTGTCAGTGTCGTTCTGAGGGACAGGAAATGCTGTGTTAGTCTTTGATTGGTTCAGCCGTGAGAGAACGAGCGTGTGTGATTCTGGTACCTTATTAGAGGGTCGTATGGCCATGGAGATCACAGGGTCGGGAATGTGAATGGATTCCTGCAAGTACACATTATCATTGAGATCACGACACACTTTCACTGTAATACAGTAAAACAAATGACTGTACAGTGATTTAAATCCGCATTAAAACACCAAAACAACTGCCATGATGTTTACTGCACATTTGATCAATTCTTACAGTCAGACAGTGTATTATAGTTACACTACCAGTCAAAAGATTTTTAATGTTTTTTAATGAAGAAGTCTCTTCTGCTCACCAAGTCTGCATTTATTTGATGCAAAAACAGCAACATTTTGAAATATTTTTACTATTTAAAATAAATAAGTTTTCTATTTTAATACATTTTAAAATGTAATTAACTCCTGAGATTTCAAAGCTAATTTTTAGCATTTTTATCATCATTACTCCAGTCACATGAACATTCTGATTTGCTCAAAAAACGTATTATTATTATTATTATTACGTTGGAAACAGCTGAATAGATTTTTTTCAGGTTTCTCTGATGAATAGAAAATTCAGAAGAACAGCATGTATCTAAAATAGAAAAATCTGTTGCAACATTATAATATTATCTTTATCATGTTGATCAATTTAAAACATCCTTGCCAAATAAAAGTATTAATTTCTTTCAAAAAAAAGTGCAGTGTTCCTTTAACACTTGTACGTATAGCGCAGCTGTGGCCTAATGGTTAGGGAGTCGGGCTTATAACTGAAAGGTTGCGGGTTCGAGTCCCAGGTCCGGCAGGGATTGAAGGTGGTGGGAGTGAATAACCAGTGCTCTCTCCACCCTCAATACCACGACTGAGGTGGCTGCCCACTGCTCCGGGTGTGTGTTCACGGTGTGTGTGTGTGTTTGATCACTTCTCACTACTGTGTGTGTGTGCACTTGGATGGGTTAAATGCAGAGCACAAATTCCGAGTATGGGTCACCATACTTGGCCACATGTCACGTCCTTTCCTTCCTTTCCCTATAGTAACGCTTATCCTCTTCCGCCAGGAGGTGGCGACAACTGCCCGTTTAAAAATGTCATTGAATCATTTATTCAGGAGATTTCACTGAATGTTTTTTGTTTTGTTTTGTTTTTAATGAATATATGTTTTTAAAAGACTTAAGCAATGAACAGTTTGTCAGAACCACTTGTAAATTACGTAATTTGGTTTAGTTTTCTAATCTTTTTTCTCCAGAATCGTGAGAGAATCATGGTCTCCAATTTATTAAAACAACTGGGATTCTCAATTTATCCAGAATCGTGAAGCTCTTGTTTAAATGTTGTTTATTACTGAATATAATTCATTAAAATGAAAGTGTAATTTAAATTTTTTTTTTTTTGCATTTTGTCTTTTTCTGTTAAACTAATTTCCCTATACATTTGATCACTGAGGATTTCTTAAGAAAAGTTTAAAAATCTCGTCTCGTTCCCGTGAACCCAGTCTCATGTCTCGTGGGATAAGCGTCTCGTCACACCCCTAACACACACACACACACATTTTAGACAGAATGCTGTTCTGCAGATCTTTCTATTCATCAAAGAATCCCGAAAAAAGTGCTCAGCTGTTTTAAATACTAATAATAATAATAATAAATACGTAAATAAATAATTTTAAAAAATGTTTCTTGGACAGAAAATCAGAATGTTAGAATGATAGGATCTTAAGGATCATGTGACTGCAGTAATGATGCTAAAAATTCAGGTCTGAAATCACAGGAATAAATTACATTTTTAAATATATTCAAACAGAAAGCAGCTATTTTAAATAGTATAAATATTTCAAAATGTTACTGTTTTTGTTGTACTTTGGATCAAATAATTGCAGGATTAACTGATCAAAAGAGACTTAAAATTAAAAAAACATTAAAAATCTTACTGTTTAAAATTTTTTTACTGGTAGTGTAAATAAAACAAACTGAAAATAAATGGGGAAAAAGAACCTGAAGAACCTCCCTCTCTCTCTCTCTCTCTCTCTCTCTCTGTATATATATATATATATATATATATATATATATATATATATACACACACACATATTTGCAGACTTGGTGGGCAGATGATACTTCTTTAAAAACATTTTTAAAAATCTAAAAATCACTAAACTTGGATGCTAACATATGGGTGAAATGTGAAACCTCAGCTCTTTCCTCTGATTCAGAAAAGCTGTATGAGCCACACAGCGTAGACTGGTTTAGTGAGGATGACTGTTCGCCGTGTTCATTACATACCATGGAGAGGTTGGCATTAGTGCGGGCAGTAAACGTATCTCCACTGGCACAGTCGATGCCGAACAGAGCGCAGATATCGCCAGCGTAAACCACCTCTACATCCTGAAGAACAAACAAACACACTTACAGACTCATGACCGGCAGAAAGATCTGACTGGAGTGCAGCGGCAGACGCCTCTCACCTCCATCTGGTCGGCGTGGAGCCGCACGAGCCTCTGGACTCTCACCCTCTTACCCGTGCGGGTGTTGTGGATGTATTCGGTCTTCTTCAAACAGCCCTGATACACGCGCATGTACGTCAGCTGTCCGAAACGCCCGGCCTGGAGACACGACACAAATTAAACATTGCTGAAAAACTACAAACCCTGAGAACAACTTCCTTCACACAGCTCAGATTCACCTCGAGTTTGAAGGCCAGGCCGACGAACGGCTGTGTGTCGTCTCTTGTTGGGTCCATCAGAATCTTGGAGCTGTCACTAGATTCCCTGAAATGTCAATACAACATTCAATTAGCTACAGCAGCGCAGGGTTGAGAACTTTTGTTAAGACCAAGTAAAGAAAATTGAAGACTCACTCCTCGTTCATGATGGCGTAGTTGTTGACTTCGGTGGGGTTTGGCAGATACTCCAGCACAGCGTCCAGCAGCGGCTGAACTCCTTTATTCTTCAGCGCACTGCCCACCAGAACAGGAGTGAACACACGCTGGATAGTCGCCCTGCGCACTGCCGCCTGAACCATGGAGAAACACTTCAGGAAACAGCTCAAATAAACTCATCTTCATCTGGACAGCCTGAGGTTGAGCACATTTCTTCATCAGATTTGTATAAACGTGTCACTGCATCACTGTCTCACCAATGGATCCTTTGCAGTGAATGGGAGTCCAAACAGCTGATAAAAACAACAATAATCCACAAGTAATCCACACCACTCCAGTCCATCAGTTAACATCTGGAGAAGACAAAAGCTGAGACGAAATCCATCATTAAGGTGTGTCTCCACCATCTCCTGTTGTCTCTCACATCAAAATCCAGCCACAGATTTGTTTAGAGCTGTTTTGGTGCTTGATCTGTGCAGATTTCTCTCCTGATTCAGACCAGACCACTTTTTCACCGGAGGAAGCGTTATTTTGGATTATGGACTCAGATTTTAAGTCAAAAATGTCTTGATGGATTTGTTTCAGCTTTTGTCTTCTCAAGACGTTAACTGATGGACTAGAGTGTCCAATCCAATCCATTGGTGAACAAGTGATGAAATGAAACATTTATACAAATCTGATGAACGAACAAGCAAAAAAAATAATAATAATAATTTAATTTGGGGGTTTTGGTAAAACACTTGTGCTATGTCACTATTACAAATATATGTTATTTTGAATCACCATTTTGTTGTACTGACACTTTATGTCCTGGTTACACATACTTGCTATAGTAATTAAAGTAAATTATGCATAATTATAAACAACTAACCCTACATCTATAGTAAGTACATGTTGTTCATAAATATCACTCAGAATGTCTTTGTGTAATTTTACTGAGAGAACGACTCCCTAAACTGAAGTGTAAGCAGATTCTGTCTGTGTAGGAAGCAAACAAAAGTGCGTCTCATTAGAGATTGAAACAGAGCGTCAGATTATTAATGATCATCTGCAAAACCTTAATATCATCCACGGTGGGCACTTTCTCCTCCAGGAACATCTCTCCCAGCGTCTCATCGGCGTTAGCCACACACTCCACCAGCTCCTGTCTGCGGTCCGTCGCCTCCGCGCGCATATCTGCCGGGATCTCATCGAAACGAATGCTTTGACTTCAGAAAGAAACCACAAAGACACAGAGATGAGAGGTGATGTGACTTACAGCACGTATCAATCTATAAAGCGCTACAGGGACTAAAACATCAAGCACATGCTTTACCCAAAAGGGCCTTCGAAGAAGATGCTGCGCTCCTCGATCAGATCAACGAGCCCTCGCAGATTTCCTTCCAGTCCAATGGGAATGTTGACAAATGCTGCATTATGATTCAGTTTAGTCCTAGAAAAAAAAAAATTGTGTATGATAAATATTATAGTATATTGTGTATATATATATATATATATATATATATATGTATATATATATATACACACACACATTTAATGTGCTAAAAAAGGTTAATATATAAAAAAATAAATATCATTCTTTAATTACATATTAAATATTCTTGTATACAAATTATTTAAAATATAATTACATATTGAAAAATATAATATATAATATCTATATATATATATATATATATATATATAATATAACATATATAATATATTAAAATATGCCACACATTCTTGCTCTACAAAGAGTCTAATTATTATTCATCTGTTTGACTGCTGAGGTAAATCGATAGCTCCCCATAAAAATGCAACTTTTGTCTTCAATTGCTCACTGTCATGTTGTTCAAATTCAAGATTTGTGTTCATCTTTAAAACACAAATTAATGTATTTTAAATGAAACCAGGAAGGTTCATTTTTGTGCATCAAGACAGTTCATTTAAGCTTCCATTTGCCATATCTAATGTGCATTATGACTGTTTGTTAATCATTGTTCATATGTGAATAAAAGTGTAAATTAAATCTGGTCATCATATAAAGTGATTGTGCTTCTACAGACGTGAATTAAACCATTCTATTCATATGGATTATGTTTATGAATGTCTCGATAAATGCATTTTTGGTTGTTTTGGTGCAAGTTTTGTTTGTGTGGACTTTCAATAGAGGGACAGAAATCATTAAAATATCTTTATTTTTGTTTCAAAGATAAACCAAAGTCTTATGGGTTTGAATGCCATGAGCTTGAGCAAATGAGTTTGAGTAAACCGTCCCTTTAATCACTTTTCTACACAGGTAAAATCACATACAAGTGTTCAGGAAGCTCAAACTCTGTGATTCATGACCTCTGGAGGACTGAGCCTGTGACCTGTGACATGTGCCGGTGTCGACTCACCTGAGCTGCTGTAGTGCTCGGCTGGGATTGGCACCCTGTCGGTCGAGTTTGTTGATGAAGGTGAGGAAGGGCACGCCGTAGCGCTTCATCTGCCGATTGACGGTCATGGTCTGACACTGCACCCCTCCGACGGCACACAGCACCAGCACGGCCCCGTCCAGCACGCGCAGAGACCGCTCCACCTCGATCGTGAAGTCCACGTGACCTGACCAACACATCAGAACATGACTGCATACGACAGTACATACTGCATACTAGATATAACCAAGGCACATCAAACTGTATGCAATATACATGTCGTATTTCAACACGGAGTACGCCTCAGACCTCAGATTTGCTATCTGCTACAGGTAAAAATAAGGCGGATACAAGTATAAATGATTCAAACAGACTCCATCACACTGCACAGCTATCATCTCACAAATTCAGTCCTCTTTTCTCATTTTACATTGGAAATAAAGGTTGAGTCACTGAATGGACTGAGTTTTAATCAGCTGTTTGGACTCTCATTCTGACAGCACCCATTCACTGCAGAGGATCCATTGGTTAGACAGTGATGAAATGACACATTTCTCCGAATCTGACCAAGAAACAATCTCATCTACAGCTTGTATGGCCTGAGAGATGGGAATATGTTATCAGCTATAGTGTTCAAACTATGTTTTTAGAGTTGGACGTCAATATCATGGGAATATCTGTTACCTGGTGTGTCGATGATGTTGATGTTGTGATCTTTCCACATGGTGTATGTGGCTGCTGACTGGATAGTGATTCCTCTCTGTCTCTCTAACTCCATCGAGTCCATGATGGCTCCCACTCCATCCTTACCCCTCACCTGAGACACACACACACACACACACACACACACACAGTGAGCTGCGTCCTTGGACAGCACTTTTGGACAACAGGGGTTTTGAAAGCAGGCCAGAAACAGAATATCTGTTGAGTTGTCAGAATCTGACTGACCTCGTGCATCTCCGCTATCCTGCCGGTGTAGTAGAGCACTCTCTCGGTCAGTGTGGTCTTCCCGGAGTCGATGTGCGCGGAGATGCCGATGTTCCGGATCCGCTCGTTCGGTGTGAATCCATTCGAGCACGAGCGACAGCTGCTGATCAGCACCTGAGACACAAACACACATCAGAGAGACATCATACTGACAGACAGACACACAACAGCAACAGCACGTATAACGCTACCGAAAGTCTGACAGGAACACGCGCACCTGTTTTAGTGAGACGCGTCCGGGCTTGTGCAGATGAAGCGGACTTAAAACGGATGCTGCTCTCAGAAGCCGCATTGTGAGCTGCTGTAGAAGTGTGTGTGAGGTTGTGTGTGTTAGTTTACTCTGGTGTCACACACACGATCTCAAAGTCACGCCGACCGGCTGCTTGTGAAACAACTTCCTGTTCTACGGTGAGCCGAGAGGGACAAAACAAACGAACGATATTCCAAACGCTTTACCTGACGGTAGTATTATTCTCCAAAAACCTGCTCTGTTTTTTAATAGGCATTTTTGTATTAATGTGTTTCTATCTTTATTATTTGCCCTTTATTTCCTGAACTTTTTCTTCTAAATTGCATATATCTGAATCATCAGTAGTATGTATGCTTGTTGTATTATTTTTAGCATTAAACAGACGTGTTAAATGGCCTTGTTTTCTCCCAGATAAAGTGGCTAAATAATAATTCTCAAAAATGTTAACTTATCACTGTTTGTTAATTTAACTGTCGCTTCTGAAGCGGAAGGCGCCCCCACGTGATCCTTGCTACTTTAATCATCACGACTCCAAATAGACCAATCACAGTCGTTCTTTATTACGGAAATAACCATTATTTTATATAAAGATTAACGGTGCGAATTTCATTGGCATCTGCTTTAAATATGCATAATGAACACTGAATTTAATGTAACTCCATATATATGAAGTAATGAAGCTGAATGAGTTGATAATGGAACAGCTACAACACTGACACCAACCGACCACACGGCGGAGCTCCATCCTCTCCTAAAGAAGAAGAGACAGAAAAAGAGGTTTTGGAGGTTTGCCTCTTTTTTCTGTTTATGAAAACCAAAATTCCCTCACGCCGCTGCTCCAAAGATTCCTGCCATGGGCAATCGGGTCCCAGATGTCTTGTCAGACCACTCCAGAAATCACTGTGAAGGTCGCCATCAAGGTTCCTGTCACTGCTACTCATAAACTGGCTTGAAAGTCCCAGGCTAACGTTACCTTCTGTCTTGTCTTGTCTGCATCAGAGGATCCTCTCACAGTGTTTTCTTCTATAAATATAGGGTGAACTCAGATACAGTGGCCACTTTTTGTAAAATGTGTAAATTAGATACTTACAGTATATGTTTTTTATCTTTCCTTTTCTCTATTACTTTTGTTTACTTTAAGTTCCAGCTATAATATTTAAATTGTGTTGGGGGTAACACATTACAAGTTACGTAATAATATTACTTTTTTCAAGTAACTAGTAAAGGAACACATTACTTTTGAATTACTAAGAAAGTATCTTAGTTACTTTTTTTTTCAAATAAGTAACGCCAGTTACTTTTTTCCCCATTTATTGATCGACAAGTCTCCTGTGGGGAAATTGGGAGTAAACATGATGTTACTGTATTCTAGACTAAATGTGAACGTGCATTAATTCATCTCACTCACAAAAAACAGATTCAGTATTCCTCAAAATGAATAAAAACAGTGAAATGCAAACTCAGAATATGATGCAACCCCACAATAATTAAATATGTTAAATAAACAAATATCCTTTATGTATTTAATACCATTTTATTAACCAGTGTCTTTGCTGCTGACCTTCCATGATGCAGTTCAACCATACTAATAAGCAAAAATTACTCAAGATAAAGTAACATTTGTGCTTTATTTTTTTTATAGCTGAAGAGTGATATTCTCCTGCATAAATGTACTTTTCTTTCAGCCTGAGGTAAATTCAGTTCACTTTTGGTGTACAAGGGCTTTTACATTAGAATTGTTTTATATTAAAAACAAAGAAGCAAGCCCTGCTGACATTTAAAAAGTAACGCAAAAGCAATGTAACGCATTACTTTCCATAAAAAGTAATTAAGTAACGCAATTAGTTACTTTTTTCAGGGAGTAATGCAAAATTGTAACATATTACTTTTAAAAGTAACTTTCCCCAACACTGTTCATATAGAGATCATGTACTCCAGAATTTCTTTTCAGCTAAAGTGGTCCCTCCCTTATTTATCAAAGATTATTCTGCATCTTAATTAAAAACACATCATTTCTTAACACGTTTTATCAGACTAACACATTTAACAACATATTTAACAAACCCAAAAATATATAACCTACAGGTTATGAGTAAAATAAATCCACATCTCAATTAATGTGTGAAATTCCAAAGAACTTAAAGAACATGTTGTGTTGACATTCAGAAATCAGAATATTGATAAAAATAAACTTTACAGCACAGTGAAAATGTGCCTATAACACAAGCAGCAACAAATAGGCAATAAATAAATAAATAAAATAATAATAATAATAATAAGAGGAACATTTAAAAAGGTAAAAATGTTTTTTCTGTCTATGCTCTCAAAACACTTTAAACAATCTTTCATTGTATTCATATATTAAAGCTTAATATTCTACATCAGTATTTTTCTCTTCTCATCATTTCTTCACTCCAGTTTAAACTTCCTTTCTATTCTCTCTTTCCTTTCTTTCTCTGACTTGAATTCCTGACTGCTGTCTCATTTCTGTTTTCTAAAAAAAAGTAAATTATAAATGTCAACTATAAAATAACCAGTGAATGTCAATTTATTTAATGAATTTGGGTAATCTACTGAAGGTTAAAGGTCGGCCCACAATACCTGAATCCCACTGGCCCACTTTATCTAATGCATTCAGCCAAAGTGGGAGTAATATTTAAACACCTTACAAGAAAACTTGCATTTTATTCCCTGTTGATGGTAGCACTGAATAAAACTGAAGCTGACACAACAATGTTTGTTGCTACTTTAAAAACACAAATTGTGTTTGGGAAAACATATAATCTGGAAGTATTGACAAATCCTATTATGCTTCCATAAACTCACCAGGTAGGTAACATCTCACAGGGGAGCTGCAGTATGTGGCCCTCCCTAAACTAACCGAGGGCGAAAGCATCAGCATGTGGTTTGCTGCAGACAGGGTTGAAAAATAACCACCAAACAGCAAATTCATATAAAAAAGGAGGGAGGAAATGCAGGACAGTGGCTCTCTGATATCAGATTGTGTCAGATTAAGTTCTTCAAGTCATTCATCTCACTGCACCAAATCAGGAGACAGGTCAAAGATCAACAAAAACTTTATTATTTGCAATATTAAAAGTGTGGATTGTGATACTATTTTATTTCGACACTACGCATTCAACGTTTATTTTCCAAAAATACACCTTTTGAAAAGCGAAAAAGTGAAGTGTGGCTGGACAACAACATCACAGTTGTGTTTCTCAAACACTAAATGAGAAACATTCATATAAAAAGTCTACTCTCATGCATGTTTTTATTTTACAAATGTTTACAGAGCAAGGTTTTCAGAGGGTTTATGATGATGACTCCAGAATGAACAACATCAATAAGTGCATTACAGCGGCAGATCACGACTCTGCTCCTGCAACCTAGTTAAGTCTGATGTCAGTGCTCCTTCAGATCACAAAAGTAGCGTCGGATCCGCTGAATCTGAACACTGCATATTCTGTACATCTCCCTAATCAAACACAGCTGATTCAACTCATTAGTACAGACTGATAAGACCTGAAATGAGTGGGTGAGATAAAGGAGACGTTCAGAATCATCTGGGACCAGGGTTAAGAACAGCTGCATCACAGAACTGACGGCATGTGTGTTGTTACATTTGATTTGAACATATCTGGAAAACAAAACAAAACAAAACAAAAAAACAAGGACTGAGGATTTGAAAACACATTAACAGTGAAACTGCTCTCAGGGAAAATAATGTAATTTTGTTACGGATGTGAGGCCTGTTTCACACCGCAGACGTGAGCAGCGCATGTGTTTTTCAGCGGCCGTGTTAACAGAAGATAAAAGCATTTCTGCAGCTGATCACACACACTTAAAGTGACAGTGCATTGATGACAGATTAAATCAATATGATTTGACTTGGAAAAGCAGAAGTTGCACAGAATAAGCATGTATGTGTAGTCCAGCGTCTTGTGATGTGGAAAAACTACAGTGTACTACAGGTGATGATATGGAAATATGGAAGTGTATAGTTACACAAATGACCTGTCGGTAAGCCTGTCTCGTCAAGTGCTGATGAGCCAATGACAGCTGAGTATCAGTTGCACGGGAACTCGGACATCTTTAGGTTTTAGTGTATAGAGAAACATTGGAAGATCCAAAACTCTTATTGGTACAAAAATGGCAAAATGATGTCCCTGAGGTACTTGTAACAGGTCTGCATTTTAGTGCCTCTCCATATTAAACTGGTTACATGTAATTTAATTTGTGGTACATGAACAGTGTTGATCGATCATGATCACCATAACATGAAGCTTCTCCCGGTTCCATTGTGAGCCATAACCCTTGCTTCCAAATTAATCTTGTTACCCATCTCATTTATTTTAAATAGTGTATCCCTCCATGGCATATTTAAGTCCCTCTTCGACGAAAGGTGGTCCTTCTGTGTCCACAATTTATCAAAAACATCTTGGGACAAGGGTTTCACACTGACAGCTGGCAACTCTG
Organism: Labeo catla; assembly: GCA_012976165.1. NCBI lineage: Eukaryota > Metazoa > Chordata > Actinopteri > Cypriniformes > Cyprinidae > Labeo > Labeo catla. The sequence continues at coordinate 369,433 of VONZ01000517.1, forward strand.
TTTGTCTGTCTGAGTTAGCAACAGTAACTAAGGGGGGCAAGGCTTACCGAATTTAACAGACCACATCTAATCCTTATTAGTGACACACTACTAATAACCAGTTCCAAACTAATGGTTGTTAGTAAAAGAAATACTCACCATAGTGACCTAGACATGAGTTTTCTCTACAGAGTGTGGCAAAAATGTGTTCAATGGCAAAGTTTTTTGCTGCTGCTCAAGTTTGTGGTGTGAAACAGGCTTAAGAAAGTCACTGGCAGATTCAAGGTAACTGTAGTAAGAACCATCAGTGAGTTGTTGCCTGTCAAGAGTGTTTTATTGTGATTGAGCTTTAGTGCTTTTTCCTGCCGGAGCCTTTAATGTTGAGTTCATTGTAATGGGTTTGATTTGCTGCGGCCGCTTTGTCGTCTCTGTGAACACACAACAGTAAAGAAACAGAAAGATCAGTTTATCATATTGAACAGGACAAAGCTCATTTCAGTGCAACACTCTTTTAAATGTGACCTGTGACATTATGGTGTAGTGTAATATGGTTGTGCATCATGTACCAGCTGGTTTGCTCAGTTATTTAAAGAGCATTAACTACATGCAGGCCAAGCCTCAGTTCAGTTCAGTGAAATGAGTCACTCCTCCTTCTGAATCATACAAGACCAATATTCCAGTCTGACTCTTCCTGTACTGAGTTGTTTACTTGTATTTGTAACATTTAGCAGTTATATATGGTATTAAAAGCATATAACCTTTGAAATCAATGTGAACTCTTGGATAAACCACAAATATTTTGTCTAACTGTGCCAGAATGGCAATTATTTGTTAGAAAGTTATCTAGAGGCCATGCATGGACACTGTCTTGACAAGATGCTTAGAATATCAAGAAAAAAACAAGACTGCGAGTAAAGCAGCATGACCTCGGTGAGCTTCCATATGTTTAATTTTCAATTTTTCTAATTGAAATTTTTTTTAATGTTTTTTATAAATATATTTAATTTCAAGCATTATATACCAAAGAATATTTCAAACTGTATTTCAGGGACAAAGAAAATACATTTACAATCTAATAGTAACGTTTAGGCTTTATTCATGTTCATGTTTTTCTTCCAGTTTTCTTGGAAAAATTAACAAAAAAAAAAACATTTATTTTAAAATATTTGAAAACATTTTAGCAAATTTTTTTTTTGTAAATTTTAAAATATATTGAAATATACTTAAATATATTTAAAAATAATCTATTTGATTGTATATGTTGCGATCTGGAAAAACCCGTCGGATGTCGCGCAGGGACGTTTTCAGGACATTTAAAAGATAGGTTGAATGTCAGTTTTTTTTTGTCAAAATTAGGTTTTCATTAAATTATTATTCTATAACATCTTGTCTATCATCACTGAAAATATTTCCACGAAATTCACTTGTTTAGTGCAGAAAAATAGCCATTTATTGCAGCAAGCAGAAATGACTGTGTCTTTCTCTTATGTTAAGAACGCGCTGCTGATGTGCTTTCTCTTAACACCACAAAAACAGTTAACCTAAATCTAAATAAACCACGTAACATATTTAATAAAGGTGTATCAATGCATCAATGCAATTCCCTGCCAGTGCTGTGTAAACTACGGCATGCAAAGTTTTTATTTATTTATTTACTTTTTCATTTCGTAAGATGGTGGAGCACAACAACACAGTCTAAAGTACTGCAGCTGCTCATGATCTTATATGATCTTACTCGTCTCAATCTGCTCAATCTTGGTGATGTCAGTGACTTGAACGATGTTATAATGGACTATTTCACATCCAGAGATGAAGAATCAGGTGATGAAGTTACTAAAGAGGAGGAGTCCGATGACAGTCTGTTTTATGCACAGTGCACAAACAGTTGCGCTGCGCTCGCTTTTCTAAACATAAACTACAAGGTAGGCTGCATTATTCATGCTATCTAAACATACAAGGGGTGATCAAAAATTCGGAGACTATGCCCATGATAAACAACAGAAAACAGACGTTAATGATGCAGTATAGCGCTGCTGACTTGACAGGCAGATCTCCTTAAACCCGTCAATTGAAAGTGAAAACCGTCTCAAATTCCATTCCTGAAAATCATCGCTATCAGCCAACTTGAGACAGCCATAACTTTGGGTACATTCAAGCTATGGACAAAATAAAAAACATTTTGGAAAGGGCTTAAATATGGTATCAAAGCCTAAAAAAGGTCAAATTTCACCATGTGTTGAGTTTCCGTAGATCGCATCACATATGTATTTGTCTCCATTATGGCTGGTTTCTGTCACTGACCTGTGTGTGTCTTGTGGTCCTGTGATGGCCGCTCGGTGAACCGTTCTGTGTCTCGGTGCTTCCAGGCGGGCCATGGGTGCAGAAGTATGGAATCTGGACACCTCTCGTTGCCACTCCTCATCAAAGGACTGGGCCTCCGCTGGGGAGACAAAAACACCACGTCAGAAACACTCACACTGTGTGCGGGAGCTGAGCGGTTGCAAGACTTGGGCAGATGGTTGTTAGGTGTTTGCTTACTGTCCCAAATCAAATCTCTATGATCTTCTGTCCAGTAGATAGGACTAACCTCCAGGGTGGGAAATTAACTTATTTTGCCTCATAATGTAAGTCATTAGGATTTGTTTGTTAAGTGTCTGCAAGGTGAAAATCTAACTGCTTTGAAATTTTATATTTTGGCTTAATAGTTTATGGGTGTTCAAAACTGCAATTAAGAAAAAGAAACACTTGAAAATAAAAAGAAAACTTGTTTGTGCACTACAACACCACAGTAAAATATGCACTGAATGTATTTTTCTCTGCTGTTTCATCACCAGAGAAACTTTCTCTGTTAATGCCTCCTCACTTTCATCCATGTTCTGGAAGTCCTGGTTGAGCTCCTTCTCTCCGGTTTTCCTGTTCTCTTTCCTCTCGATGACGTGGCCTCTGTCCTGGATGTGATGGCCGATGGACATCTTCTCGAGTCCGCTCTCAGAGTCCTTCAGACTCCTCCTGGTCTCCTTTATCTGAACAGAGCATGGATCACCCATCACAACACTGATCAGGAGCTCAGTCAGGTGCTGATTGATGTGTGCGAGTGTTTGAGAGCAGTACTCACTCCTCCAGGAGCGCAGCGCATCTGAGACGAGGCCTGGAAGACTTTCGGGGGCTCGTCTCCCACTTTAGAGTACGTCATGACAGAGGAAGAGGAAAACGAGTGACTGTTGTCTGACGCCATGTTCTCCTGAATGAAAGAGTTACAAAAAACATCTAAGACATGATCTATGAATGCTTCTCTGAGCGCTGAATGTAGTCGAGTACTGGTTCATCAGTATATCTACATCAGTGTAACTAAACTGCCAGCATGTTTCCATGACTTTGCATGCGGTCAGACTTACAAAATTGCTATGCATCGCCTCCATCCTGTTCCTCATGCTGTTCATCATTGAGAAAGGACTACTAAAGAAATCAAGTTCCTGTTGACATTAATAACACACATTTAGTAAACTTCATATGCAGGTGCATGAAGTATCAGCTAATTCAGTGCACTGTATGGGCTCAACAACAGATTCAACTACTGCCATCTATAGTCACACTTTCCTACAGACTGTCTTTGGATCAGCTGTTACTTAACCAGTTTCTTATAGAGTTTCAATTCAGATTGTGATGCTGTGATATTGTGCCACCAGAATCAACATGAAATGCACTGTCATGTGATGATTCTCAAAGTGAAACAGTAACTTTATTTTATCCTCTGTGAACTGATATGATCTCTGATCTGATTTGTTTTTATTACCACAATCTTTAATGAAGTGCTGAATCAGTTATGATGTTTTAACAAATGTGATGCTACAGCAATGTAAAGCATCAGGTCAGTGCTGACACCTGTCTGTGAGCAATACACAACACAAACATTATAAAAGCCCAAAGGAAAGTAACAATCTCTGCAGCACACATAAATAGTACACAGGCTGTGAGGGGGCTATATAGCTGAGAGGACACACTGGGAGTCAAATGTCACACTGGAGGTCAAAGGTCACTGCACGGGTCAGAGTTCACTGGCCTTACAGTACCTACAACCTGAGATGCGTGGGAGTAACTACACTAAGGTTAAAAAAAAAAAATGGGTAGTTGAGATGACATGTTAAGCAGTGTCCTGTAGTGTGATGTACTATACCTCAATGTGTGTCAGTGTTTTTAGAATTACTATACTTGGAGCTGGTACAGCCTAATTATTTAATAAAATAAATGACTAATTATTATAATAAATCAAAAGACTACATGGATTATTTGTGACTCTGGATCACAAAACCAGTCATAAGGGTCAATATGTTGGAATTGAGATTTATACATCATCTGAAAGTTGAATCGATAAGCTTTACATTGGTTTGTTAGGACAATATTTGTCTGAGATACAACAATTTGAAAATCTGGAATCTGAGTGTACAAAAAAATTAAAATATTGAGAAAATCACCTTTAAAGTTGTCCAAATGAAGTTCTTAGCAATGCATATTACTAATCAAAAATTAAGTTTGGATATACGGTAGGAAATTTACAAAATATCTTCATGGAACATAATCTTTACTAAATATCCTAATGATTTTTGTCATAAAAGAAAAATCACTTTGACCCATACAATGTATTGTTGGCTATTGCTACAAATATACCCGTGACACTTAAGACTGGTTTTGTGGTCCAGGGTCACATTTATTCTTTTAAAAATGCATTTGTGACACCACGACTACTGCAGTGACATTCAAAAAAAGTTATTTAAAAATGTAAAAAAGTATAGCAGAAATGGTGACCTCTTACCATTGTTAAAATGCATTTTCCTTCTACATTCAAATAAACTATAACATATTTATAGTGGAAAAAAAAACTTTCTTATGAATGTGCTTCTGTACTTCTGTAAGTTGCCATAAATACTTGTCAGTCCAAGCAGCAGCACTTTGACCACATTTCAAAGACAATAGAAGTAATTATAAAATTACAAAAGTCCTACTTAGGTGGGTCAGAAAGCACTCCAAACGTTCAATACATTGCATTTAACTATTGCATTTAACAATAATACATTTAATTTAACTGCATGCAATTAACATGCAATTAAGTGTCCAAAAACATTATATTCAGCTCACTTTTATATTCTTGAACATTATTTCCATAATAAGTGTTTTTTTTTAAAGTATGCTAAAGTTGCTGTCAGCAGGGCCAGATTAACACTTTGTTGTACCCTGGGCAACAATATTCAAGGGCCCCATCATCACGACCCCAGGATCACCATAATATGGTCATATATAGAATATATTACTGTAATATACAGTAAATATACTCAATACTTCAAATCCTAACTGTCATCATATTTTGATTTACAAATATTTAAATGCTCATAGAACTACAAATGCACTACTATGTCCCCTATCAAAGACATTCACTCACATATGATGCTATGAAAACAAAACACATCAGCATCTGTGTATAATCTGGTAAAATTGACCCACTACATTGAGAGGGAGGGAAGTATCCTCCATTTTCACAAAAAATGAATAGATAAGCAACCACTTTCAAACCATCGTTTATTTAACAACACTTATTCCCAATAGAAATGTATGGAATTGATAGAGCTATCACAGAAGACAAGGCAATCAAGTTATTAGTCCAACACAAACAATTTGAAATCTGCCAGTTATCCCTCCACAACAATTTACAGCATTTTCATAAAGCTGGCACCTCAAGGAAAAAATAAAAAAATAAAATGCAGTATCACTATTTGATCATAAACATTTTGATCCTAAGCTCATTTAACTTGTTTTAAAATAGAACAACAACATGTTATAGCACAATTAACCAGTTAAACATTTTAGTGCTACATAAATACACTACACAATACTAAATACACAAAACAATTTCTCTGAAGAAGACAAGATAAAATAAATGCTGTATAATCTGGCAAAAAACACAACTTTAGTCCTAAATAATGAGGAAGTGCATGTTTGAATTTGAGTATATAGGTATATACTTTAAATTTTCAGCGTTTCTGATGTCCTTTTCCTTTTTTAATTTTCGCTTCGCGCTCCCACTTAGCTTCTCCATTGTGTCTGATTTTTTTTTTCTGTTGTAGCAACGCCTGACGTCACGTAACTGTGCGTTCACACCGCCGCCGGCGAGAGCGTCAAAGTGGCCGGAAGTCATTCATTTTCAATGTAAGCCAGCGGCGAGCTCCGGCGAGAAGCGGCGCGGCGCGTTTTGGACGGTGTGGGCGTCGGGAAGAGTTGAAGTCAGGTCAACTTTATGGTAATGAGCTATGACGCGGCTCGGCGGCAACCAATCGGAATGTAGAAGTTCATCCCTTGAGAGGATTCCAGAGAACGCCTGTAAAACTTTGGTTCGGACCACATTAGTTCCCAAGCAAAATGATGCATGGAAGGTGCCTTGTTGATGTTATATATTTATATTTTGTTATATATTTTCTGTAAATAAGCGGGAATTGCATATGCTAACTTTAGTGCCAGAGCATGCAAAACAGTGTCGCTGCTGAAAAAAAATTCTGACATATCGACACATTGGATTAAACGAAAAATAGGTGTTGTAGACAGCTGCGGCGAAAATTTTGACATCTGATGGAGACGAGGTGTATGTCACATATTTTAAAATAAAAACAGGCACCTCTGCCTATTTATTTATTTTTTTTTCGCAAGTAAAAACAAAAGTGTTCTGTACCTGGTCTCCCCTGTGGTATTGTCAATAGAGAAAAACATAAAGATAAATGTCATTAGGCTTTAATATATACAGACAGTGGCTGTATAGTTAATTGGTTTATTTCGTTAGCAAACATGTGGTGTAGTGGAGGGTATACGCAACTCTACGGCATATATCCATTTTATTAGTTGGCTTTGCGTATACCCACCTTGAAATCCCCTCTGATGCGCATCATTCAGTAAGCTAGTGTCCTGCATTAGCCAAAATCATGACAGTCCAGCACATCCAGTCATATGTGAATAAATCCAAATATTCGCTAAAAACACCCAGTAAAGACGCCGGCTTCATTTGAAATATGTTTGAAGATTAAGCCTGATGCGCCCGCGCCCGCTCAGTCCTCCTCCACCCCAGATGCTGTTCATGTCAGGGATTGCGCAGAGTCACGTCCAGATGTCAGAAAGGTAAAAGCTTGCGTATATACATGTGTATAACTAATGCGTATACACTTCTCCAGGCACCACTACACCACTGCATGTAACTACAATTAAATTCAATTTCTTACTTTAACTTTTTATAAAAATCATGAGGTTAACTTACACCCTACTTGTGGTCAGTCTGCACAAGATCAACATGCTTGTTTGCTTTGCGGCCGCTTTAAATACAAGACCAAGCGTTCGATCGTCAGGGCGTCAACGAATCTTTCTACAGCGTTGCTGGCAGGGCGGCCAGAGCGAATTTTGACGCTCTCGCTGGCGGCGGTGTGAACGCACAGTAACGCGTGATGTCATGCGGACTGACCAATGAGGAGAGGGTCTTAACTTGAGGCCCTCTCTTCATTGGTCAGTCCGCATGAGACTGACTCTCAACCGCTCTCAACTCACGTTCAAAGTCATAGGCAGCTCAGCATATCTCTGTGCAGCGCAAAAGCCCGGGTGGACAGTTTGTTAAATATAAAGCGGGAGATTACAGATACAGTATTTTGCTCGTGCCCTTGCTGTCCTGGGCCCTTTAGATGTCGTGGGCCCCTGGGCAATTGCCCAGTTGCCCGTATGGTTAATCCGGGCTTGGCTGTCAGCAACAATGACAATGCAACAAAAAAACAATGCTTTTTTTAGTGGCCACAATGATATTACCATGACTTATAATTACAAAAGTGTTTAAATGATCAATATGTTTGATTGATTGATTATTCATCTATTTTTGCATTACAGCAATGAGATAAAAATGTATAAACAATTTGAATTTGGGGTAAAATGTCATAAAATATAATTCAAGAATATAAATTGATTTTCTTAGATAATTTGGTTTTAATTTATTCTGAATTTAATTCAGTTTAATCCCCCTTTTTAGACAGTTTTCATGAGATTCATCTATATGGACAAAAATGTAGAATAAAATGGCCCAATGTGTAAAAAGACTATTCTGTGTGTTTGTGTGGATGGACTGAAGAACTATGTGTGTGAAATCTGTCATGATAAATACAATAAACAAAACCAAACATGCAGGCCAATCACACTGATAAGTTAAACACATCTACAGAAGATGAGAACTAACAAATGCTAACCGACAACACATGGCTACATATACTCAGGGAATTGTATGAACAGGTGCAACTAAGTACAAACCATGGAGACAAACAAGGAGACATCAGAACTGAACTAAAAGGAAACAAACATAGGAACAAAATTAAGGCTAAACCTGACAAAAACATGGTGCTGAGAGCTCTGAATGTCTCCCAAAATTGGTATCTGCCACCTCCGTCTATGGCGTCTAATAGTGGAGAAGCAGCTCATGTTTCTCTGAAGGTTTAGTGCAGCACTGCCTCAGCGACTTCTTACGGTGGAGCTTAAAACCATCATCGCTCCTCAAGCTAATAAAGCCCCTGGAGAGCAGGGCTTGGCTATCTGCTCGCCGCTCCAGAGTATTTTTAACCTGCAGGAGGACGGGTCACGTATGCTATTTTGGGTGGGCTGTGTTCGGAAGACACAGGCCTGAGGTCACGACCCATTTATGCTGCATGCTATCACAGCGCCAGTCTCAGAAGAATGATCAACAGACCCGCTGGGAAAAACACTTTTGATTTAGCAAATGAGCCACACAGCAGAGCTCTTGGAAGAGGACACAGTTCTAGGTTCTAGGAATAATCACAAGAGCAGCACCGCTTCGGACACGGCCTTAACACTGAACACATCTCTCAGGTTACTCTGTTACTAAATGCACATGTGACTCATAAGCTGCTGCACGACATTGCCAAATGTGTAGAAATATTGTACACCATCAAATGATGAGCACCATGTGAAGTAAGCAACCAAAAGGACATCAGAGTCGAATAAGTGTTCACTTTTAGAAAACAGCTAACAGTTCTGCGTCTGAGAATGTGTTACTCGACAGTGGTGATTTGTTCTGCCAATAGCCATAAACTACAAATTGAGATTCTCTCCCAGTGCTTTCTGAATGTTTCGACACACAAACAGCAAGAAAATCTGCTGAAATCACCAGCTCCAGTCTGATTAGTTGGGCTTTCTGCCAGTTTTGATTATGTCTGTCTGTCAGTCTGTTCCAGTGTGGTATTAGGGTAGGGTGAACACCTGTGCTCCATTTGGCAGGACAGTCCTGAAACTAAAAGCCACGGCCTGAATTTGCTTTTGGAAAATGGAGGGGAATACAATCATCTGACCTAAATGTTTCTTCAGCCAGTGTATTTGTGTTTTACATTTATATAGTTAGGTGTTAATTTATATTTAATTGGTATGAAGATACTGACATTTAAAAGTGCTGTCATTTTGTTACACAATAGCTTGAGGAAACTTGACTCCAAACTGAATTTATTTGAACTACAAATAAAGACAAATACACAGATAAGGTAATAAAAGAAGAACAAATAACCAAATTACAAGTAATAGCACCGACACATATAACAGATTAAAGATACAAATAAAAGAAAAAACAGCTATTTAACTTTTTTTTAGGTCTAACAGTAGTATTCAAGTACAGAAACTAATTAACGTAATTACATGTAAAATAACACTGCTTAGTCTTCACCGTGTGAATTAAATATACACTAATTCTTATTAAAGTTATTCAATGAAGAGCAGTGATTCTCTCATTTTCTTTTGTTGTTTAATTAACATTAAATGACAGAAACAGAAGCAGGTTTATTGGGCTGCTGCCACTTTAAGACAGAATGTGTAGATCTAATACACTGATACGCATTTAACACATTTAACAAAAACCCACCAATTCACTCAGCAAATTAGAATATGGTGACATGCCGATCAGCTAATCAACCCAAAACACTTGCAAAAGTTTCCTGAGCCTTCAAAATGGTCTCTCAGTTTGGTTCATTAGGCTACACAATCATGGGGAAGACTGCTGACCTGACAGTTGTTCAGAAGACAATCATTGACACCCTTCACAAGAAGGGTAAGCCAAAAACATTCATTGCCAAAGAAGCTGGCAGAGAGAACCGCAGCCTTCAGAGGCTTGTCAAGCAAAATCGATTCAAGAATTTGGAATGGACTGAGGCTGGGGTCAAGGCATCAAGAGCCACCACACACAAACGTGTCAAGGAATTTGGCTACAGTTGTCGTATTCCTCTTGTTAAGCCACTGCTGAACCACAGACAACGTCAGAGGCATCTTACTTGGGCTAAGGAGAAGAAGAAATGGACTGTTGCCCAGTGGTCCATAGTCCTCTTTTCAGATGAGAGCAAGTTTTGTATTTCATTTGGAAACCAAGGTCCTGGAGTCTGGAGGAAGGGTGGAGAAGCTCATAGCCCAAGTTGCTTGAAGTCCAGTGTTAAGTTTCCACAGTCTGTGATGATTTGGGGTGCAATGTCATTTGCTGCTGTTGGTCCACTGTGTTTTTTGAAAACCAAAGTCACTGCACCCGTTTACCAAGAAATTTTATAGCACTTCATGCTTCCTTCTGCTGACCAGCTTTTTAAAGATGCTGATTTTGTTTTCCAGCAGGATTTGGCACCTGCCCACACTGCCAAAAGCACCAAAAGCTAATTAAATGAGCATGGTGTTGGTGTGCTTGACTGGCCAGCAAACTCACCAGACCTGAACCCCATAGAGAATCTATAGGGTATTGTCAAGAGGAAAATGAGAAACAAGAGACAAAAAATGCAGATGAGCTGAAGGCCACTGTCAAAGAAACAGTCTGTGCTTCCATACCACCTCAGCAGTGTCACAGACTGATCACCTCCATGTCACGCCGAATTGAGGCAGTAATTAAAGCAAAAGGAGCCCTTACCAAGCATTGAGTACAAATACAGTAAATGAACATACTTTCCAGAAGGCCAACAATTCACTAAAAATGTTTTTTTATTGGTCTTCTGAAGTATTGTAATTTGTTGAGATTTTGGGTTGATGTTGGGTTTTTCTTAAATGTGAGCCAAAATCATCACAATTAAAAGAACCAAATACTTAAACTACTTCAGTCTGTGTGCACTGAATTTACGAGTTTCACAATTTGAGTTGAATTACTGAAATAAATGAACTTTTCCACAACATTCTGATGTATTGAGATGCACCTGTATTTACTAAATAGAAAAACAGTAGTTTGCTTTTAAATGTATGCACAGAACATTACATATATACCTATACATTACATTCTTTCATATTTGCCACATAATTTTGAAAATGTCAGATTTCTTATGGCATTGACATTTTCAGACTGTTGCGGTAATGGGATTTTTAAGGACTTGTTTTGGAAAATATGTTCAAAAAGGTGTTAAATTGTTTTTAAAATGTAATGTTTAAGATTTCATGAGAATCACCCAATCACTGGCATTAGATAAGCTTGGGTAAGTGGAATAATTGACTTCCGTCCGTTGAATTCTTAGAGAATTCAATGGCCAGTTGTCAATTATTCCTTACCTAAGATCATGGGGGCCTCCTGGTGGTTCGGGGGCCCTGTGAGACTAGTGTACTTTGCGTATAGGGAGGACTGGCTGTGAATATATTGATATACAAGGATTTTTGTTTGTTTGTTTGTTTTCTCAACCGTTTACGTTCACTTAAGACATAGCAGATTAGAATTATGAAGGTTTAAAGATCTGTACTTTACTATCTAGAGAGAAAAATAACTGGAGAGGAACCAGGCCAGTGTGATCCTCATCAGAAATGAACTGGTGACGGCTAAATACAGTTACACCTGCAAGGACTTTACATTCTGGATATGAAGGCTCTGCTTGAAGCTGCCATATTAAAAAAAAAAAAAAAAAAAAAAAAATTGTGTTAAAAGTACCTACAAGATGCACTGAATCCAGTAAAAACTTGTGTGTATAGACTAATGAAGACTACCTGTGTTATGTCACTCAAACCTGGCAAACTGAGTGCCAGTCACACTGAGCTGTCACAATGTTTTATGCGATTTAAAGCATCCAATGTCACTGCAAATAGGCTTTCCATCTAACATAAATCAATATTTATATACAGTCTAATAATAGTTATCATAGTGTCCTGCAAAACCACGTCTGCTGACTTGCCACAGAGCAACAACCAGGTGGTCATCCTATATTTGGGGTACTCTAAAAACAACATCTATTACCACAACTTAAATAAACACATGGTTGCGAGTTAAAAATTCTGATTTATTAATTTAATTAAACCTGCTGCAAACATTATTTTGATGAGTTCTGTTGAGAAAATCTGATTATAAAGTGCAAACACATTTTTGTTTTCTGAGAAAATGATTAAAAAGTCATTAATCACATGACATTTATAGCTAATGTGATTGATTTTTGACCTCAGAACTCATGGTAGGACAGTATTCAAATGCTTATACAGTATTGTTAACAATATTTTTTCACTGGAGAAAATCTATGTGATTTTTACATCCAGAATCCTGTCACGGTAGTCGTACCAGTAAAATTCCATGGTTCTCAGTACCATAGCTATAACTATAATCACTATTTATTTAGTAAATTTTTTTGTATATATTTTTAATCACTTGCAAATAAAAATATGAAATAAAATTTGTTAATTATTAATTATATAAATAATAAAACATAATATTACATTAAAGCATTAGCATGTATGGTTTAAATATTGTTCAAATTATGTATACATTGTATTAAAAAGATCAAACTAAAGTAATAAAATAAACAAACACCTCATCATGCACACATCTGTTCTGACACATAAGATTGTTGCTATGGTTATGACTATGTCAAACATTGCAAATTCTTATCTGATACTAACCCACCCCTAAATGCTAGAGTATGACTGTTATGTTGGCCAGTCAGACAGTATGTTTCTGTCTCAGTGGGTGCTTCTTGACCAAAATAAGTTGCAAAGTGGAGCAGACTTTATGATGACAGTCTATGGTCTGACCAGCATGCAGACCGGCCCATCCACGACCCCAAAACAACCTGAACCTCATCCAGAGCCCTGACCCACAGGTGAGCAGCTGTCTTCACGGCCTCTCGCCTGGAGTTTACACGGGGAAGGCCACTAGTTAAAAAAGAGATCGCAGGGCTGTGAAGAGGTTGGCATCAGATGAAAGTAATTACCAGGGATAAATATACTGAGAGGTGGGGGATTACAGACGGACACCGGGACTAAGTTTAGCGTTCTGAGCTGCCAAAGTGGCCAGCTGGTCATTGTGACGCTCCGTAACGGTGACATGCCGTCCAATGTTAGCATACAGCAAACAAACAACTTCTAGAAACACCTCATCCAGCGTTTGTTAAAACATCTTCCCAGTTTTAAAGTAAAATTTCAGGTCATTGGCAGGTTGTATTTTACCACAAATCAAAATACAATAGAAATACAAAAAAAAAAAAACAATTTGTCAAATTTAAGCACTATTAATAACAGTGAAGCACATTTCCTCCAATTTTCCTTACAATATCTCTACATCAAAGCATTTACTTTAATAATAATGATTTAAATGTACAAATCCTTGAACATTTCATAACTTATCTGAAAATTGTACAACACATTGTGTAATACTACACAAAAGTAAAATATCCAGTCCATATGACATATTTTTCAAAATGCATAAAAGTAAAGTAGGAAAATTAAAAGAGCTAAAATATGTTTTATGTAATAATATAATATAATATAATAATATATTCTACCAATATATTTTTGCCCCCTTTTTTGTATGTATGTATTTATGTATATATATGCATGTAAATGTTTTTATTTTGTTATTTATTTTATTTTATTTTTTTGCTATTGCCATTTCAATCCAACAATATACTGTGCATTTACGTCATATATATGTTTTGATCTCTAGTGGGCTATTCCATGAAAATGTAGGCTACTGTAAGAATGTGTTTTCTTGACCCAGAAATACATTTTTAAATATATTATGGTATATGAAGTTTGAAACTAAATATAGATTCTTTTTAAAAAAGTTTATTTGGTTACAACATATATTTAACATATATTTTAAATATATGTATATATTATTTATTTACTTATTTATTGCTATATGTGAGTGCTTAAATTTCACTGGGTAACACAAGACAATTGCTAAGATCATAATTCAGCCCTCCTAAAATTCAGCCCTTTATCAGGACTTTCCTTATCAGTTGTGTTTGTGTTCATAGTTATAATCTGAACAATCCCCTAAACCTAAGTAACCGGAGAAACTGTGGTGTGTAACTTCCAGAAAGACTTCTGAGTGTGTTTAAGTGTCAGAAGTGTGTCAGTAGAACAAAGCCTACTTGTTGTCTAAAAATACTCTTGATAGGCGAGCAGACCTCTGCACTATAATACAACCTTTAATTAACCAACTGCCAAATGTCCTTCGTGAACCTTGCTTAGGGTGAAACTGGGCCAGTGATGAAGATGTGTTTGGAGTAGAATAGTGTGGACGGCATGTGTGATTGGACAGAGGTCTGGACTGCAGAATACTATGATAATCATGAGCATCTAGAATGAAAAGCTCTCAACTTCAGTAGCCAAGTGTATAAACCGCTCCAGGGTCAAAGAGATTAGACTATACAGTCTAAAAGAAGAATAAGTAGTTTGAAGCAAAAACAAACTCCAGCACTCACCTGGTCACTGCGGACGTTTGGGCTGGCGTTGGGTTGAGCCGCAGCCCTGTGACGGCCGTCTGTGATGCTGGGCATGAAGCCCTGACCGAAAGGGTCAGAGAAACCCCTCATCATCTGCCGCATGCGATCATGATGCAGCTGGAATGGGTCGCTAAAGAAGGGGACCAGACAATAATTACAATAAATAACAAATATCATCCTGTCTGTAATATTGCTCTTTTGTTGTGACAGTGCTTCTCAACCGGTGAGGTGTGACATTAATAGGTCTTGTTCTGTTCGGATGGGTCGCGACAACAGATGACAGGCTGTTCGACATGCCATCATTCTTAAAACTACACAAGACACGAGTAAGAAAACACGGCCCAGACTACATTAAATACAGACTGACTTGTAGTGAGGATCCGCATGGTTTGTGTGTGCTGTGCAGTGAATTACTGACTGTTGAAAGTCATCAAATCTGTCTCATATATAATTTTGTGTAGTGTAGTTCATGATGATATTATACACTATAATGTTTGATTTTATAGACATCTTTGTTACTTTAGTAAGATAAACAGTAGCTGTCCAGTGTGTAGTTGAGAAGCACTGCTCTGCATGCAATGAGAACAGCAGAAGTGCCTACCTTGATGAGCTACTGAAGAACAGAAAGAAGAGAGACGAGAAACTTCATTATACCTTCTGTTTTTACAGCATAATGGACTAAGGCACACTGACCAGCGCATTCATCTACAGTTAGTGACTACAGTGATGAAGACTCTGAGTTAAACTAAATTAAAGCTGACACTCATGCATGAAACAGCCCAATACTTTATATGTGAGGCAACATGGACTGTGTTAAGAACACTAACAGCTGACTGAAACACGCACTGGGTGAGAATAAATAAATAAAATCCAACAGCAATAAATTTGACTTATTTGTTGCATTAATAACAGTCAGGAGGACTTACAATGTGGAAATGTAATATATGACATATTCCCTTATATCAAGAGTGATATTGCCATATATGTTACCTATAAGGTGATATATCATTTTTACATATGCACATTCTCGTAGTATATGAAAATTTGTATAAGTACACTACCAGTCAATTTTTTTTTTTTAACAGTAAGATTTGTAATGTTTTTTTTTTTTTTTTTTCAGAATACTTCTCTTCTGCTCTCTTCTGAAATATGTTTGCTATTTAAAATAACTGTTTTCTATTTGAATATATTGTTTTAAAATGTAATTTATTCCTGAGATTTCAAAGCTGAATTTTAGCATCATTAATCCAGTCACAATCATTCTGAAGGATGAAGGTCTGATTTGCTGCTCAAAAAACATTTATTATTATGTTGAAAACAACTGAGTAGAGTTTTTTTTTCCAGGTTTCTTTGATGAATAGAAAGTTCAAAGTAAACTATATTTTAATACATGTTGATCAATTTAAAGCATCCTTGCTAAATAAAAGTATTAATTTCTACCATTTCAGTAAGTTTTATGATTAATACGTGTACGTATATATATATATATATATATATACGAAAATGTATACATACCTAAATACATATTTGTAGAGGCTCGATAGATAAGTTAACAAAATTGTTATGAGTTTCATATATGTTTTTTCTTCATATGATAATACATTTATATATGTTCATTTAACAGACATTTGCTTATGGGATATCAGTTAGTAAAGAAGAAACCACACCAACATTATATAGCACTAAGAATGATAATGTAAAGAATAACTAGACTAATGAAATAAAACCTTATAACATGACATGTTTTGAATCATAACATTTTGAAATACGACGCACTAAGGTTAATTTACAAATAGCGCATACACTGATATTTTTTTCGAAATTACTCTAAAACTATGTGAGTAAGGTTAACCATAAGGTTATATTTTAAACTTTCTGAAACATGCTGTGACTTACGCAAAGAAGGGGTCGTCTTCGAACTGTCTGAGGAGGCTGTTGAACATGTTGCTGCGCTGACGGGTCTCCGCTCGGCTCTTCTGGAAGGACGCGCTGCAGTTACTATCGAAACTACTCCACACGGAGTGGACACGTGACCAGCTTCGAGCGTTTTGATTGGCCGACTCCTGAGCGTTGGTCCCGCCTCTCCCAATGCAGTGTTGTGTAAGTGTTGTCATGGCAACTCTTCTTATTCTCTAGAAACTTCCACATATCGATCGTACATTTATTCCTGCATTCTTTGTTCACTGCAATATGCACACTGCTTTACCCTGCACACTGTTTCACCGTTATATATCACCTATATTACAGCCTACATTGACTACAGGTGAGTAAAGGCTATTATGTGCATAATATAGTCACATTGTATGTCAGAGATACTGTAACTGTAAACTGTCCAGACAAAGTGGTCATGAAATTGAGTTGATGTGTAACTTCATAACATTATATCCTTCCAGAATCACCAGTGCATGAGGAGAGCAGGGTCTCGCTGTTATCAGTCCACTAAAGGAGGTGTGTGTAAGAACATCCAGCGGGCCGGAGAGACCCGATACTCCTACATCTGTCACACACACACACACACACTCCCCCAGAGCACACACACATCAGGCTTCTGTCAATACGACATCCAACATTTACACTTGAACATGCAGCATGTGTGCTTTAATATTCATGTGTTATTTTCTAAGTTAAGGTCAGCAAGCCTAAACAGAATCTGGTCACTGAAGGATTTAGTGATAGTTTTGTTTGCATGTGTGTATATCTCCATGACTCAGTGTGTTGAAGTTACATTCAGGTTGTGTGCTGTAATTCTATGCCAGCGCTGTGAACCGCATGATCTTTCTATTTATAGGTCTGTTGATTAATAGAATGAACACAGATAGGCATTATTGAGCTGGACAGACTCTGGCTCGCAGCAACACTCCACTAACACTGATTCAAACAGATGAATATGGCTTTAGCAAACACACTGTGCACTTTCTAGCACCTTCAGCACATGCATGTTCACTGTGTTCTTGAGAATGGGGCCATCTAGTGACTCTAGACTGAAATAATAACTGCTAAAAAGCAGAAAATACAGAGAAAACAAAAACAATAGCAAAATCCAGAAAACAGGCAGAACGTCAAGATACCAGGTGAGCAGTCCAAAAGTAACAAAGGAACAAGGCAATGAAACAAGGCAAAAACTATGGCAAGAAACTAGAACAAAACAATGGCAAAAACAAGGCAAAACTATGGCAAGAAACAAAACCGTGGCATGAACAAAACAAGGCAATGAAACAAGAGAAAACGCTAGGTAGAGTCCGCACAGCAAAACAATACTTCGCAACTTCCTGCTGAAAATGGCCTCCTTATATTGCCACCAAACAGGAAGTTACCAGTGAAGCAGCAGAGGGAGCAGTAACAGTCAGTCAGTGGGTGAGGGCTCCCTCTGCTGGCGTGGCGTTACAGAATCCCCCCCCCTAGGAGCGACTCCTGGCGCTCAAGCAACAACAGTCCATGAGGGTGGGGGAACAGAGGCAAAACAGGGGGTGGGACGGGGGGCCAGGTCCGTGCAGAGGAGGTGGGCCTGGATCGTGGAGCAGGGACAGACAGTGAAGCACTGGAGGACCTGGGCCATGGAGCAGTGGCAAACAGTGAAGCACTGGAGGACCTGGACCATGGAGCTGTGGCAGACAGTGGAACCTTGGAGGACCAGGGCCGTGGAGCTGTGGCAGACAGTGGAACACTGGAGGTCCTGGGCCGTGGAGCAATAGCAGACAGTGGAACCTTGAGACCTGGAGCAATGGCAGACAGTGGAACACTGGAGGGCCTAGTGGTGCAGTAGCAGAAAGTGGAAATTTGAGGACAGAGCAGACAGTGGAACACTGGAGGGCCTGGGCCGTGGAGCAATGGCAGAGTAGGTAGAGCAGGGAGCCATGGCGAGGCAGGCAGAGCAGGCAGAACAAGAAGCCATGGCGAAGCAGGCAGAGCAGGCAGAACAGGAAGCCATGGTGAGGCAGGCAGAGCAGGCAGAACAGACAGGAGCAGAGATATCCACAGTGGAGCTAGTGATATCCATAGCAGAGCAGTGTGTTCACGGACAATTTCTTTGGTCGTGGTATGACAGGCAGAGAGTCCATAGGAGTACGCCGCCCCCATAGGAGGATCTACAGCAGGTGCTGACACCTCTGGAGGCATGGGCGCAGATTCTCGGGCAGACGTGGCAGTGAGTTCATATATAGACGCCACCTCCTTAGGAGGATCTACAGCTTGAGCTGACACCTCAGGAGGTATGGGCGCGAACTCGTGGACAAACGAGGCCGCAGGAGCAGACTTATGGTCAGATGAGGCCTCTGGGGCAGACTCGCAGTCAGGCAAGGCCTCTGGAGCAGACTCGTGGATAATCGAGGCCTCTGGAGCAGACTCGTGGACAGACGAGGCCTCTGGAACAGACTCATGGACAGACGAGGCCTCTGAACCAGATTCGTGGATAGACGAGGCCTCTGGAGGAGACTCGTGGACAGATGAGGCCTTTAGAGCACAGTGTGCTGCCCACACACTGAAAATGGCGATGGCCATTACAGGCAGCACAGTAGATAGTGGGGTGTCTGTTGACCTCGAGGGTGCTGATGCTATGGACTTATGGCTTGGGAGCATGGGCTCTTTGTGGCTTGGGAGCGTGGGCTCTGCGTGGCTTGGGAGCGTGGGCTCTGCGTGGCTTGGGAGCGTGGGCTCTGCGGATACGTGACGAGGCTTAGGGGGGTCAGCTGATAGGTGACGAGGTTCTAGGGGGTCAGCTGAGACGTGACGAGGCTCTGGAGGATCAGCTGAGACATGACGAGGCTCTGGAGGATCAGCTGAGACATGACGAGGCTCTAGAGGATTAGCTGAAACGTGACGTGGCTTTGGAAGGTCAGAGGGGACCTGGTGATGTTCTGGTAGGACAGCTGTTTCTTGACTTGATTCATGGAGGTCTGCCATGACTTGACTTGACTCAGGGAGGTCTGCCGTGGCTTGACTTGACTCAGGGAGGCCTGCCGTGGCTTGACTTGACTCAGGGAGGCCTGCCGTGGCTTGACTTGACTCGTGAAGAACAGTGGTGACTTGACCTGGCTCGTGAAGGTCAGCTGTGATTTGACTTGGCTCATGAAGGTCAACTGTGGCTTGACTTGGCTCGGGAATAACAGCAGCAACTTGTCTTGGCTCATGAAGATCTGCTGTAGCTTGGCTTGGCTCAGGGAGATCAACTGTGGTTTGGCTTGGCTTGTGAAGATTGGTAGTGACATTGCTTGACTTGAGGGCTACAGCTATAGCTTTACTTGACACAGGAGCAATAGCTGTAACTTGACTGGACTTCGGAAGAGCAGCTCTGACCTGACTTGAGACAGGAAACATAGCTTTAACTTGACTTGATGCTGGAACAACAGCTGCAGCCTGACTTGACACTGGAACAGCAGCTGTAGCTTGACTTGACTCTGGAACAACAGCTGTGACCTGACTGGACTTGGAAACTTGACTTGACTCAGGAAACTCAGCTGCTTGAAAACTTGTTGGAAACTTGACAGCTCAGCCATACTAAGCAACTCAGGAACAACAACTGTGACTTGGCAACTCAAGGGAACAACAACTGTGGCTTGACTCAGGAACAACAGCAGTGAATTGGCTTGACTCGTGGGACACAGCTGTGACTTGGCTTGACTCGTGGGGAACAGCTGTGACTTGGCATGGCTCATAGAGAACAGCTGTATCTTGGCTTGACTCATGGGGAACAACAGCTGTATCTTGGCTTGGCTCGTGGAAGACAGCTGTTTCTTGACTTGGCACAGAAAGTGTAGCCCTGACTTGACTTGACACTGGAGGATCAGGCATCACTTGATTTGTTTTGGGTGCAGCAGACATGGCGAGATGAGATTTGGGTGAGATGATTTTGATTTGATGAGGCTCAGGCGTGGCAGCCATCTTGGCCGGGGACTCCGACGGGGCAGCCATCTTGTGAACAGGCTTGGGGATGGCAGCCATCTTGTGAACAGGCTTGGGGATGGCGGCCATCTTGTGAACAGGCTTGGGGATGGCGGCCATCTTGTGGACTGGCTCAGGGATGACGGCCATCTTGTGGACTGGCTCTGAGATGGCGGCCATCTTGTGGACTGGCTCTGAGATGGCGGCCATGGCAGGTGCAGACTCTGGAGCGGCAGGCATGGTGTGAGCAGGCCCTGGAGCGGCAGGCATGGCGTGGGCAGGCCCTGGAGCGGCAGGCATGGCGTGAGCAGGCCCTGGCTGGGCAGACGTGGCGCGAGCAGGCTGTGGCTTGACAGGCATGACATGAACAGGCTTTGGCTTGGTGGACGTGGCCTGAGCAGGCTTTGGCTTGGCAGGCATGAAGTGAACAGGCTTTGGCTTGGTGGACGTGACTTGAGCTGGCTTTGGCTTGGCAGGCATGGCGTGAGAGGGTTCTGGCGTGATACTAACTATTCCAGACATGACAGAAAAGTTGTGAGATACTGGGGGATAACAGGGTTCCTCATCCGCAGTCCCCACAGTAAATGGTGAACCAGCCAACCAGAGTGCACAGTCAATGTATTGCTGTAGTGTAGCCGAGCATTTATTGTCTGGCATGAGATTGTACAAATTGTCCTTAAGTCCATTGCAGAAAATACCTTTCAGGGCAACATCATTAAAGTCTACCAAATGGCACAACTCACAAAAATCTGCCACATATTTCTCTATAGCCCGATTACCTTGACGCAGGCAGAGGAGGCGTGATGCTGGGTTCATGGTGATCTGTGTCCAAAAGCTGCTGGATCTTTGAGGCGGCGAAGTATTCTGTAACGGAGACTCCAGGGAAGCGTGATAGATCCAAGTGCAAGCTTTTATTGAACACAACGTAGTCAGACAGGCAAGGTCGATCTCCAAACAAACAGTAATATCCAGGGCAAAAACAATAGCAAAATCCAGAAAACAGGCAGAACGTCAAGATACCAGGTGAGCAGTTCAAAAGTAACAAAGGAACAAGGCAATGAAACAAGGCAAAAACTATGGCAAGAAACTAGAACAAAACAATGGCAAAAACAAGGCAAAACTATGGCAAGAAACAAAACCGTGGCATGAACAAAACAAGGCAATGAAACAAGAGAAAACGCTAGGTAGAGTCCACACAGCAAAACAATACTTCGCAACTTCCTGCTGAAAATGGCCTCCTTATATTGCCACCAAACAGGAAGTTACCAGTGAAGCAGCAGAGGGAGCAGCAACAGTCAGTCAGTGGGTGAGGGCTCCCTCTGCTGGCGTGGCGTTACAGGTCGGGAATCCTTTTGCAGAAATGACTGCTTCAATGCGGCGTGGCATGGAGGTAATCAGCCTGTGGCACTGCTGAGGTGTTATGGAGGCCCAGGATGCTTCGATAGCGGCCTTAAGCTCATCCAGAGTGTTGGGTCTTGCGTCTCTCAACTTTCTCTTCACAATATCCCACAGATTCTCTATGGGGTTCAGGTCAGGAGAGTTGGCAGGCCAATTGAGCACAGTAATACCATGGTCAGTAAACCATTTACCAGTGGTTTTGGCACTGTGAGCAGGTGCCAGGTCGTGCTGAAAAATGAAATCTTCATCTCCATAAAGCTTTTCAGCAGATGGAAGCATGAAGTGCTCCAAAATCTCCTGATAGCTAGCTGCATTGACCCTGCCCTTGATAAAACACAGTGGACCAACACCAGCAGCTGACATGGCACCCCAGACCATCACTGACTGTGGGTACTTGACACTGGACTTCAGGCATTTTGGCATTTCCCTCCCCCCAGTCTTCCTCCAGCCTCTGGCACCTTGATTTCTGAATGACATGCAAAATTTGCTTTCATCCGAAAAAAGTACTTTGGACCACTGAGCAACAGTCCAGTGCTGCTTCTCTGTAGCCCAGGTCAGGCGCTTCTGCCGCTGTTTCTGGTTCAAAAGTGGCTTGACCTGGGGAATGCGGCACCTGTAGCCCATTTCCTGCACACGCCTGTACACGGTGGCTCTGGATGTTTCTACTCCAGACTCAGTCCACTGCTTCCGCAGGTCCCCCAAGGTCTGGAATCGGTCCTTCTCCACAATCTTCCTCAGGGTCCGGTCACCTCTTCTCGTTGTGCAGCGTTTTCTGCCACACTTTTTCCTTCCCACAGACTTCCCACTGAGGTGCCTTGATACAGCACTCTGGGAACAGCCTATTCGTTCAGAAATTTCTTTCTGTGTCTTACCCTCTTGCTTGAGGGTGTCAATGATGGCCTTCTGGACAGCAGTCAGGTCGGCAGTCTTACCCATGATTGCGGTTTTGAGTAATGAACCAGGCTGGGAGTTTTTAAAAGCCTCAGGAATCTTTTGCAGGTGTTTAGAGTTAATTAGTTGATTCAGATGATTAGGTTAATAGCTCGTTTAGAGAACCTTTTCATGATATGCTAATTTTTTGAGATAGGAATTTTGGGTTTTCATGAGCTGTATGCCAAAATCATCAATATTAAAACAATAAAAGGCTTGAAACTACTTCAGTTGTGTGTAATGAATCTAAAATATATGAAAGTCTAATGTTTATCAGTACATTACAGAAAATAATGAACTTTATCACAATATGCTAATTTTTTGAAAAGGACCTGTATATTATTCAATATGCTGTAATCACTAGTTGAATAAAAGCCTGTTAAAATGAGCATCTGCAGGTTGATTTCAAAATCCGGACATTTTCAGAGACAGACGAAGAGATATTCTGATGATTACTGTGCACAGAATTTTCCAAACGCAACGGAACTTGTAGTTTTAATCCAACGTACCGATCTGAGAAACCCATGGCTCATAAACATGCGTGATTTCACCACACTGTGTCAGTGCTGCGGTGTGTGTGAGACCTGATGAATAAAATCAGAATCAACATATTTATTTATTTATTTGTATTAAATTCTAGTCTTTATTCTGTCATTTTTCATTCACAGTCATTTCACTGAATGTAATTCACCTTTATGCCAAAATTCTTAAATAATACTCAAATCACGTTGTCAACGCGTTATACTGTCTAGATTAATTAGCTAAAATGTTCAACATTATCTCTTTAAGGCAACGCCTGCACATTCATTCATCTATTTTAATACCACTCTTACGAAAATTAACCATGGTATGTGTAGTAAAACTATGGCAATACAATTGGAAATCAGTCCGCGGAAAAAATTATAATATAACAATATATATAATTAAAATATAACATGGTTACTACATTTACTATAGTAAATCCATGGTCAATTTAGTAAGGGTGTTTATTTAAAATGTATTTTAATGTAAACAGGTATAAAATATGATGAGAAAGACATTGTTAATGAGAAGACGAAATTGACAGCAGCAGGTTAAATTTATTTATTATTCATATTAATAGGAACATTTCAGCAGGTGATATGAGATGTAGGCGTAAACATCCTCAGTTTCGAAATGCATACCCCAGGCGAAAATGCTCCCGCGTAATATTTCAGAAGGACTTTAATTCATCCCACGCATCTCATCCGTGTTGTGTCCGGAAATCGTGAAAACTGAGGCAGTGGCGCCGCGTTAACAGCATCTTCGTCAAGCTCTTAACTTAATTTATATGCAGTGCTTAAAGCTTCGAATTTCTATGTTCATTTTGTTCTAATAACTGTTGCGTAAGTTCAGCATACTCTGTTAAGACTGCCTTTAAAGACTTTGGGACCCTTTTCTAAAGTTTTTGTTATTTTTTACGCCTGAGTAAAGTTGCTCGTTTGCTTTAAAACATGGAGGAAGATATGGAAACTGCCTCTCTTGAGTCCTTTGCAACCAGCGATAATCTAAAGGTCCACAACTATGCAAGACGCCTAGAAAATGCTTTTAGGAACTCTCCGGACACTCCTAGTAAGTCCCCTGCTCAGAAGAAGTCTCGATCAGTCACCCCCGACGCGGTTTCTAACTCTGTGCTGCTTGCAGCAATTGAAAAGGTTAGCAAGTTACAAGAGGAGTCGTTGGTTAAACTGCAGTCTGTCGAAGCGTCGGTGAAGGAAAACACATCTTCAATCTGCAAGCTTACCTGCTCGCTTGAAGCCATGAATAGATATGTGGAAGACGTGACGGAGAAGGTGCTTTCTCTACAGTCAAAGGTTGAGATGCTGGAAAAGGAAAACAAGTCTCTCAAGGAGAAATGCTGCGGATTGGATAGCTACAAACGCAGATGGAACCTCCGTGTAGCCGGGATACCTGAGCGAGAAGGGGAAAACGTCAAAATGGTTGTCATTGAGCTGTCCAGGAGCCTCTCTCCACTCTCCGCGGAGAAACTTCAGGACATGGTCGTCATCGCGCATAGACTTGGCCCCAAGTCTGAAAAACTCCAACTCGCGGCGCATCATCGTCCAGTGCCTATCCCGCACCTGTCATGATGCAATATGGACAGAAGCCAAACGATCTGAGCTACTAAAACAGAAGAAAATTCGAATCTTGGAAGATCTCACTCAGGATGACAAGGAGGCGAGAAACAGACTCTGGCCACTCCTTGAAAAGGCAAGAAGGGAAGGAAAGAAAGCTGGCTTTAATGGGCCTGTTGCTTTTATAAACGGGAAGAAAGTTTCTGTGCATGATATCTAGTATGCCTCTTACACTTTCAAAATTTGGTTTATTATCAGCTGATCTATTTTTGTTGTATTTCGTAGGTATTTCTTTCTACCTTACATTATTGTGATTTACAGTTATATTATTATTATTATTATTTTTATTATTATGTTTTTATTTTTTACTAATTATTTGTTATATATTCCTTTTTTTCTTTTTTTATGGGTCCACAATAGGGTGTGTTGACTTCCCAAGCTTCATTGGGAATTCGAGCTTTATGCTCTGCATATCTTCTAAGAAGTAAGCTACTTCTTTTGTTGTATCTGTTTATAACAGTTGTTTTAACTCAGAGCTGAGTTCCAATACCATGTTTAGTTTGTATTTCTCTTGTTTTTCTTTGAATGTTCGGGGGCTACGTGACTTAAACAAACGAAAAGCTTTATTTCTATACTGTAAATCCATGAAAAGGGATGTTTATTTTTTGCAAGAGACACATTCTTGTATAGACGATGAAAAATTCTGGCGTACACAGTGGGGGAGCCCTATTACTTTTTGTCATAACTCCAGTGCGTCAGGTGGGGTCGCTATTTTATTCACTAATGATTTTCAGGGAAAGATTATAGAATCACTTTCTTCAGGGATAGGAAGATGGATTATTGCAGTTGTTCTCTTGGATAACAGCTTCTTTATAATAGTTAATATATACGGGTTCAACAATTCTTCAAGCAATAAAACTCTTTTTGATGGTGTAATCCTTAATGTAAGTAATCTAAAACTTAAATACCCCTCTGCATTTATATTAATCGGCGGCGATTTCAATGAGGCACCAGATTTTGTTGTTGATAGATTTCCACCCAGAAGTGTGTCTAAAAGCGTTAACCCCCTTATAGGAAAGTTATGCCATCGGCTGAATCTAATTGATGCACATAGATATTTACACCCCGATAGCCACATGTATACTTGGTTTAAGTCTGATTTTTCTCAAAAATCTCGTATAGACCTGTGGCTAATATCAGATTCTTTAATTTCATATTTGACTTAAGTGGAAATTTCATCTTCTCCTCTAACAGATCATGCAGCAATTGATATTATTTTTTCTGAAACTAAATCTAAGCGGAGAAGGAAAGTAACCCCAGGTTACTGGAAGTTAAACTGTTCTCTTTTACGATCTGAATCATACTGTCAGGAGATCAGGAAAATTGCGGAGGGTGTGGCATCTCAGGCGAATATCTCGGCCATTTCTAAATGGGAGCTATTTAAATATGAATGTAGAAAATTCTCTGTAAAATTTGGGAAAAATAGAATGTCTGTTAAAAGTAAAGAAATTACAGATTTAATTAGAAAGATGAGTGAGATCTTAAAAAATCCTAACCTGGGAGAGGATGACAAGGAATCTCTTTATACTTTACAAGGCAGTCTGGATGATTTATTTTTAGAGAAAGCAAGGGGCGCATTCATTAGATCAAGAGCAAAATGGCTTGAGTTTGGAGAAAAAAACTCTGCTTATTTTTTTAACCTAGAGAAAAAACGAGTTAGTAATAAGAGTATCTCCTCTCTGTATATTAATGATACATTATCCAATGATCCCTCTGCAATCTCTTCTCATGTTTTTAATTTTTATCAAAATCTTTACACTTCTTCTTTTGATTTTAGTGCTTCATCTTTATTTTTTCATAAGATTGATTCAGTGATTCCTAAAATTAATAATCAGAATAGAGAATTTTGTGAAGAACCCTTTAATATAGAGGATCTTTTTAATGTAGTAAAAAGAATGCCAAACAATAAATCTCCAGGGCCGGATGGCTTACCATTCGAATTCTTTAAAGTCTTTTGGGACTCCATTAAGTTTCTTCTTTACGAAGCCCTTGTTGAGTGTTTAAACAATGGTGAATTGGCAGAATCAATGAAACAGGGTCTCATTTGTCTCATTCATAAGCCCAATAAGGATTCCAATTGTTTGGATAATTGGCGTCCAATCACCCTTTTGAACTCTGATTATAAAATATTGGCTTCGGTATATGCTGATAAACTCAAACCTTGCTTAGCAAACATAATTTCTAACACTCAATCTGGATTTCTAAAAGGTAGACATATTTCTACCAATATTAGATTAATTCGAGATATCTTAGATTACTCAGAACTCATAAATAAAGAGGCTTTAATTTTGTTCATTGACTTTTATAAAACTTTCGACTCTGTTGAGCATCTCTTTATTTTTGAAGCCCTTTCTAAATTTGGTTTTGGTAAATCCTTCATTAATGCCATTCGTACTTTATATAATGGTATTAACAGTTGTGTTTCCTTAGCTTCTGGCACTTCCCCACGATTTTCTGTGGGTCGTGGTATTCGCCAGGGATGCCTCATTTCTCCTTTTCTTTTTCTGTTGTCCGCTGAGCTATTAAGCTTGCATATAAAGCACTCCAATATTAAAGCTATAAATATTGGAGAGAATACACTGATCATTAGTCAGTTAGCTGATGATACTTGTCTTTTCCTTAAAAATGATTCACAAGTTTCTGTTGCTTTAAATAAATTTAATCTTTTCTCCAAAGCTTCAGGTTTAGTAGTAAACTCCAATAAAAGTGAAATTTTGTATGTACATGATTCAAACAAGAATTCTGTCAATGGTATTAAAGTTAAACATCATGTAAAATATCTTGGGGTTGATCAGATTCCGACCGTCTCCATCATAATTTTCAGCCAAGACTAGATAATATTAAAAAAAAATTTATGTTGTTGGCTGCAGAGAGACTTGACAATTGATGGGAGAGTCCTGCTGACTAAGGCTGAGGGTATATCACGCCTAGTTTACCCTGCTTCTTCCCTTTATGTTGATCAAAAAACTATTAAATCTATTAAGTCTCTGCTATTCCGCTTTATTTGGAAAAACAAGACAGAATATATTCAAAGGAAAGTTATCATAAGAAATTATAAGGAGGGTGGTCTTAATGCGATAGATTTTGAAGCCATTAACCAGACTTTCAAAATTAACTGGATTAAGTATTGTTTATCTAATAATGACTTACCCTGGTTTTGGATTCCTAACCTAATTTTCAAATGTTGTGGTGGCCTTAAATTTATATTGTCCTGTAACTTTAAGTGTAGTAAATTACCTATCAAACTCAAATTTTCATAAACAAGCCCTAGAATCCTGGAAGATTGCTTTTGAACACAACTTCTCCCCGCACACATGTATTATTTGGAACAATGAAAATATATTTTCTGGTAACAAATCACTTTTTTTCATTGAATGGGTGAATCGAAATATTTTTTTTGTTTCTGATTTATTCAATGCTTATGGGGACCTTCTTTCCTTTCCTGATTTTGTGTCATTAAAAGGTGCAACAATCTCAGTAAGAGATTTTAATAAGGTGATTAAAAGTATACCTGTCAGTTTGAAAACTTTGTTTAAAGCTCATTTATGTTATGGCTGTATAAACAATCATTTTCCTACACTTGCATTCAATGGAGTTCATGTATTAGATAAAAAATGCAACAACTTTTTTTTATCAGAAAGGCTCTTTCTTCAACTCCAGGATGTCCCTCAAAAGCACAATCTAAATGGAGAATATGTTTTCCAGACTCTGATTTGAAAAACTTATGGTCCTCTCCTCACAGTCTTTTTATTCCAAGTAAAATTAAAGAACTCCATTTTAAAATTGTTCATGGATACTACCCTTGTAATCTATTCTTGAGCAGGTTCTCTGAAAATATATCTTCTTTGTGCTCATTTTGTAATACTGATGAAGAATCTGTTTTACATCTGTTTTGTCACTGCCCATTCTCCAAGTCTTTTTGCTCAAGAGTTACCATATTAATATCTTTTTGTTGTAACAAAATTATAGAAATGACAGAACCTATAATTTTTTTGTCTGACTTTCATTCTAAAGACAGTAATCTTGTCCATACTGTATTATTGCTTTGTCTTCTGGGTAAATTTCACCTTCATAAAGCCAGAACTATTCATTGTAAACCTAACTTTAGATTGTTTTCATTTGATTTGAAGTCTTTTTTTTCCTCTTTTAACAATGTGTCCAAACCATTGAACTCAAAGGCTTCTAAAACTTTTAAAATCCTTGAGTCAGTTGTACAACATCTTTGAGTTTTTGATGTCCGTTTGCCCCGTGTTACATCTTCATTATTGTAATATTTGAATTTGCAATAAAAAAAAAAAATAAAAAAATAACAAAAAACCTCTTCCGTGAAAAAAAAAAAGTTTGCAATATAGATGCTGTCTTGTGATATGACAACGTTGCCGTCGCGTTTGATTATATTTCGTCTTCTAAAGCAGCGGCAGAAACGCAGGAATCTGGAATGTGCGACTTTATTCTGTGCTGCCGTCTCTGCTGGTTTCAAAACTCAAAGAGGTGCGTATACTAGCTGTATATTGTCTTTTCCCACTTGATTTGCAGTTCGCAACAACACAAGCTTGTTTCTGCAAAGACGTTTGTTATGTTTTCCACAAAAACGCCTGACGTGTTTACTATGGAGATAAAATAATGCCATAAAGATTTGCATGTGAAGAGTACGTGTTGTGCAAGTGTACATAAGACTGTAAGCGTAAATTAAATTTGCATGCGCAAGAGAAGCTTTGTAAAAGTGTAAATCGCGTTTCAAGCGTAAGAAAAAACAGCTTGGCAGCATTTTACTGTTACTCGTAAGTGTAATTCATGTGTTGTGAAACTGCAGCTTCATGCTTTCGCAAAATAAATAGGATCTGCATTTTTCCGACTTCCATTTCTCCGCGCTTACACTTTTGGCACGTTCTTTTCGTTAAAATACGGTCAAAAGCACTGCAAGTCTGTGAACAGTGATTTGCACAGGAAAACAACAGTTTGCAAAACAGATTGACTGCGTAGGACCAATATGTATGTGAAAAAACAAACTGTTGCAAATGTCTAAATGACTTGTTGTGTATGTAGGACACAAAGTTGCCGAAATAATCCGATACGTACAGCTCCGTCTTTCTTTTTTCTGCGCTTACACTTCTGGCACGATTCTCTCACTCACTGAATTTTGCCAGCGTGAGGGGGAGGGCGGGGCCACCACCTTTCTGTAGCCAATCAAATGAGACTCTCGCGGACTCTTATCTGATTGGTTCAGTAAACACATCACACGCCAAAACATTTATCTTCATTTAGTTCTCGCTGTCGCTCGCTTCCGGTGGAATGGTACCTTTAATGTAGACATACATTAAAAATAAAATAAAATAAAAACACGATATAAGTTGTGTACCAGGCTGTGTGTTCATTCTGAAATTCGAGCTGTGTCGTCATCGTCCTCAACAGGCAATATATGATAGTTTACTGTAATATTGTAATTTTACTAAAACTGCCACGGGGTATATTTTGCCCGTGGCTGTTTTTTAAATGTAGCCTACATAACAGACTTTGAATAAAACATTAAAGTCTCCCAGTCACTGACTTTTACTAAAATGGTGTAATTTACAATCCTCTAAAAATGGTAAAAAAAAAAAAAAGATAAAAAACGTGGCATTTATATTGTGCCTATATTTTCGTGCTGTCATTATCTTGCTACTTATGTATTAATTGTAACTAGATTGCTAGGCAGCGCCTTTTACTCACTGAATTAGCAGTTGAGATTCAAAAATAAAGTCAAAATTAGTAAAAGAAGGTAGAAGCACTAAATGCCATTAGTCAGCATCTGACGGCTCATCTGACTGTGATCTCATATTTAGATGTTTCTTTATGAAAACAGTGGCATAATACACTGAAATAAAATGTTCTTTAGGCGTATAAAAACGGTAGTCGTGCTTGGGTAGAATTTACCCGCTGGAGGTTTTTAGGTGTACAGCGACCCCTAGCGGTGCTAGTGTTAAACATGGCTAGTATCTGCACTAGCAGCATAATTTGTCATTTATAATAACATGCATAATTTCACCTGTCTACTGATCAGGGACGACTCAAATTTTTTAACTAAAATTTGGTTCAATTTTGTGAATATAACATATTTTTTTTCACTTTAACATGTTATAATTTAAGGGGATTTTACAATTTTTTTTACAATTGAGTGTTAAATACAATAAACAGAGACATGGTCTGGAAAATCGTCAAATTCAGATTTATGTAGCTTTATTGTTATAGTAAAAAAGTTTTATCAAAAGTATAGCACTCTGATACTATTGTTGAGCATTGTCACGTAATGTTTAACATCAGCTATATATTAGGCTATATTATATGATATATGCATTTCAATGTAAAGCCAAACCAATCCAATAATGTTAACACCAGCTAACAATTCAGGATGAACACATAGTCTAGTCTAATGGTACACAACTTATAAAGTATCATGTTTTAATTAAGTTGTTGTTTATTTATTTATTTTAATGTACATGTACATTAAAAGTACCATTCCACCGGAAGCGAGCGACAGCGAGAACTAAATGAAGATAAATGTTTTGGCGTGTGATGTGTTTACTGAACCAATCAGATAAGAGTAAATGGAGTCCGCAAGAGTCTCATTTGATTGGCTACAGAAAGGTGGTGGCCCCGCCCTCCCCCTCACACTTGCAAAACTCAGTGAGTGAGAGAATCGTGCCAGAAGTGTAAGCGCAGATAAAAGAAAGAAACGGAGCTGTACATATCGGATTATTTCGGCAACTTTGTGTCCTACATACACAACAAGTCATTTAGACATTTGCAACAGTCTGTTTTTTCACATACATATTGGTCCTACGCAGTCAATCTGTTTTGCAAACTGTTGTTTTCATGTGCAAATCTCTGTTCACAGGCTTGCAGTGCTTTTGACCGTATTTTAGCGAAAAGAACGTGCCAAAAGTGTAAGCGCGGAGAAATGGAAGTCGGAAAAATGCAGATCCTATTTATTTTGCGAAAGCATGAAGCTGCAGTTTCACAACACATGAATTACACTTACGAGTAACAGTAAAATGCTGCCAAGCTGTTTTTTCTTACGCTTGAAACGCGATTTACACTTTTACAAAGCTTCTCTTGCGCATGCAAATTTAATTTACGATTACAGTCTTATGTACACTTGCACAACACGTACTCTTCACATGCAAATCTTTATGGCATTATTTTATCGCCATAGTTTACGTTTTACGTGGCATGAAAACGTGAAAAAGCAGAAATCCGATTTGAATAGGATTCCAAACCACATACGAATGTAGCTCGAAACGGATTTGACCAAATCGGATTTCATGTAGTTCGTTGCTGTTCAGACTACCTAAATATGATCGGATTTCAATCGGATTTGCATACAAATCGGATTTGGGCTGACAGTCTGAACGAGGCTTTAGTTTTTATTGCGTTGCGATGGGACCGGAAGTGGGGATACACTGCTTCGCTTACCGGATATAGGAAGTGAGATAAAGGTCCATTGCTGTGAGTCTGTGACTGGATAAAAAGATATAACGTTAAACGTTTTGAATGATGAAATGTAAGGACAGTAAATACTCGTCTACAATAATATATGGTTTATCTGTGTTCTTCAAGCCATCTCGTGTATTTTCATAAGCCATTGCTAATCGACATACATAGATTATGAGTATAGAATTTATTGTCTGCCTCATTCTGTGATGAGAATCCACATCAGATCACATAAGGAAGTTATTTCAAGCACTCGACTGATGTTGAGAATTAAAAACAAGTTATAATGTTTTTTATAACTTTTGTTTTTTTAACTCTTTTGTTGTACAACAGGTTTAGACAGGCTTATCATTGCATGTCATTATAATGGAAGATGCTCTGCGTGTGTTGCTTTTTCAAATATAAGCGGGGAAGCGTTTCCTCATTTCAGCACGTGAAATCGCGGGCACACATACAGCAAATTCCAAGAGAAATAAAACAAGAAAGATATTTAAATGCAAAACCGAAAAACCGCAATTCACAAGCGCGTATTGAACCGTGGAGGTCGTACCGAACAGTTCAATATTATATTGAGAATTGCGACATCCCAGGTACCTACAGTAAGTAAAGTAAAAAGTACCCATTACTACTGCCTGTTTTAGTGTCACGCTGGTAACTGGACCTCATGTCATATTGACACATTAACACAAAATAACTGATATTTAAAATTGTGTTAGCTAACGACCAGAAAAAACTAACACTCATCCAGGCCATCCCATTCACTGACAACAAATTCTGAAACCACAGAAAACTGATGACCATCACATTATAAAAAGGTTTAAAACCTAATAATTAACCCTTTCACTTTCACCCCTGATGTGTTGGGATTTTTGAAATTTGTGTATCCATATAAGAGGTCATGCATTATGAACTAATTATGCAAATGTTTATGAATTATTCCAATAATATTAATATTCTGTTTTATCAATTATGACTAATCATATACTAAATGTACTCTCTTAAGAATCGTATTCTAGATGTACTGAACATAGTGTGCTCTCTTTGGTTGCCAGGTGCACAGCGGATCTGTACGTCCTATATTCAGCTAAGACAATATCCTGAGGTTGACTATTAATTCTGGCCTAATATACGCATAGGTCTGCACATGTCTCGAGTTTTATAACTTTATTTTAGTTCAATAAAGTAGCACATGATGACCATGTGTTGTTTTATTGTAAAATGACTTTAATAAAACTATATTTTCTAAATTGCCTAAATGTCAAAATTAGTACAATAATAATTACATCATGACAATATCTTTACAGAATACCATGTTTTTTGGTAGATTAATTTACAACCATAATTTTACTACAAATGTCATGGTTAGTCTATGGTTATTGTAGCAAAACCATAGTTAATTTGTGATTACCATGGTTTAACTACAGTAACCATGTTTTGTTTTTTTTTTTTTAATTGTCATAAGGGTTGTGTTGTTATCTGCCCTACCTCCCTCCAAACATATTATAAAACGATGTCTTATAACATTTGTTTGCTAAATTACTACTGTAACTTTACAGTAGATAATAATGATGTCCTTTAGCATACAGCATTTTGAGTGATGATAGTAATTAGTTTAGTTTAGTTTACAGTAGCTATTATTAATCCTCTGGCTACTGCTAAGAGCTGCTAGCACTTAACTAAGTGAACAAATACAAAACTACAGTAGCCTATTTACAGATGAAACTGACCTGCACTTGAAGTCCTGAACAGGTCAGTAGTTTTGCCTCTCTGATCCACTCCATTCTCCAGTCACTCGCATTGATTACTCTGATAAAAAACATTTGGCGGAGATGCGGAGCGCACACGAGCCGAATCGTGTTCAGTACAGACTAACCGATTCATGATTTAGAGATTTGTTATTGAATGGTGATCCACAAAATTGAAACTAAACTAACAAGCCTGGTTTAAAATCGTAATAAGTAGAAAGTACAGATATTTGTGTAAAAATGTAATTGTGTAAAAGTAAAAAGTAAAAAGTAATCAGAAAAATAAATTGTGAAGTAAAGTACTGATACCAGAAAAATCTACTTAAGTACAGTAACGAAGTATTTGTACTTGGTTACTTTCCATCTCTGGTTTTAAATCAGTAATCATCAGTGTTTAATCAAAGGAAACAAACCCTCCAGTTGCGCCAGTCAAAAAGACAATGCACTGAAGTTGTGCAATGGTTTTCCAGACTGTCAGTGATGTAACTCACATGCATGCTTTAGTATAGTACAGCTGTGGCACTGCTATTTCCCTTTTCATCCAAGACTGAACTGTCATCATCCATGTGCTCATTCACATCCTGTGCATGGAAAAATAGAAGTGTGTAGTTTACAATCATTCAAAAATATTTGAGGAAACCCTTTCTGTGTTTCAAGTGTTTCATTTTCTTCCACTCTTTCTTAACTTTTCTTTATGATGGTGGGAGTGTACATTTGCCATCACTGTGAATATCATTATAAACACAAAGTCACAAAAACACTACATTTATTCCAGTCAGCACAAATTGCACAAAGTGTAAGTGCAAGTGAAAAGTCCCTTCAAGTACATTTAACCACACATTCTACTAATGCATTCTGAAAAAAATTGCTTTCTCCCCAATTCTGTGTTGATCACAATAGGTAAATTATATTAAAACAGTTTTGATAGTATAATGCATTGTTTCAAATTCAAAATGTTCCCCCCACTTTTACCAGCTTTAATAAGCTGACACTTTCTGCTTCAACAGAAAACACTTTTCTCAGCAAGACAAGTCGATAAGGGCAAGATTACTGGAAAGGAAATGACTGTGGTTTCAGATAACCTTATTTTTGTCACACTGTGACAATATTACAATATTACTGTTTTTGTATTATAGTAAGGGTCGGGGTAAGTGTAGATGTTAATAAAACACAATCTAATAGGTATAACAATTAATTTCATTGCTTATTTCTGGTCTGAGCTGTACCCCCTCTAGCCACAACCGTTTTGTACTATGTTGGTACCCAGCATGCATTTCTGCATAAAGTTTTCTTTTGTTGATTGTGAGTGTTGTTGAGTTTCATGTGTTGATTCTTAATGTCTAATTGATCCAGCAATTTAATGATTTTTTTATATGTATATATTTTTAATTGTACAAGTATGATAGTTGTACCACTGCTTTAATCTCACACTGTAATATCACATATTATCCACACATAAATACACAACGCACCTGTGAGCAATGATTAAAATCACCATCACTAGTTTTCACTGCCTTAACAAATGTATTTTAACACAATGTGTTATTAAAGTACAAAGAATGAAGAGCCCAAGTAAAGCAAACACTGATCACATCAATGGTGGTTTGTTGAAATATTAATAAACATTAATTGTGGGTGCAAACGTGATTTTGATTTTGGTTCAGTGCAATTAACATTGACAAATCAACAATTTTTAACATTGATTCAATGGTTGCTTGCTATCAGGGGAAGATTGTTAATGACAATCTAAACCCGTGTTGGTGTTACAGTGGCCTCTGTTTGGCATCTCTATTTTGGTGGTGGTCTCTGTCACTGAGCCCTGTGGCAGCGGACGGCGGCTCAGCGTGGATGTGAGCTTCTTGCGGAAGACTCGACACAGGAAAACATAAATGAGAGGGTCCAGGCACACGTTAGTAGATGATAACCACAGCGTGATCTCTTTGGCAAAATACAGCTGGTTTTGGGCCCAGCACTGGGCAGAAGTATTGCGGGTCTGACTCAGGGTGTATGGGACTCGGGCCAGGTGGAAGGGTGCGAAGCATACGAAGAAAACACCCACAACCACAAACACCTGTGGAGGAGAGCAGAGTTTAGCATTGGTTAATACGCTGTACACTAGAAACTAGAGCTTGTCAAATCAAGAGGTTAATGCAGGTCAACTACAGTGAAGCCGTATACGGACTGTCTAAATCAGTTTGTGTGATTCTGTGATGAATGAACTCATTCAGCTCTCTCCAGTTCATCCAACAGTCGCTGAACTGAGAAAGCAGTTTGAGCATATGAACCAAACACTTTTTCAACAAATTTTTATGGTTCCTCATTTTGTGTAAAAAGAATTATTTAAAGGGGTCATGTAATGCATTCGTTTCATGTTTCTATTTACACAAAGTGCAAATAGCTTCTGGTTTTCACTTCTGCTAACAGGAACAGAGTGAACTTGATTGTTCAGTTTCTGGTTTGATTCACTAATGCATAAATAGTGATAAACTAAAACCAGAGCTGCCAACGTTTGAGTTCAACTTAAATTGAAGCAAAAAAAAAAAGAGAAAGAAATCCAGAGTTTTGAGCAGTGAGGAAACTGAACAACTTGAACACAGTGGCTGATCAGAGATGTTCAAGAAATCAAGACTGTAAAACCACACTGAAACATTTGACACGCTTTAGGAAAGGACATGGTGTGTGGCCAAGTACGGTGACCCATACTCAGAATTTGTGCTCTGCATTTAACCCATCCAAGTGCACACACAGTAGTGAGTAGGGAACAAACACACACATGCACGCACAATTCCTCAGTCGTGGTATTGAGGGTGGAGAGAGCGCTGGTTATTCACTCCCCCCACCTTCAATCCCTGCCAGACTTGGGACTCAAAGCCACACCTTTCAGTTATAAGCCCGACTCCCTAACCATTAGGCCACGGCTGCTCCCGTTCAGAGTGCAAGCATAAATAAGCAGTGGAGTGTTTGCCAGCTCGGTTTTGCCAGTATGATATTATTACAGTTCCAATCGAGGGTTCACTTGCTTTCACACACAGTACTTTTCACTGCGTGAGAAAATAGATATGTGTGGCATGAGAGATGTCAGGTGCATGAGTCTCATGCTGAATGTGTTAGAGTTGGCAGCTGTGGTAAGCCACTGGCCCACAAAGAGATCAGTACACAACCCCTTACATATTACATGATGCTCATGAAATGCAATTTCAGATTTTTATAGTATATTTCACAAGGTTAGTTTTTAAAGTTAGTCCTTCTTCACTTAACAGCACTATATCTTGTGATTGATGGACAGATGTGAGTTCAGATCCCACCTCCTTTGATTACATACAACGATGGTGCACGTTAAAGGCTGGTTGAGGGGAAATTGTGACACCACCAATTTCCTGATTTCAAAACTGGCCATTTCAGAAGAAAGAAAACAGAAAAGAATCAATTATATTTTATACTAGGGTGTTAGTTTGAGTTCTGAAACTAAAGTTGAGCTCTGAAGTTGTAGAGTAACTGCTTATATGTATATAAGTCAAGAACATATTGATTCTCCATTTCATGACCCCTTTAAGACTAAACTTCCCAGTTTGCCTGAAGCTATGGATCACAGGTAATAATGTTGTATTTAATGTTCAGTTTCTTACACAGACAAATTGTTTTACTTCATAAGACCTCAGCATACACTGCAAAAATGGCTTATCTTGTTTAGTATATTGGTCGTGTTTCTAGTCAAAATATCGAAAATTCTTAAATTAAGAAGGAAAAAAAACTAAATGAAGTGCATTTTGCTTAAAATAAGTAAATTGATCTGCCAGTGGGGTAAGCAAAATAATCTTGTTTTAAGAATATTTTACTTACCCCACTGGCAGATAATGGTACTTATTTTAAAAG
Source organism: Labeo catla (assembly GCA_012976165.1). NCBI lineage: Eukaryota > Metazoa > Chordata > Actinopteri > Cypriniformes > Cyprinidae > Labeo > Labeo catla. Next base: position 407,590 of record VONZ01000517.1, read on the forward strand.
GGTCGTTGGATGCCCATTTTCAACAAGCTGATATGATTCTTTAGGGTCTTAATGAGAAGACTATAACATACTTTGGTTAAAAATTCTCAGTGGTAATGTAAAAAAAAAACAAAAAAAACTTTTTATCTTGTCAAAATCAGCCCTTTTTAGAGCGAGCCATTCTGTTAGATGTTCCTTTAAATGCTAATGAGCTCTGCTCACCCCGCCCCCTCACATTTAGCCGCGGAACTTGCTAACTAGCTCAAAGATTCATAAAAAAAAAACCTTATACTCACTTCTGCTGTAGGTAAAGCTGGATCATGAATGATTTGCGCAAACATAGACGCATTTATGTAGATGGCCAGGCACATTTCCTTCTAAAGCAAAAGTAACGGTAAACCTCTGCGTCTTCAGCGGCTCAGATGTCAGGAGTAAATGATGACTACTATGTTCATTACTACATCCAACAACAGAACACCTTGGAGTCAGACTGTTCACAGCTAGTTCAGCGCGGGTCTAAGGTAAGACGGTCATGTCAATCAACGTAGTGTGACGTCACACCGACAAGAAGCTGAGAATGACCTAATTTGAAAAAGTGCATATTACTTTTAAAGATAAAAAAAAAAAAAACACTGGGTGGATATTTATCATAATAACCCTATTATTGTGTACAAAAAGTGAGTTTTGCATCTAATGACCCCTTTATGCAAAATGCACTTTATTTAATTTTTAAGAATTTTTTTATATTTTGACTAGCAACAAGATGAAAATACTAAGTAAGAAAAGTTTTTTTTTTGAGAACCAAATGAAACCCACACCAGAACTTGACACAGAAGTTGACATGCCAACTGGTCAAACATAATTATTTAATTTATTAAACAATTATTAAATATTTTTACACTGTCCTATTATTTCCATTCTAGATAAACTAGTACCCAAACTGCATGTAAAAAAATCGAATTACGGCTGATTACCAGCATTCCCGTAGCCATAAAATTGATTCTGCACAGCAGGAACATCTTTGTTTGAATTTATAGTTTTCAAAAAACAGTAGGCAAAAAGTACCCAGATGTCTTACTACTTGCCAAATTCTTAAGTATACATTTAATGAACACTTTACCATCCCATGAAGCCACAACAGAGGATTTGTGAATGGCTGTGAGGTGACACAACTGATGCTGATAGGTGACATGACAGTAACAACATGGTGTATTCACTTCTTGGTTACATATGTAACCCTCATTCCCTGAAGGAGGGAATGGAGACATTATGTCAATACTGGCATTATGGGGTCTTTTTTGGGAGTCCAATTACCTCTGAATAATACAAGAAATAGCCAATAAATACTGGTAAGTGTAATTTGCATGCCAAGCCATTCCCCGTACATATGGGTACACAAGATGACACTGTGCATTCACTCATTCAGATTTGTGTTGAGGAGCTGATAACGCATACTGGCCATTCAGGGGTACAACACTGCAAACCATACAGGTTTCATAGAAAGAGAATGCCAAATCAGTCGCTGTAGAAAACGAATACTAGCTCAACACGAGAGGCAATGCAAACACAACAACATGCAGTGGATGTTTCAGCATTTTTGTATGAACTGGGTGAGTCAATGATTCAATAACCTGTTCATTAAAACAGGCACTTGCTTCTTTCTTGAATGAAACAACTCTCTGAACAAATTGTTTGAATGAATGACTCAGTGACTCACTGGTGGCGCCACCAACTGGTGGTTTACTTTCATATTTAAAAGTTGCCATATTTAAACGTTTTTTTTTTTCAATTTTTCATATTTGTATATTTAAAAACTGATTTTAAACACTAAGCTCATAACATTATTTATGCAGTTGAAAATTTTCAGCGCAAATGCATTCATGCTATATTTCAGCTTCATTAAACTGTCTGTGTAAATGCCTCTAAATGCCACTTAAGCTGCTTCTGTTGCTGTTTCAGCCACACTGATTTCATTTGATTGGTAACAGCCTTACAGTGTCTAATTGTATTATATTATAATTGAAATTATTAATAAAAATGCATAAATCTGATATGAAAAATTACATATTTAATAAGTTTAAGAAAAAAATTACTTTAATCATGTCAAATGTAATTTCCCAACAACAAAATTGTGGCCAGTGAAAATGCTGACTGGCTAGTAATTTTGGAAAAATAAAAAACACAATGTGTTGAGTCAGCTTAAAATAATTTGTTACCCTGCTGCCTTAAAATTTTAAGTTCAGTCAACTAAAATACGTTTATTCAACTTGAAATGTTACGTTGTACTAAGTAACAACTTAGATATTTGTGTAAGCTAAACTTGATCTGTAAGTAACCCAGCTGCCTTAAAATGTTAAGTTGACTCAGCTCAAATATCTAAGCTGTCACTTAGTATAATTTAACATTTCAAGTTGAATAAACTTTTTTTGAGTAGACTGAATTTAAAATTTTAAGGCAGCCAGGTTACAAATTATTTTAAGTTGACTCAACAAATTATTTTTTACAGTGTAGCCACAGCGGTCAATGTCAAGCCCTACATACTGCCCACAGTCATACTGTTTTTATTTATTCATTCGCTTGCTTGCTTAGTTACTTACTGGTTGCAAAGTAAGTTTCAAACCAAATGTAGAATCTACTACTGTGGTTTTGGATGCAGATTATGTTTCCATTAATCTACGTAATTTCCCTGAATTAGAGTTTCCCTCCCCTGTTCCTGAAGACAGACCTGAAGACACACAACAGTACACATTTCTGAACTTAAATTGTTAGTTTGAACTCAACTCCAAGACCTGAAATGATTAGTCAGATAAGGGAGACATCCAAAACGTGTAGTGCCAGTGTGCCTCCAGGTACAGGGTCAGGAATAACCAACCAATCTTACTTTACCTGCAGTACCAACACTGAGTCATTATCCACAGCACTCGCAATCTCCCATTACCTGCATCTTTACAGAACATCAGCGTTCACACACTCAGGGGCACATAGAGAAGTAACCGAAAGTGCACTATACCTTAGATGTGGTCTTTTTGCTGGCTGTGTCACTGCTGCTTTGTGACGCACGGTACGATTCAAACACTTTCCTGCTGATGAAGGTGTAGCAGACGACCATAAGCACCAGTGTACCCCAAAAAACAAACTGGCAAAAGTAGTTAAAGCCTTCATGCCACATGAGTCCCATCTTCCCCTTCATCTTGGTGCATCGTAGCCTATCGCCAGAGGGAATCTGTGGCATCTGGTTACTCAGGATGACGTTCGGCAGAGCCAGCGACAACATAACCACCCAGATAATTGCGCACAGTATCTGACCTACTCTGACCCTCTGAAGAGCACATTTCCCAAACGGATGCACAATCTTTAGGTACCGGTCCAAGCTGATGAATCCGAGGAGGAGGATGCTGATGTACATAGTGATATAGAAGAGCACAGCCGAGTACCGGCAATGAAAAGCCCGGAGCTGCCAGGAACCCAAGCCCGCATCGGTCAGCGCTTTCACGGGTATGGTGAGTGTCATCAGTAGATCGGCCACGACTACATTCTTCAGGTACACGACAAACGTTGAGCTGCTGTGGATTTGGAAGAAGATCCAGGCGGCTAGACTGTTCAACACAACAGCCATCAGAAAGAGAGCCGTGTACAGGCAAGGGAAGAGTACAGATATTACTCTAGTGTCCCGCTCGCACTTGACTGAAGCGTTCACCTGACTCGTGTTCATTTTGACGCCTGGAGGAAGAACATCAACACAGCTGAACGCACTGAACAGTTTATTCACATAAAGATATAAACAGCACAATTACACTGATATAACAGAACCAATGTTCATGTTCACTGGGAACATTTATGAGTTCTGATGAACACACCAATGCACTTTACAAAGAATCTCCTGTTCTTTTTAATTCTATTGAAAAACTATTACTAACGCAAAAAAAAAGAAAAAAAAAAAAAGAAGAAGAAACCAGAAATAACAAGACCAAAACAAAACCAAAGTATGCTTATAATGACAATCACTTTGACACACTGCAGTTCATTTGGGGAGGAAGGGGAAACAAATAAAGATTTACACACAAACATACTTACAGTACATACAAATATATATATAATATATATAAACCTAATTACAATTACAATGTATGTATGCAAAAAAAAAATGCACTCACCAGTAAAACCGTTTTGGAGACTTATGAGAACAGCTCAAAGAGGAATTAATAAATGTCTTAACACTTTCCGGCAGCTGTATCCACAGTGCAGTGTGTGCTTCTGTGTAACCACATATACACATACACACACGCACACACACACACACACACACACCCACAGAGAGAGAGGGAGACTTTGTAACCTCATGTGGACATACCATATACTTCTATTGTCTTTATAAAAATATTATTATAATTACTACAGATTAAACTCCATCTTTATATACGGTTAAGTATATTTATAAATTGCTTTCTTTTTGCTAACAAAATTTCTGCATTATTTTTTCCTGTTTTTCCAGTTGAGGACGTCCCTGAATGTTCCCCAAGAGAGGTTTTTGTCAGATTTAGCTCAGTGCTGGGGACAATTCCCTAAATGTTTGCTAAGTATGTACACAAACACATGCAGAGTTTTGCACATGTACACACACTTGTTTTCTGCATTGTTGCTGCCTAGAGGCATTTTCTCATCACAGAAAGTCTGTCAGGCCAGTAAATCTCATCATATGGTGTGGTTGATCCATATGCATTTACATACAGCTACAGGACACAGTGAGGGGAGACAGGGAGTAATTGTCATGGATGTCCTTTTGCTTTCTTTCTGTTGGTCTTCAACATGACCAGTTCTAACCTGAGTGCTATTGCAGTTATCTTGCAGCTCACCTGCAATCAATTGGTTTGTTTGGTTTTTGAAATTTAAATGAAGCCCAACTCTTTGCCTCTTCCTGCACCTACCTGTGCACCACCTCTTCCTACCTGTGCAACATCAGTATTTTCCAAAATTGTCACACCATAATGGTGCAAACCGAACCAAAATTTGTATTTCCTAAACAACATCTGTTTCCAAATACTGCATTATGAAAAAGGCTCAGAAGAAGTTTCACTTCCTTTGACAGCAGCTGATGCAGATGTCTCTCACGTGCACCTCTGTAACGGTTTGGTTTTTCCACCAAATTGGACAAAACAGTAAAGGACAGCCAGGATCACTGACATGACTGAAATCACTGGTGCACCACTTTCCACACAGACAGGCCACAACTTCTGCTTCTGCACTGTCAAAAACAAAACAAAACAAAAAATCTGTAAAAAGTACTACAGTAAAACCCAGTTGGTTCATTTGTTAAATGTAAATTACCCTAAATGATTTAACATCACATTATATGCAAATTTAATGCAAAAGGACATTTCCATGCATGATGCATCAATTTCATATCATTTCATTGGATATAAATAGGTGTTTTGTGCTGTACTGTTATATGCTGTAAGTTTGAATTTGAATGCGGTTTGAGCAAACTTTTTTTCCGAGTTCAGCAAGGTGGTTTAGTTTTCAGTGGTGACCACAGCTAATCTGCTTCACAACAGGTTTATTCTGGGTAAGATATCACAAACCACAGCTGGACCAATCAGCTGTGAGTAAATTAACATACACCACGTCACACTCCTCCTGATCTCGCTCCACTGGTTCACAGTTGTGAACCAAATTTAAGGCTTTGACGCTGGATTTCAGGACTGCCACTGGAACTGCTCCTTTCTACATCAGTTCACTACTATAGGCATATGCTCCCTCCCACCAGCTACAGTCATTTTCAAGAAGCAGCTGAAGGAAAACCTCTTCTGCAAAAAAAAAAAAAAGCCACCCCAGATTTTTAAACAAATGCATGCACTATGCGCTGGAAGATGCGGTGATCACTAAGTATTTATATCTAACCACGAGTTTCAGTCAGCCTACATTTGAAATTTATCCATTTACAGTAATTGGTCTATATAGGGGTGCCAATGTCTGCTAAAACGTTATTATTGGCAGCAAGGTTTAGATAAGTAATGAAGACTTGAATATCACAGATGGAGGACTTATGCACTTTTTAACATATATACAGCAAACAGAACTAAACTGACTATAAAAAAAAATAAGATTCCATAAATGGTATTAAGCATAATTTCATAATGTGGTGAAACCCAAACATACACACACGCTTGTTTTTGTGGATAAATCATACAGAATGACTTTTTTGAGAAAGTAAAAATACGAATTAATGCTTAGTTCCCACAAACTTTCAACAGACGTCTATTGTTTTATACTGTACAAACCATATTTTCTATCACCCTACACCAAACCTACACCTAAACCTAGCCTTCACAAGAAACTGTTCGTATTTTTACTTTCTCAAAAAAGTCATTCTTGTATGATTTATAAGCCTTTTGAATTATGGGGACACTCAAAATGTCCTTGTTTCACCCTCTTCTTATAATACCTATTATATACCCATGTCATTTGCTTTCTGATATGTCACAAACACACACACAAACACACTCTAATTACAATCCCCATAATCCTTTGCTCTGACTCACTATACCTGATTGTTTCCACTTTTTGCTTGTTACCTCCTCAGTCTCTGCCTATATAAACCCTGTTCCCTCAGTCGTTCTCAGTCTGCTTAGTCTTGTATTGTGTCACACTGTAGTTTTGTGGTCTTGTTTCTTGGTTCCCTGTGTCATGGTTTTGATCTTTGACTGGTTTCCTGGTTATCCCGTTTGTCTAGGTATTCTGCCTTGTTGGAATTGTTTGGATTGACTTCCCGTTGTTAATAAATTCTGGATTATTTATTTATTTATTTTAATTAAAATGGTTTGGGCAATCAGTTTCCTCATATGAAATTAGTTAAGTTGAATTTTACTGTAATAATACCACGCATGAATTAGAGTAACGTTACAGGGTATATTGCACGGTGAGGTAAATAGGCTTTGTGATTAATTCACTATATGTTTTATTACACATCCATTCCCTGCCACTCCGTTTATTCACCACCAGAGGTCGCCACACACCACATGGACTTTTGTATTGCACAGACTGTCACGTTACCACGGACTCCATTTCCCACAATACACTTCACTCAAAACTAATCACACACCCACACCTGTTTTCCATCAGGAACTCTTTATAAACTGAACACTTCCTATCACCCATCCCGGAGTATTGTTGGCACTTATCGCTTGTCTACCGATACATTACAGAGCCTGTTCCTGTTTACCTCAGTCTAGCCTAGCCTCATCTTTGCTTTGCTTTTCCAGGTCTTCATCATTGCCTGTGTTTTGCATTACCCTTTTGTCTCGTTTTTTTGGACTCTGTCTAACTTTGCTTGGACTATTGTAGGTGTATTCGGATTACTCCTTTGTGTTACCCGTCTGGATTACTCACAGCTGCCATTCCTGAAGCTTGTCACATCACAGCTGATCTTCCAGAGTCTCGTCATGTCACAGCTGATCTTTAAGAGTCTCATCGTGACTCAGCTGATCGTCCAGAGTCTCATCATGTCTAAGCTGATCTTCCAGAGTTTTGTCACATCACAGTTGATCTTCCAGAGTCTCATTCCATTACGTTTGCCATCCCAGAGTCACGTCCTGTCATGGTTATGGTACGACAACCCTCCACAGTCCTGTCTATAGAACCTGTTGGTAAACATCAGAGCATGTCTGCAGTGTTTCCCATTATAGGGATCGCTTTATGGTGGGTCTGGGTGACATATATCACCGCTGCAGGCCCAGATGGGTGGCATCTGCTGCAATATCTCCCGAATTGGTGACTTACGCTGCAGAATCTTCCAAGGTAGCAGTGCTCGCTGCTGTGTTTTCAAAAGTGATGGCGTCCATTGCGGTTTCTCCAGAGGTGGTGGTGCATGCTGCATAAATTAAACATGTAGCGTTAGTTCTGGCAGCTCACGTGAGTCAAGCTTGCATCAGCTGACTCTCAGCTGATCACATCTACCTATAGGAATACGACACCTATCATGGCATTCCTATATAAGCTATATTTAGTATTATTCAGCAGCTTTGTCACTTGCTCAGGAGCAAAACACCCTCCTCCATCCCCAACTCCTCCTTTTGCCACAGTCAGGAATTGGCTTCTGATATTCCTCATTGAATCAGACTTCTTTTATCAGAATAACGTCTTACATTTAAATATCATTAAGTATATTAATGATATCTGTGTTGTTCTGTTCTGTTCTGTTTACCCTTGGGGGTTATTATTGCTGCTCATTCATGACATGCTGCATGGATGGGCAGAGAGTTTTTTTTTTGCCCAGAACTGTATGCTAACTGTCTATCATTTTGACGACAATGGTCCTGACAGAACCTGTGGTGGCAGTACTCGCTTTAGCTCCTTGCACAGTGGTGGTGCGCAGTAATGAACTCTCAACCTGCCATGTCACAGTCAAAGGCAGACACATTCTATCAGTTTAAATCTAGATTGAAGACCCATCTCTTTAACCTGGCCTACACAACACATTAACACATTTTTATAATTCAAATCCGTTAAAGGATTAAGCTGCATTAATTAGGTCAACTGGAACCGGGAACACTTCCCATAACACCCAATGTACTCGTTGCATCGTAAGAAGAATGGCATCTGCGCTAATATTAGTCTGTTTCATTTTTATTCCAAGGTCACCGTAGCCGTATCTGGATTAGATGGTCACTGCAGTCCCCCGGATCCAGTCCATGCCCAGCCCAGATGGTGGATCAGCACCTAGAGACGACCTCTACAGCCCTGAATGTCAGCGGGGACCACGTCAACTAGATGAGCCCCAGAGACGGATCATCAGTGAGGAACTTGTCACCTAGAAGGCTGTTGGCGCAAGACCACGGGAACCAGATGAGTCCTCTGTAATCTGACTTTGCTGCAACATGGAACTTTTGCATTATTGACACACTATATATATATGCGTGGCTAAGTTTTGGGAAAATAATGGTAGCTGAAATAAGGCCAATCCATACTGAATAGTCCTGAACAAGGTTGTTGAGTAATCACTTTCACATCTTGTAGGCTAGAATATTTACTTTTTTAATATTTACAATTATCTTGCTTACTCATTTACAGAAAACAATAAACAAATATATATTGATTTAAAAAACAATAAAATAAAAAACAATATATTGATTTAAATTTTCTAAGACATGTTTTGTGATAGAAAGCAGTATGTGAGGGAGTGACAATGGCCATGAATATTTAGTGATTTACACCTGAGAGACAAAGGGCCCATCAGTGTGACTGTTACTTTAAGGCAGGTAACAAAGAATGTGAAGAGAGTAAAATAATGGGGTTTTTTGGTAATTTGTATTTTGTTTACAACACAGTATAATCAAAACATACTTAATGAAGGTCAAAAGTTCCTGTCCAGTGTTCCCAAATGTGGCTGGTTATGACCTGTCTATCTTGCCAGTTTCAATTAATGAATCTAATTTAGAACTCTCTGTTTATTCAGTCTCTGCCAGTACATCCAATGTTGAACTGCAGGCTGGTCTAGTATCGGCCACGGAGGCCTTTGATGAACTCACTGCCTATCATGAACTTATTACACTTCCTGCCTCTGTCCTTGTGGCTGTAAATACATTTAAAATACATGTCTCAGTTTTCTCTAGGATCCCTGATCCGTCTGCTCCACTGAGGTGGTCCTCAGCTTTGTCTGCTCCGCCGTGGTTGTCAGTCTTGTCTGCTCCACTGTGGTCTTCGGTCCTGCTCTGGTGGTCATCCGTTTCGTCTGCTACATTGAGCTGGTTTTCAGTACTGGCTGCTCCGTCGTGGTGGTCTTCAGCTATGCTCAGGAGGTGTTCTGCTTTGCCTGCTCCGCCTGGTCCTCTGTTCCACTCTGGTGGTCATCAGCTCTGCCCCTGTCTCCAAGTCCTTCACCACCACGTGGGCCTGGCCCTCTGTCCTTCCCTCTCTTCTGCCTTTTCTCCTCCACCCTCCAGAGGTCGCCACACACTACATGGACTTTTGCACTACACAGACTGTTATGTTACCCCAGACTCCCCGTCTGGATTACGTTTGCCGTTGTTTGACCCACGCCTGATTATTGGATTACTCTTCAACCTTGTCTGCTGTTTACCTGTCTGCCAGTGTTTGACCCTTGCCTGTGTATGACCATGTCTTTTATTAAAGACTGAACTCACCCGAGTTGGATTTGAGCTCTCATATATACGTCTAAATCTGTGATATTAATCATTAATTTGTGATCAGGGATATGGAGTCCATTTTGCTGTAAGTCTTTATGGAACAATTTTCTTTTTTTGAAAGAGTGACAGCCTATGCTCAGGGGTAGAGGTCGACCAATATTGGATTTTACCGATAACGATAACTAGGTTGGACACACTGGCCGATACCGATTAATCGACCTAAAGTTTTTAAAATGGCTACTGAGCGGAAAATAAATAGTGCTCTACTATGTAAAAAAAAAAAAAAGTAGACTACTGAACCATACTTTGTAAATGTATAAAAATATATGAATTATATAGTCTATTGATCATTACAGTTCATTGTTCATTAATGTTAACAAAAGCAACTAAAATTTTAAAGTATATCAGTTAATGTTTAAATTAACACACTCTAACAAGGAACAATACTTATATTCTACAGATTTTATCAATCTTAATGTTACAAATGGACTAAAGATGTTAAACAGTCATGCTAAAGATGCCCATCTTTAAATATCTACACAAAGGCCACAGTATTGAAATTACATACATATGGATATTGTGTGCTTTCACAATTTAAATGCTTCTATTCTAGAACATTTGTGGTTATCTAATCACAATATAAAAATATGTTAGTCACACAACGGGCAAAAGTGCAGCGCTGCGTCTAAAAGAACTCCCAGCTTACCGGTATCACACACACTGGACACGTCACGTTCGATTCAAGCAGCGGTCTACAAGACTTTATTTGATCATCAAATGGGCAAAAGTATACTGCTGTCCTCTCTCCACTAATGCAGCATCCAGTCAAAAAATTCATCACTTAGTAATGACATGAAAACATGCACTACAGTATACTGTACACACCGTTTTGTTGTCGATGTGTTAAATCCACCTTTGAAGTGTCCCGGGGTCCGTTCTTCGTACCTCGCTTACTACATCCAAGATCAAATCATCGCGCTAACTATGAGCTCGCTATTCCGGTTCTCCGAACGCACCTGTTGTTGATGATTAGTATAGCAGGATGAAGTAATTTGAGATCACTGGGTGGCTTAAAAGGGGCTACGTATCGATAGTAGAAACATTGATCGGCAACTCTTTGATTGGTCGGTGAAAATGTCGAAGGAGTGCGCTCAGTATTTTTCTGCAGCAGAGCAAGAACTCTTGATTGAGGGATTTCAGGAGTTTCTGAGTTTAATTAAAACACAAGGGAACACTGCAAAGGCTGCAAAAGCAAGGAGAGAGGGCTGACAGAAAGTTGCTGACAAATTAAACTCGTAAGTAATTGTAATTATATTATATTATATTATATTATATTTTATTTTATTATATCCTCTTTCACATTAGAGCCACAACAGGACCCACTAGAACATGGGAACAAGTAAAAGTGAAATATAAGAATATTCTACAGAATGGTAATATTTATCACTTATATTGCTTTTAGTCTCTTGAAAAGAGAGAAATAATCTGTTTGTTTGTTTATAACAGCAACCAAGAAAAGGGCAGAGCAAAAAAAGACAGGTGGTGGTCCTGCACCCCCTTGTCACACCCCGGCAGAGGAGCTGGCCCTAGGGTTGAATGCCACCAGACCCATTGTTGAGGGCATCCCTGGGGGCAGCTCTTCTTTAGACCAGCAGCCCGGGTGCAGTAGCAGCAGCACCTTCATAACTGGTAAATGAGCTTATAATTCTATTTGTACAATGTAAAATATTTGGTTGTTGCCTTAATTAAAATGCTTTTTGTACTTTGACATTTATTGACATTGTGTTTTTTTTTTGTTTTTTTTTTGTGTAGTTTTGCATAACACTCCATCACTTTTACCTGTTCCCATGCAAGGGGTGACTGAAGCATGCACAGTAAGTTGGGATTATATATATATATATATATATATATATATATAATAAAAAAAATATACATATATATATATATATATATTATATTATATATATATATATATTTTTTTTTTTTTAATTATTTAGACCAATAGGCAGTATTGAACTTCAGAGTAAATATATATACATACTTACTCTGAAATTCAATACTGCCTATTGGTCTAAATAATTATATATATATATATATATATATATACACACATTACACACACACACATATATATATATATATATATATGTTGTGTGTGTGTGTGTGTGTGTGTGTGTGTGTATATATATTTTTAATTATTTAGACCAATAGGCAGTACCACATCCCTTTGTAACACCATTTTGTTTCCATTTCACAGGACAGTGAAGTAACCCTGTCAGATGACTGTGGTTTGGAGGAAGTACCTGTAAGTGCATGCATAATTTGGCCTGAATTTGTATCTACTTGTGTACTTCTATGTATTTCTGACTGCAGTATGATTTGCAGGCAGAGAGGCCTGATACAGAGGTGGGCAGTCTTGTAATTAATTTTACTTACTATATGACATGTATTGACCAATAAATTTTGTCTCTACAAATGAAACAGGGTAACATCCGTTTGCTGTATAAGAGAAGTCTCCAGCAAAAATTAGAGTATACTGAGATAAAGAAACAAAAGCTTCTAGGTGAAATCGAACTTCAAGCTCTAATGAGGCAAAAAGTTCAACTAGAAATCGAGTTGCTTCAAAAGGAACTTCAGAGTAAGTAAAAATACACTTTCATACAGAGCACTCTTGATGACCTTGCGTGATATATATAATTTTTTTTTTTTTTCCAGGCAAATGATGACTGGCTTTTTTTTGATGAAATATAAAAATGACAAAAAAAGATGCTCAAATAAATTTCAATGAAAACAATGTTTGTCATGTTTTTAATATTCGAAATTGTGTTGCACAATTCTGTCCCGTGCAGCTCTGCCACTAGGTTGGTCCAAGTGCACTGGCTGGAGGTCATCATCAGGCTGCACCTCCACCACAGGAGTCCTCTCCTTTCTGATGGTGGCAATGTTGTGCAGTACGGCACATGCAACAATAATGTCACATGCCCTGTCAGGTGTAACCCTCAGACTTTTCAGACACTGAAATCTTCCCTTTAGTTGCCCAAAGGTCATTTCAATGCGTGCCCTTGTCCTGGCTAGAGCTGCATTGTAGCGGGTTTGTGGCCCAGGGTTGGGGTCAGGGAATGGTGTCATGAAGTACTGCCTGCATGCATAACCCCTGTCTCCAAGGAGAATCCCATCGTAGGCCCCTGTGTAATGGAGAAATATGGTGTTATGTTAGGCCCAAAATAAGTATGAAATATTATCAAAATAAGCCTCTTTTTCTTACCACGTTCAAATAATGTGCATAACCCTGACTCTCTGAAAATTCTTGAGTCATGCACTGATCCGGGCCATTTAGCTTCCACATTTGTGATATGGCACATAGAGTCACACACCATCTAAGAGATTTCATTATATGTGAACACACTCCTTTTCATTATATATTACCATCTAAAATATTAGTATTACTCACCTGCACATTTATACTGTGAACCCTCTTTCGATTGACAAAATCCCCTTCATTGGGGCCTGGGGGGGCCTTGATGGCAATGTGTGTGCAGTCTATGGTACCAATCACATTAGGGAAGCCTGGGGACAATTGAGCTATAGTTACAGACATAGGTCATGATTGCATGACATACATTATCAAATTTAATGTACCTGCAATAGAAAAAAAGCCCTGTTTGACAACCTGTGGTCTTAAGTGGCTTGGAAAAACCACAGACACACCCAGAAAATGCTTGAGTGCCAGGTATACTTTGCGAATGGAACGGCAGACAGCACTTTTTCCTATGTTCTCTGCGTCTCCAACAGTGTACAGAAACGTGCCACTCGCAAAGAAACGCAAGGCAATGCACACAGTTTGTGCAGTTGTTAATGCCCGACTACGGCGAGTGGAACTCTTAACATAGGGATCCAACAAGTTGGTTAAGTAAATAATACCCTCACGGGAAAAACGATATCTCTCTATGAGCACACTGTCGCACTGCGCTAAAGGATCCTGTCTATCCCGCAATATACGTTGAATTCTGAAAACTCTCCTTATCAACCTTGCACCTTCCGCAATGGGTTGCTTGCGTACAAACGGACAGGACATGGCTGCGACAGACTTCCCAAATCCACCTTCGCTTTTATAGCCGTGGTCTCTCATCTTGATTACACAAAGTAATTTACTATTACTACTCTAAAATATAAATTAAATCTGAAATAATCAAATATATGAAATAGAATGATTAATAGTACATTTCCCTTTTTTTAGAAAATGACCTGTATGTATCTGTATGAAATCAATAAGAGAATCAAATGCTGCATTATCTTTAGTTACATTGATAATATTTATTTATGGAAAAACAGTGTTACACAAACTACACGAACTATGTTTAAGTGACATATGCACTTTTCAAACGACAGACTGCATTTTTTTTTTTATAAAATACCCTGCATCACATATATGCGCGGTCATCTTTGACTTGTAATATAATAGTACAAAATTAATTGGGCAAATATCGCTGTTGCTTTCGTATAAATGAAGCGGACATAACTGAGTGGCCGCAATCTAATCCTGTTTACATGAAGTAAGCCTGCTCCCGAGCAGGTTTACGCTTACGGATCTGTTGCTATGACAGCAAGTCTCGGATGAGCTTCGAAGAACCGAACGATCCAAGATCACGCGAAATCGTCAACAATCAAATCCAGCTAACTTAGTTAGCGAGGTACGAAGAACAGACTTCCGCTCTGTGCAGCGTGCAGTGTCACGTGTCTAAACAAACAGAATGTGCTATCAGTGATTTCCGCCACTAGAGGCCGCTGTATAACAAAGGCTGTAAGGACTTTTCTGTATAATTGAGGACCTTATCAGCCGCTCCAGCAACGGACCTAACCCGGAAAAACTATCGGCATGGATTTTTGCCGATAACCTATACTTCCGGCCATCAACTATTGGTGCTGATTAATCGGCAAAACTGATACATCGGTCAACCTCTACTCAGGCGTGTGAAGTAACGCATTACAAATACTTACGTTACAGTAATTAAGTAGTTTTTATCAGTAATGGTACTTTTTTTGTGTAGTTTAAAAATTGTATACTTTTACTTGATTACATTTTAAGTGATGTATCGGTAATCTTACTGATGACGGTTGTGGATGGGTGTAATGCCAAGCCAGCAGAGGGAGCCATCTCCCGAATACTGACTGCGCGCTCCCTCTGCTGCTTCTACTGCTACTTCCTGTTTGGCAGTATTTAAGGACTCACCATGTGCTCACACGTCGCGAAGTATTGCCAGTTTACCTGCCTTACCGAGCGTTTTCTGATTATCCTGATTTGTTTACACATGTATGATTCTGCTCTGTTTGCTGACTACCGTTTTCTTGGATTTCCCTATTGGATTGTTTGCCTGTGTGGACTGCTATTACGGTTTGACATTATTGCCTGGTTTCTCACTACGTTTAAAGGATTACCCCTGGAGTGTTGAAAGATTGGACTGCTTTCTGGTTACCGACCCACTGCCTGGTTACACGTGTACGTTCTCTGTTGTTTGCAATAAACTTCCGCATATGGATTCTAACGCCGCCTCAGCGTCATCGTTACAATGGGTTGTGCTCACGCAGCGTGGGTATGCCCATCATTATGCTCGGTCACGGCTTACATTAATATGTAAGCCGCCTTTGAGTTCTACCCTTTCCGGTTTCGTGGGTCGCTGCACCCCCGAGGCGGCATTGGCTAGAAGCATTGGAGACCTGAGATTATAGTCTGGATTGCTCCACCGGGTCAATCCCCATGGAAGTCCGGCTACTCTCTGCGTATTACTGTTGAGTTTCTGAATGCTGATGCCGGTTCGTCCTTGTACGAGCCTTGCGTCTCGTTTAGTACTCGTGAGAAAATTAAGATGTCTATCGCTGCATCAGTGGAGTGGCTATCATCTTCTGACGCCGGAGATTCTGCTGAGCAGCCCCCTGTGTTGGCGGTTGCTCTGTAGGGGTCCGAGGCTAAGTTGACGGCCATGTTCCCCCGGGCAGCCCCGATCGCCAGGTGAGAGGGTGGGTTCTCCACTTTCCCCTGGGCGTTCGAGGTCTGATGATCGGTTCCGGCGTCGGACGCGGCTCTTGCTGCGTTCTTCTCTGGTGTCTTTCTTCCCGGAGGTTCATGAAGAGCTCGGCTGCGTGTTGAGCTCTTCCTCCCGCACTTCCCTTGCAGGTGGGAGTGGCTTGAGAACACGTTCACGTCCTCTGGTGGAGTGTGCGATTGCGGTGCACTTGTGCTCGCGAGTGCCGCCACCTGGGTGGGCTGTCCGTGCTTCTTGACTGGCCTGTAAGCATCTGCCAACTCCGGCTGTATAGCAGGGCTTACAGCGCTGCTGGCCATGCCACCTCCACCCTGCACACGGTGGCCTTCCTGCGTTATAATAGGCCATAATTCTAGGTAAAGGTGATTTGGGAACACGTTGACGCCCTCGGTGGAGTGTGCGATTGCGGTGCATTCGTGCTCGCGAGCGCCGCCACCTGGTTGGGCTGTCCGTGCTTCTTGACTGGCCTGTAAGCATCTGCCAGCTCCGGCTGTATAGCGGGGCTCACAGCGCTACCGGCCATGCCACCTCCACCTTATGAGTGTGCACAAGGGAAGTTCTGACTTGAGGTTGAGGCAGGAACTGCATTCGGTGACTAAAAGTCTCGGGGCAGTCCCTCGGTCAGGTGATGTCAATTTTATGGCCTAAAAGTGCAAAAAGTGATCTTAGCTGAACCTGGTGAGACACGTGACACTGACAAAGCTCGCTTTCTTGGCGTTCGTCTCTCAGGTCGGCCTCTTCGGCGACACTGTCCAAGATTTATCCCAGCGGTCCTGGGCAGTTCACATGCAGCAAAAGAACTTGGAGTGCCTATGAAAGGGCCGCATATTTCGACTGCTTGTCACCGAAGGCGCCCCCCAGTGGCTCCAGCAGGAACTGCTCCACTCCCCATTCGGGGGTGTTGAGCTGGCCACACCTAGGGGGCGCAGTCTGCCATTGGGTTGCCTTGTATGAGCAGGGTTTCCCGAAGGCAGACTGCCCAGGAGTTAGAGGTTTTGCTCCAGGAATGCCATTGGGAAAATCGAGGGCGTTCTTTACCGCTGTTGCCTCTGACGTACGGGTCAGCAGGTACCCAGGCCTTCCTCACACCCAGGTTCAACACACGGTCTCGCCATCTAACTAGGGAGGCAGGACGCGTCGCTTCCTTGCACTCTGGCAGAAACAACGCGGGATCGTGGATCAGGTAAGAGCTGCCTTAGCAGCTTGGCGCTACTCCGGGACGCTTGCTTTCCGGGTTGAGCCATCCTAAAAAAAAAAAAAGCTGGTTGCCCCGCTTCAGGGGTGTTGGTACCGTTCCTATAATGCAGGCAGCAGCTCGGTGACTTGTTATACCTAGCCTGTTTGCTAGCCGAATTGGTCGGTCCATACACCTGAGAAAAGTGGTGGGCTTCGCCCTGTCCTGGTTCTTGGGTTCCGAATTGGTCCCCTCTAAAATTGGGCTACCATTCGGGTGGTTGATATAGAAATGCATGTTTCTGTTCCTTAGCGCCAGGATTGGGTTACAGCTTCGACCTGAAGGACGCGTGCTGTTATGCGCTGATTGCCCTGACGCAGATCATTTTTCTGGCCTGCTTTAGGGGTCAGACATATCAGTACGGGTCTTCCCTCTGCCACAGGGACTTCGGGTCAACCGAGAGATGGGTGAGCTCAAAAAAAAGAGCCCTAAGCTCCCTCTTTCCTCGGCATGGAGTATGGATACCGGTCGGGATATGTCAGCTGAAAAAGTTGGTGCTGGACTGCCTGATTGTACAGTCACAGGACAGCGGTCCCTCTAAATGTTCAGAGGCCCGAGGCACATGGCAGCTGTAGCCACTTTGTTCGCTCGGCTGTTCCATGTGAGATCGCTGCAGCACGGACTATTCGACTGGATCCTGAGATCGGCATGGCACTTTGGCACACTCTGGGTTGGAAACCCCTCAGTGTTGCCAGCTTCTCAACCACTGGTCAGACCCTGTGTCCTACGGGCAGCTGTGCTCTTAGACCAGGGGTCGAACCTCAAGGTGGCTGTCTTGGATATCTCCGTCATAAGCATGGGCGTAAATCCCGGGGGGGACGGAGGAGACATGTCCCCCCCACTTGAGGGTTGTCCCCCCAAAAATAATTATAAAAAAAAAAAATCGCACTCTCTATTGTGAAAAATATATGTATGTATACCTAAAATAATTGTGTAAGTAGAAAAACCCCCCGCAAAAAATGCATTCCCCCTCACCTTCCTCACAGTGGTTTGACCCACTGCCTGCTTTCCCAGTTCAAGTCAGGTGTGTGGCTGCGGCTCAATTAATGTTGAACTCCAGTAAGTAGGGTATTTTATTCACTTTAAATAAAGCGATTCTCTTTAACCCTCTAAGCGCCAAAGTCGCAAAATTGCGACAAGACGTCATACTCATTAAAACAGACTGTAGTTCCTAATATGGTGTAATATCTCATTTGTATTCCCTACCACTAGATGGCAGACATGTAGTACTTTGATTCTAGACCAAAATTACGTCATGTTCCTATTCAACATGTTTGAGGAAATAGCGAAGCAAGTGAGCTATCGTATCTCTGATGCGGAAGCAGTTCAGTTCATAGCGTGCGAGTGAATTGTGAGTTTTGTGAGAGAAAATCGCCAAATAAAAAGTAAAAAGTTGTACTATAAGGATGTGTTGCACATGTTATTCGCCGATTCTGACTCTGAAGGGGAATATTTGCCTTTTGGAAATGACGATCGGTCGTCTAATGATCGCGCATCTCCCGGTACATCTTTGCAGCGCAATGGTGCTGCCGTCAAGGCGAAAGTGTTCATGAAGCACAAAAAAAGCAATCATTTCGACCCTTTGCCCAACGGGGAAGGGGGTGGCAGGGCTGAACGTGGGGCTGGAAGTAGCACTAGCTCTCTGGATTTAGCAGCGCTGGATCCAGCGCCCCACGGAGGTGGGAGTGGCCGCGCTGTGCGTGCGAGAGCCGGGAGACGTGGTAGAGGCAGCAGGGTGATCTGGATCATGCGTTTTACTACTGTATATTATAGTAATATAGTAATAATGTAGTACTTTCTCCTGTTTTATTGTTGGTTTCCTCTTTTCTGATCACTTGGAATGAGGACAAAAAGACAAAAAAAAAAAAACACATGCAAATAAGTTCAAATGGTTTCCTCTTTTCTGATCATTTGGAAAGAGGATAAAAAGACCAAAAAAATCACATGCAAATAAGTTCAAACATCCATTCAATATCTATTATTTCCTGAATATTACTGATGACCTGATCAAAAAGTAGGCTACTGTTCACATACGTTTTACTACTAGTATAGTAATATAGTAATAATTTTGTGCTTTCTCCTGTGTTATTGTTGGTTTCCTCTTTTCTGATAATTGGAATGAGGATAAAAAAAGACAAAAACAAAAAAAAACATGCAAATAAGTTCAAACATCAATTGAATATCAACTATTTCCTAAATATTGTGAAATTCAAGATGGCCGCCCCTCATGACGTCATAATATGCAAATTAGATTAGTATATTTACACCCCACATAAACTTTTGGTCATGGCCAACATTTTTCTAATTTACAGTAGACCTCTATCTTTAAGCCCTTTCAAGCCACAAGCTTTTGAAATGTTAATGTCAAAATTCAGCATTTTTCAAAAAAAACCCTGGCGCCTAAAGGGTTAATGTAGTTGATGCAGACTCATTCATAAATTAGTTGCGGCAAAAATGCTGATTACTGATGTAATTTTCCATGAATCTGCTATATTAGCGATTAAATGATTACTTATCTAGTTAACGTTAGCTTGTTTACAATAGCTTGTTGCATAGTGCACTGCAACTAACACGACAAAGCCGTTTCCCATGCATTGTTTTATTTGTGACGACTTGGCACAATGTTAACTTAACATTAATGGCCATAATTAGCATATTGTTTAGCTGTGCATTTACTAAATGAGCACTGTGCTACGTCCGAACTGACCCCACTGTATAATCAATATCTATTCTAAGTGTCTTAATTAATTTTAAATACAATTTTAAACCTTTTTTTTAATTCCTTGTTTTTATTGTTGTGATTATTTTTTATGATAGTTTTACTTTCTTTATGTAAAGCAATTTGAATTACCATTGTGTATGAAATGTGCTACAGTATAAATAAACTTGCCTTGCCTTGCCTTGCAGTGTCATAGATAAAATGACACAGAAAAGAAAAATGGACATAAGATCATTTTTCAGTGCACCTAAACGGCAAGTAAGTACAACAAGTTCACATATTAAGGCAATCTGGCTTTAAGAATGGGTACTTATGAAAATACTAATGTCACAATATCAATCACAGGCAAAGGAGACAGAAATTATTGAGGGACAGGTAGACCAGGGTCAATCAGATGTACAGTGTCAGGTAAGTGTGGTGCTTTTATTGAAGGGATAATGACAGATTTTTTTTTAATTTTTATTTATTTATTTTTTTACATAGAGCAGTTACTGTAAATTGATTATTTAATAATTGATTTTGTTACAAAACATTACTTATTTTATATATCTTTTTCACAATAACAGTCATGTTTAAATTTTATTGTATGTTGATGGCTTGACTGTAAACAACATAACAAACAATGCAATAAATAGTTTCGAAGAAAAATCCGCTTTGTCATTGAACCTGAGAAAAACTTTTAAAATAACCATAATGGCGCAGTCTCCATGCTACAATAATAATGATAGAAGCAAAGTTTTTCACTGTGGGGACATATCTTTATAAGTACAATTTGACTGTATTATTTGTGTCCCCTTCAAAAATTGCTCATGAGAAATTTTATATTTATTGTCCCCCCCTACTGTTAAATGAAATTTACGCCCATGGTCATAAGCTAAAGTGCCATTTGCAATGGGCAGGCAGCCTCGGGCTCCTGGAAAGGACCTCGACTGCTGCGACACTAGTCGCTTCGAGTTGCTAGCAGTGCTTTCCCTCCGCCGGTCCCTTCCGATGCTGCGGGACAAACGCACGCTAGTCCACTGGACGCCGTGACCACGGTAGCATACACCTATCCCTGTGGTGGTCTATGCTTCCATCGCAACTCTGTTGCAACTCGCCCACCATCTCCTTCTCTGGAGTCTTGCAGCTAATATTGCTGCATGCTGTTCATTTTTTGGAGAGTTAAATTGCAAAAAAAAAGAAAGCAACTCTCCCGAGAACGGCAACTCCAACCCTGGGTTCCAGCTCATCTGGAGTCGATTCAGTGACGATCAGGTGAACCTGTTCGCTTCCTGAGTCCTCCTACTGCTGGCTTGTTCCTGACCGAGGGCTCGGCAGGCACGTGCTGGCACACAGCTGGACCCGGGGTCTATGAACAGGAGTAAGCTTCCCTGCACAACCCTGTGCTAGACTGGGGGGACGAGGAGCAGGTTCTCTGGTGCGTCTCCTGACCCACCCGAACCTGCATTGCTGACACCCATTCTCCTCGTGACAACCCCCTCCCAGGAAGTTTCCCCTGAAGGAGAAGAACCTTCTTCTCAGTATGGGCACAATCTGGCACCCGCATCCCGATCTGCGGACCTGTACCATTGGTTTCTGGATGGGACGCGGTAAGACCTCACTGGGCCCCCTCAGGCTGTGGTAGATATTATCACTCAGGCGAGTGCCCCCTCAATGAGGCAGGCATATGCTCTGAGGTGAGGTCTTTCTGTTGTATGGGGCTCTATTCGCCGAGTTAACCCGAGATGCTTGGTCAGAGTGGTGCTTCCCTTCTTGCAGTTGGAGCAAAGGATGTTCCCTCCACTGTAGGGTTCATCGTGGCCATCTCTGCATATCAAAAAGGAAAATATGCTGTGGATGGTTGTCCCTAGGGAGGCATCACCTGACTGACAGGTTCTTGAAGGGTGCAGGGGGATAACTCCCTCTAGGATTGCACCTCATCCCTTCTTTGGGTCTCTCCGTGGCCCTCTTAGGTCTGCGGAGTGTCCCCTTTGAGCTGCTTAGATCAGTTGAGCTACAAATTCAGTCGCTTAGACCTCACTCCTGATCACGCTCACTTCCATGAAGAGGGTGGAGAACCTGCATGCATTCTTCAGTGGAAGTGCCTTAAATTAGGTCCAGCTATTCTCACACATTCTTGAGATCCCAGTCTGGTTATGTGCCCAGGGTTCCCCACCTCTCACCTTCGGGTTCAGGTGGTGGACCTGCAAGCGCTGCCGCCGGAGGAGGCGGACCCGGCCTTAGCGTTGCTGTGTCCTGTCTTAGCATTTCTCCACGGCTATTCACCGTGTTTCCCCTAATATCCTTTTTTTTTTAAAAAAAGGGATAATTTATTGTACTAGTCTCCACATGGCATTAAATTTTGTCACTGTGCTCCGCCCCCCCAACGGTTGCTTCAGATAACTGGCACCCCTGGTGGCCTGTTATCTGGCTTACAGGGCGTTGGGAAGGTTACGTGTTGAGCTTCATTTGTCCTGACACGCTTGCCTGTCAGCATTTGTTCCTCATCTACGTAACACGGTTCAGGATTGTGGCGTTTTCCAGAGGGACCCCAAATACGTCAGTATTGACGTAACGTAGAAAACGACTGAAGGGGAATGTCTCGGGTTACAACTGTAACCCTCGTTCCCTGAAGGAGGGAACGGACACGTTACGTCCTTCCTGCCACAATCCTGAACTGCGCTGAATGCCGAGATGTCTCTCGGCTCCTCAGCATAAAACCTGAGTGAGTGGATGCATGCCGCCATCTTATATATCTGTATGTACGGGGGAGTGGCTTAGCATGCAAATTCCACTCGCCAATTTCATTGGCCTTTTCTTCTTAAAGCTCTGAGGTGATTGGGCCCCCGAGTAGGCCCCAAATATGTCAGTATTGACGTAACGTCTCTGTTTCACTCCTTCAGGGAACAAGGGTTACAGCTGTAACCGAGACGTTATGTGCTATTCACTTTCACACTGCTGCTAAAGATATATTTGTACACTCTTCATATTACAGTCCTAAAAAGATGATAGAAAATGTACTCACAGTTGCTGTCCTGACTCATAAATGTGAGGGCAGCTGCTTTTTAGATCAAACATGAGAGCATGTGACATGGACGCGTCAGTGAATGATGAGATATTTCTGTAAATAAAATGATCCTGCAAGGAATTGCGTGAAAACTTATGTCTGTATCATCTCAGTGAGTTTTTACGCATACACAGTATGGTGAATTTAACGTTTTCCTACGTTTCAGTGTGGATGATAAATGTTTGGAAAATGCTTGAAAAGCTAGTGTGGATGGAGAGCATTTTAAAATGAAAACTGTTTTCAAATGTATCCAGATTAATGTAGACGTAGCCTTAATAACTAGACATTGCCATAGACCTAAGATTTGTCACGTTCCATGTGTTTTCCCTGTGACCTAGTTTTTCCTTTGTTGCCTGATTGTCATTCTGTTCACCTGTGCCTTGTTAATTATCTCATTTGTCTCTTATTATTTAAGTCCTGTGTTCTCCTGAGTTAATTTGTCCTGTGTTGATTTTGATTTGAGTTATGCATTTGTGGTTGTTCTTGCTCCTGGTTATTGTCCTGAGTTTAAAGGGGTCATTGGATGCTAAGTTCACTTTTACATGTTGTTTGAACATTAATGTGTGTTGTCAGTGTATGTACAAATCTACCCTATAATGATAAAAATCCATGCAGTGGTTTTTAATTAATCTGTAAAAATAATATCGCCTTTTTCAAATCGAGCCATTCTCAGATGCCTGTCGTTGTGGCGTCACACAGACAGAGTCCGCTCCCACGATAGTTGATTGACATGAGCATCTTACCTTGGATCAGCTGTAACAGTCCGACCTCTTTGTTTCAATGCCGGAGCAGGGATGTAAGTTAGACAAGAATATCTCAGATTGAGTGATTGAGGTGTTGTGTTGCTGGATGTAATAATGAACATAGTGGTCGTCATTTACTCCTTTCATTTGAATCTTTGCGGCTAAATGCGGCTAAAGTAAACAGGCTCGTCACTCCAGAGAGAGAAGAGAGGGGCGGGGCGAGCAGAGCTCATTTACATTTAAAGCAGCCTCGACCAGAATGAGATGATTTTTGCAGAGCTGATTTTGACAAGGTAAAAAGGGTGTTGTTTTACACAACCATTGATAATTTTTAACCAAAATATATTATAAACTTTCATTTACACCCTAAAGAATTATATCAACTTGTGGAAAATAGGCATCCGATGACCCCTTTAAGTTGAAATTAAAGACTGTTATTTTGATTACTCCTGCATCGTGCGCATCTCTACTACCACAAACCATGACAAGATTGTATTCTCTGTGATTAATTAAATAATTAATATGAGTTGGCAATTTCAGGGGAACACTAGGCTGAACTTAAGAAGAAATTATTTGAATGTGTGTGTGTTTTTTTTTCTGATAAAGTAGTAGCCATTTGTTCTTATTTCACTTCACAGTTCTCAGATCTGTCTCTGAATTTGCTGGCTATTCTAGTTTCCTTTTATCATTTTCACATGTATCTTTAAGGAAACTGTGTGATCTAGTTAACCAGATAAAAATACTTTCCACCTCACTTGATGTTGTTCTTTCAGAGATTATAAAAGCCCCAGTATCCAGTGTTGATAAATTCATCTTTGGATGCTGGGGTGGTCTGAATGCTATTGTTCAACCTTTGCTCAAGAAATGGGGTTTGGATGAAGGTTGCTTTAATAATTATTGGCCTGTCTCCAAACGTCTATTATAAATTTTTAAAGAAAGTTGTGCAGTCTTAATTGATTGCAATTTTTTAATTTAAACAAAAGTTATTGGAACCTTTCCAATATGGTTTCACTGCTTATCATATCACAAAATCTGCTTTGCTAAAAGTGTTTAATGACATTTTACTTGCAGTTGGTGCTGTTAAAAATGCTGTTTTGATACAACCAGATCTTACAGTTGCCTTTGATACTGTTCATCATAATGTTCTTCAGTGGCATTTAGAGCATTTGACTGGTATCAGGGGTACTGCCTTACAATGATTCTGTTTATATCATAAAAGCAGGTCATCTTCTGTAGCACTGAGTAAGTTTACCTCATCTTCAGCTCCTATTATTAGTGGTGTTCCTCAGGGCTTCATTTTGGGTCTGCTTCTTTTTACCTTATGTGCGTCAACTGGGAAATATTATTACGAAGCATTATGGCTTGTTACATTTATAAGTTGATGATACCCCGTTGTACATGCCATTGAAAGCTGGCAACTCTATTCAACCATAGTTGGACCGTCTTGAGGATCTTAAGAAATGATTAGCAAATAACTTTCTCCAACTTAATGAAGACAAAATGGAAATAATTGTTTTTGGTCCCATTAAATTGAGAGATGATCTCATTATTGAGCTTAGTAATCATTTCCCCTCAATTTCTTCCCAGGTTAGAAAACTTGGGCTCATCCTGGACTATAAAACTCAAAGATGACATCTCAGCTTTCACCAGCTGGCATCCGTTACTCCCCCAAAGACCACAGCCTCTAACACCATTCACTGGAGATCAGGGGAGTGAGGTTTACCTGTGCAGCTGGTAAACAGTTGCATACATTACTGTAGTCTGCTACAGTTGCATATATTATTCAGAGACATTGGAATATAAATCACAGACAGAAAATTAAGTAATTGTAGATGTCCATAGATGTCCATGGTACTATAGCTTGATGGCAGTCCTTCTGCTATTGTTTCAAAATAACACCATTTTACTCTTGAACTGGATAATATTGGGTTACTTTTCTGACCACTTGCATTTATGGATGCGAAACTTATCATGTAATGTGAGAAGATTTATTGCAAAGCAAGTGCTAAATAAATAAATAATTTAAACAATTCAAGTTTGTATCCTCAGGTTTTGAAACATTTGATGAAACTTTATTTTTAAAAGGAAATTTAAAAGGAAAATGTAATAATTTTTTTGCAAAGATTAAAAGCAAAATATGTTTGGAGTTACAAATTAACAAGGTCATAGTCATGTATATTTAATAAAAACAAGAGTAACACAAAAAGTCTAGCTTGTATTGTTGTGTTACTTACCAACAGGGTCGAAAGTAACAATGTGCAACTTATGTTCAAACTGAAATTATACTGAAGTCTTTCTACATTTTTACAAAATACCACCTGGTATTAATAGCCCACACTTCTGAGTTACAGGCCACAGCAAAAATATATCTCTGTCTACAACTGTATCTTTTTTAAGTTATGTTTTTCTAAAAATGGTACTTTCATTCCCACTCTCCCCTATAGTGAAACTAGCTCTGTTCCGCTTTTCTAGATTTCATTAGGTCTTGTCTCTGTCAACTTCCTTTATTAGCTTAGAAAATTGAAGGACAGCTCCATTTATCAAACTTCGGTGAGTATTCTTGCACATCACACCTACAAATAATGTGCATGCCGTGTGTTATGAGGTCAGACTGAATTCATATTAATATACCCAGAGAGTATTGATGGGAATCTTAAGGAATTTGATTCTGGTTCTTATTGTTTTAGTGTATTTTGGGAATTTATTAGTTTTGATGAATGACTAATGACCAAAGGAAGTTATTATCGAGTATTGCAATGGTACTTTGGTATGTATCACTGTGGTAATATTACCATATTCATGTATTGACATTGTAGTCCAAAATGGTTCAAATAATCCCACGGTATTGCCATATATATATTTAAATTATAGTCTCCAAGCATTTAATTATTAACCCTATGGTATTCTCTGTTACTTGTCCAAAGCTGACACGCTGGAGGATACAGTAAATGTCATGAATTTCATTATTACAGTCATTCATGTGACTAAAGTCTGTTTTTGGTTAGTTGTCACGTCCCTTTAAAATGTAAACACCTATGGTCGCTAAGCACATGACACATCGCTTGGTGCCGCTTCGGTGAAGCTATATTTAAAAAAAAAAAATGGGGACCATTTTAATAAACTTCAGAGCGGCAATTTTGTCGCTCATTTTTTCTGCTATATTTATCCACTTCAGGGCACTGTCAGGACTTTTGTGTTCCTTTTATAAATTGGAAACATTCACTATTTTTTCATTGTTATTATTTTAAACACTTTATTAATTATTCCAAAGTCATTAAAGCTGACTAGTGGCATCAAACTAATTATTTTGCAATTTAAAAAAAAAGTCAAAAATAAGTCAAAACAATCGAGCATAACATTCTGTGTCATGGAAATACAACCTGGGCACATGAGAAACTAATTTGCGAAATCACCATGAGGTGCTGCAAAGAGTGGGTCCATTGCTCAGAAAGGCTGGGATTGTGACATTTTCAGTAGTAAATGAAGATAATTAAATAAATCAAACATGTCCATTTGAAGTTATTGTCTGCTCCTTTATCGCTGCTTTCTGAGACATTTTAAGATAATTATTTCTGTCCTACTACTGACAGTCACATCCTTCAGTGAGTTTGGAAGCTGTCTGATTATCATCCTTTTTTTTTTTAACATTTCAATGTATTTTCATAGCTTTTTATACATTTAGCATCATTTCTATCTATTGTTCCTGACCTTCCAGCCTATTATTTTAGGCATGTTTTAATAAATGGTATATGGATCAAATAAATATATTACCATTTTTCATGTTATAAATATATGTTATTTATATGATATAAATATATTTTATATTCCAACACTTTGTTAATATGAATTTACATTGCATAAAACTGTCCTTAAAGAGTTAGTTCACCCAAAAATTTTAATTATATTCAATTATACAAGTCCGGCTCTCTAACCATTAGGCCACGGCTGCCCCCGTGGATCTCCTTGAGGGGAGATCTCCTTGATCTCCTTTAATGCTTTCAGAATCTTTACTTATTAAAATGATTTTGTTTCTGTATTTTAAAATATATTTATTTGGATTAACATATTTTAATGACAGTATATTTATTGAACAAAAATTAATTTATTTTATTTTTCAAAATGTGTATGACTTCCTTCTTTCAGACGCATCCAATCAGCATTATATTAAAAATTGTTCTGGCTCTCCCAAGCTTCGTAATGGCAGTGGGTGGGTGTTTCTCTTCATCAGTCTAAAACAAGTGGCTCCGGGAGG
This sequence comes from Labeo catla, assembly GCA_012976165.1. Taxonomy (NCBI): domain Eukaryota; kingdom Metazoa; phylum Chordata; class Actinopteri; order Cypriniformes; family Cyprinidae; genus Labeo; species Labeo catla. Next base: position 435,746 of record VONZ01000517.1, read on the forward strand.
TGAATAAAAGTAGCGAATCAATGTATTTTGTGTAAGAAAAATATCCATATTTAAAACGTAATAAACACTTTAATCTAGCTTGCTCAAACTGTTGTACACGGAAGCTGTTCTGGGCGGATGACGTAGGATATTGGTGTTGCACATGCGCCTTTGAGTATTGTGAAAACCAACATTTGTTTACAGGAGCAAAGAAAGCAAAGTCCTCAAACTTTTTACTTTACAAATCCTCATTTTGTACTTCTAATTCATGACCGTTGTTTTGTTTTGGTGTATCTGCTGCGCGTTTCTTATCGGCGCATACGCAATGGCGACGCTTTACGACATCCACCTGGAACAGCTTCTGTGTATGACAGTTAGCGCAAGCTAGACAAAAGTGATTATCACGTTTTACATTTGGATATTTTTCTTACAAAAATGCATTGATTTGCTACAGGAGGCCTTTTTTCCCTCCTCCAGAGCCATGTGAGGCACTTTTTATTATGGATGCATGCACTTTATTGGACTTGTTTTGGACTGATGAAGAGAAACACCCACCCGCTGACATGATAAAACTTGGGAGAGCCAGGATCATTTTTAGTATAACTCTGATTGGATTTGTCTGAAAAAGAAGGAAGTCATACACACCTAGGATGCCTGGAGGGTGAGTAAATAATGGGCTTATTTTATTTTTTGGGTGAACTAACCCTTTATTATGGAAATAACTTTCAGCCACTTACAGACAAATAGTGTCCCAGGAACAACATAAAGAGATAAATTAGGCCATCTATCAAGTCTTGAGCTCTGGCCACTCCTTACTTTTAACTAAACAAAATGGCCGAACAGCCACTAGATGGAAGTGTTACTCAAACTGTGATTTCAAAATAAAAGTCCTGATAAAGTCATAAAGAAGGCAGCAAATCTGTGTTTTTTTGTCATGGAATCAAATGATTCAGAATATTGGTCAAACGATATAGTTTTTTTTTGATGGTTAATGCCAATATCTTATGCCTGTTTCACACACGACCCAATAGCAGTGCATATGCAGTGTGTGACACCACACAATATAGGATTTTTTGGAAAAAAAATAGTTTGCAACAAGCCTCAAATATTTAATTGGTAGAACTTTAGATTACTGTTCCATCATTAATGAATAACTACACAGGAACAAGTGACTAATGCATTATTGACATTCTAGTAACTACTACTAACAAGAAACTATGATTAATGAATCAGTAAGTCATGACACTCAGTTGAAAGTGGTAGTTCACTATTAGTTAATCAGTGCTATTTTTTCATATCTTTCATATAACAACTATTATATACAGGTTCATAATTGATGTGAATAATGCAAAATGTATAATTTATTCTGAAGTGAAGATCACGGTAACCCAGTAGCAATGACTAATTCCAGTATTACCAAATCCATCAGAAGGAATTATTAATTATTTGGATCAGTATTATAAAAGAAGATTATGATAACTCCCTAGTAATGACTAAAGTCATTGTAAACTTTTGAGGTTTTTGTAAGGTTCTGGATAGTCACACTTCTGATGGATTTGGCAACACTTGAATCATCACTAGTGGGTTATCATGCTTGAGCATGAGAAACAGTGTGTGTCCTCGCTCATCATAAAACTACAATACGGCAGTAAACACTTTTTATGACATCGAAAGCATTTATCACAGGTTAGGTAAAGTGCTTCCTACAGAATAAGAAATTTGAGGAGTGATGGAACTGGTCCTTGCATTATGAAACGCTGGCAAAACAGTGCCTCAAGGGGCAGCATAATCGCAATCAGTCAATGAATTGCCATGTTTCTATACAGGATTCAGACAATTGTTTTTGGGAGTGTTCTCATTGTGTCATCTACTGATGCAGCTTCACGTTAACACATGAACATATGAATTAACACTGCATACACAGTCTGTAAGTACAGTGGAATTGTGGAATTTTGTGGAATTTAAAGACTTGGTTAAATGACGTACATTTTCTGAATCACATTTCTGAGTATTTTTATAGTGTTCACCTTTCTGTTGTTAATCAAAACTGTTAAACTAACAAACAAAGTAAACTTATAAAGAGCACTTTTATGCATCTGTGCTTAGATACAAGATTCTCAGGACTGTGAAAATAAAAGTCTTATGACTTATGACATTTATTGGCCAACAGAAAAAAAAAATTGGCCATTTTGACAATCAAAAAATGACGTATATTGGCTTTTGATAGCTCTTTTAAACTAATTTACTGAAAATAGTTAATTTTGAAAGGATGATGGTTCACTAATTGGCTTCATCAGTTTAGTTTCTAAATAGCCGACATAAAATTTGAGACATGATTACTGAATTATTGCTAGACATACAGTAACATACTGGCAACACTGTATTATTATTTTTACAGTAAACAACTACAATAACTGTTTGAATATACATCATTAAAATGATCAATTAACTCACTCACGTCACACAGCCTTAGATGAACATCAACTGTAAATAACAGATGAACACATTAAATCTGTCAAGATCTCACCAGAGGACAATTAAACACAAACACCAATAACATCTTCACTTATTACAGACACCATTTTCACTTTATTTCTGTCATCTGTCTAAAATCTTATTGAAAATTAAGGTTGAGCTTTAGTTCATAGTGGTTTGATTATGCTTTGAGTGTTTGTTTTAGTTAGATGCTTGACCCTTGATTTTCTTTTGTATTGTTATCTTTTTTTTCTTTGAGTAATTGCATTAGTGTTTTGTAGTGTATCCTTATGCCATGATATTGAAAGGGAATTGTTGAAATGCAGCTTTATGCCCTTCTAGTGACAGAAGTTGCCTCAGAATGTAGTTAATTTAAATAAATTTTAAATTTTAAAAAGATTTCACATTTTTTAAACATATGTCTGGTAAAATTAATACAGCTGTTGTGATGGAAAGATCTCTGTAAAAGTTCTTTCTTGGCTATTGAGACACACAGACATCTGACATACAAACCTCATCAGTGATGACAAACAATCATGGATGAGTTTGGTACTATGCACCCAGCATGCATTGCAGCATGAAGCTTTTCAGTTGATTTTTTTTTCCATTGTTGAGATTCGTATGTGGATTGTTGATGTCTCTGTGTGTCCTTCTGATGCAGTAGGTATATTTTTTATGTATATATTGTGACAGGACAGTTGTACATTACTAATATGGGACATCATTAATTTGATAGATTCGTACCACTTCATGGCAATTTGCCCACTGTAAGGTCACGTTTTAGCTTAATGTCCTTTTCCAAAACAGACATGTTTAGAACACACATTCAGGAAGAATGAATATTAACAGCACAACAACACAACTAAACATTGATCACACTAATGGTGGCTCACAAAAATTCAATCTTTAAACCTCAAGAGCTTTTCTAGATGTATGACCTACAGTAACTAGCTGGCAACAGTGTTGCCAATATTTTACTGTAAAAATGTATACCCTTGAATTTTTTTTTTTTTTAATTTATTTCAACTTAATTCCTCCACAGGATGTGTGATAAACCAATTTTTGATACCAAACCTATTTTTGATACCACTTGTTTCCTGAGCAAAACCATTGCACTGCCTCCATAAACAAAGATGGTAGCCAATAATCCTCTTGACCTACATTATATTATATCCAGGTGAGATCTTATCACATTTAAACATGAACGTCATTATAAAGTATTTATTAAGTCACAGATGAATGTGGATTTCTGTTTTTCTTACACTTTCTTTTTCTATTGCAATGACAGTACGAAAGGGGCAGTGGATGATGAGCCAGATACTGAAACGACATCTTACTATTATGATGGCTACTATGATTTTGATTCACCTTTATTGCCCTGTGTTTATGAAGACCATGGAGCCAGCGTTCTTCCCATTTTATACTACTTTTATTTTGTGGTGGGCTTTCTGGGTAACATGCTGGTGGTCTGGGTGGTCTGCATGGGTGTCAAGCTGAGAAACATGACTGACGTCTGTCTCCTGAACCTGGCTTTACCAGACCTGCAAAAGAAATATAGGAGGCATCTTTTCACTCTGCTCTACAAGACACCCTGTGGTAGACTGCAGTTTATGAATAATAACCCACAGGATTCGTTTACTCACAGAGCACCAATGATGAGATAACTAGTGTAGCATGTCCTGATTTTGCTGAGTTAGATGTGTTCCTAGGTCAACATATTTTTTCAACATATTTTTAATCCAAAAGTGTAGTCTTGACCATATCCCTACACCTAAACCTGGCGAATGTGATTTCACCAAGTACAACACGTTCCTGGAACACTGACGTCCTTGTTGATCCTGGAACAACATTTCAATCAACCAATCAGAATTGAGGGATAACGTTTCAGGAAATGTCAGTATTATGCTTATGATCAGAGTTAGATTCTTCTACACCCTTGTTAATCATTTTCCTCAGGTATTAGGAATAAATTATGGTTAGGGTTAGGTTTAGGGTAGGGATTGCGTTAAGTCTATATTTTTGGACAGTAATGTTGATCCAGGATCAACAAAAGATGTTGTTCCAAGAACAAGTCTTACTTGGCAAAATCACGGCGACCCCTAAACCTAACCTTAGCCATGAGTACTTCCTAAAATCAGAGGAAATGATAGATGAATGACACTGTTGTACAAGCACTAAACACTGATTGTAAGCCTAAACTTAAAAAAAATAATAATTAATAAAAAAACTACAAACTGGTTCTTCAAATCTGATTGGTTTAGTTACAATGTTGTTCCAGGGTCAACAAAGATGTTGATCCAGGAACATGTTGCACTTAGTAAAATCAGGTTCTGCAACTAGTATAGTAGTGTACTGTAACTGGAGAATGAAATTTAAATGAATGTATTAATTTGGTAATTAGTTTGGAATCTGCAAATGGGTAGCAATGGTTGTGTTTTCTGTGAGTTGTTCTGTCTCATTCTCAGCCCAGTAAATTGACATCAGCTTTTATTGTGTGGATTAATTCCTGAGAGTACACGTTGTGTAAACATGTTCATTTTCAGGCCTAGTCCACATGTACACAAGAGTTTTTCCTTCTTCGTTTAAAAAAAAAAAAAAAGATCTTGTCCACATGAAAACTTAAAAAAAAATTGTCAAGAACATGCCAAGCCAACAGGTGGCGATATAACCCTAACCGTAAAGCCATGTTGGCCAATCACAAACTCAACAATTGGCTCATGTTAACAAAGGAGATTATGCCACACAATATGATGTCAAACCAAGGAGATAAAGGTGCATTCATGCCATGTCCACATGGCCGCTTTACCACCTGACCACTGCATATTGATTTAGGCATTGATAGTGGTGCTATAGAAATGTATAAATCGTCTACGTTAAATACGACATAATGGCGCACACTTCAATGGCAAAAATCACAAGCCAAAATCTCTGGTTTCACTGGTTACACAACAACATTGCAGCTGGAGTTTCTGAAAATCTTCACACTGGCAGGGGTTTTAAAAAAGGTTTGGTTTCAGTGAATTGAAAAATTGTGGTTGAAAATACCCGTGTTCGTGTGGACAGGGGCCTCAAGCTTGTTAAACTTCAATATATGTGTAGCTTGAAACTAGTTGTAATATTTAAAATAAAGTTATGGCTTGCCCAAAAATAAAAATTTAGAAATTCATACAGGTTTGGAACCACATAAGGGTGACTGACAGATTTTTCATTTTCAGGGGAACTATCCCTTTACAGGGGTCATCGGATGACCATTTTCCACAAGTTGATATGATTCTTTAGGCTCTTAATGAAAAGTCTATAATATACTTTGATTAAAAAGCATCCCGTTCTGATGGATTGTTCCTTTAAATGCAAATGAGCTCTGCTTACCCCGCCCCTCTCTTCTCTCTGTGGAGTGATGAGCTGCTCTGAGAGATTGTTTAATTTAGCTGCATTTAACCACATTTAGCCGCTAAACTTCCCAACTAGCACATTATTAGGAAAGGTGATTGCAGAGTTTCATAAAAAACCCTTATACTCACTTCTGCTGTAAGTGAAGCTGGATCACGAATGATTCGTGTGAACATAGACGGATATATGTAGATCGGGAGGCGCATTCCCTTCACAAACAAATGTAATCTACTGCATCTTCAGGGCTCCGATGTTGGGAGTAAATGACGACCACTATGTTCATTATTACATCCAGCAACACAACACCTCAATCGCTCAATCAGAGATATTCTTGTCTAACTTACATCACTGCTCCGGCATCGAAACAAAAGTGGTCGGACTGTTACAGCTGATCTGAGGTAAAACACTCATGTCAATCAACTATGGTGGGAGTGGCATCTGAGAACGGCTCGATTTGAAAAAGGGAATATTATTTTTACAGATTAATTAAAAACCACTGCATGGATTTTTATCATTATAGGGTAGATGTGTACATACACTGACAACACACATTTTCTGTTTTTTACTTTGTAGATTAATTATCTTTCCTCCTTTCAGTACTGAGAATGTCTTTTTTTTTAATTTAAGCCAAGTCCTCTCCTGAAGCCAAGTTATTTTCTTGTTTGTTATATAAATAAAGTTTATTGAAATACAATATATGAACAATGTTGTCAGTGCTGGGATAGAAAAACTGGTGATACTCCATGCTTAATATCTTTTTGTCTAATTTTATTTTTGTCTTCAGATGCAATTGCTTTATTACTTCCTCTCCAAACCTAGACTGGAAAAGGTCACATAATATCTAGAAACGACTCTTCTGTTTAACACAATATTCAGGGTTAATAAAAGATAAGCTCAGTCAACACAGTTTGTGGCATTATGGTAATAAATAAATAATGACTCCTGTTAAAACTCACTGTAACTCATGATCATCTTTTGTGTGTGTGTGTGTGTGTGTGTGTGTGTGTGTGTGTGTTTCACAAACAACATTATGTCACAAATGCTGTTGAATGGGTTTCTTAAACATTTTTAAACATTTTGTTTGCAAATTGACCTCTTTTCGTCAGTGAACAAGATCTTACTGAACTGGACCAAAAGATGTCAAAACATTAACTTATAAACATATATGCTTATCAAAGTTTTGATACATTTGTAAACTTGCATAACCACTCAAAGTCCATTAACCTTCTGAGAAAGAGAACACACAAGAGTTGCTCTCTTCTGAGACTTTTCCACTTTATTTGCCTCTAACCTTTGTTGTGTTGTCTTGGTCTGCACAAAGATTAGTCACAAAACACAAACAGAAACCTTAGGATAATGAGTAAAATACCACTTTACAATGAGCATTTGTTACACTTCTAATGTATTAAGTAGTGTTAACATATACATATACATTTACATTTACATTTACCTTTACATTAATTTAGGTTGTAGTAAGATGAAACAAAGCTTCAAATCCAGTGATAAAGTTGGGTTTTATTCAGAGGCAGACTAGGTTCTTATTGTATTGCATTTGACCAATATTGCAGGAAAGTTGAAATGGCCAAAATATAAGTGGACTTTGTTTTTACAGTACAGCCTTGCAAATAAGGCATATAAATTTGTATTAATGCATTAAAATGTTTTCCTGCAGTTTAAGCACAAAGTTCACTTTAATTTCTAGACAGTACATTGACTGAAATATTTTGCAATCTCTGGTTCTCTAGAATTGAGACTTTGCCCAAGGCCAGTTATAAGTTTCCCTCTGTAATTACTGGTGACTGGCTTATTTTTTATATTTTTCAATTTTTTTAAAGTCTAGATCACCTGATTGTAAGGCTGCATGATAAATCACCTTTTCATCATAATCATGATGTCTGCTTCTCTAAATTCTGTTAATATTTATCTCATCTTTCAGATTCACTTTAAAAGTGTCTGTTGCTGTAGTTATTAAATATATATATGCCATATTTGCCATATATTCGAGAAGGGTATAGCTGCAGCCTGGAGACCTCCAAATGGGGGCGGGAACTCCAAAACGGGGTGGGATCTCCAAAATAGGGCGTGGCTTCTTCCCATTGACAGGCAGGCACATGACACGCATGCACGATTTTTTCCCCCAATCCACTTCAGCGCAAACTGCGCCCCACAGGTGCTTCTAAAGGTTTTATTGTTTGTGTCAATCACAGTGTTGATTTCCTACACTATGCTACAATCAGTGCTAACCACTAAACGGACCCCACACTTGACCCCAACCTTAACCAATGAAATTGACTGCACGGTGGGAGTGGCGCTGAATAGCGCGGCAGATAAACCGTTAATAAGATTATGCAATATAAGATCGCCGGGACGTTCCGTAACTCCCCAAGCGGACCTCACCAGACAATGGGACCTTTTTAGTTACACCCAGCGTCACTACCCCCTCTTACCCTGCGAATTTCAAGTCCCAGGATTCCCCCGTTTCTTAAAACAAAGCGATAGAGTAAAACCTTTCCCCAGCGCTGCACTGTGACAGCCCACGGGAGAGCTCGCGGGTGATTCCCGTTTACATTATTAAGCAGAAGTTCTAACTCCAGTCTGAACACCACTGGCCACGAGCTTTTCTGCTTTCACTGACCATATTTATTTATGTAGCATATTTTATTTTATTTTAAAACAACTACAAACAATGTCTAATTTATGAAGTTTTATTTTGAAATGGCTGAAGCCAGAGTCAATGGTCAAAGTCTTTGCGTGATGAGATCCCCCATTTTGGAGGTTATGCCCACTTTTGGAGTTCCCGCCCCCATTTGGAGATCTCCTGTCTGCAGTTACCGTATACATACTTGTGTCACAACAATTTAGTGAGTTGGCCACTAGATGGAAGTACATTACTACAGTTTGACACTGGATGTTATGTGGGCTTGTGCATGTTTTTCATGATGGCATTCTCAGATATTTACACCATTCTACTTCTATTTCTGCTCTGTCAGTAAGTCAGTTAAAAGAGGATGTAAGTGTGAGTATGCTAAGAGAAAAGTCAACTTCCTGATATTGAATTTATAGTCCTTCATTACTAAATAGAGGAAGAACACACAACAGTTTGACTCATAGTGCACATGCTGACAGCTGGATAAAAATCCTCTAATCATAGTGTGGCTCTAATGTGTTTTGTTTTTTGCATGACTCATTAAAATAATTAATTCTGAATGGTTGCAGCTGAATATTTCTGTATAATGTCAAAGCTGTATCTTTGCTGTTTTAAAGCTGTGATCTCACCGTGGATATCAGAAAAGGTCTGAGTTATTTAGAGTGTTCAAATAGAAGCTGTTGTTGGAAACTGTTTTTGCATCTTTTATGTGATTGCACAGACACTCTCTACACTCACACACGCTCTATCTGGACTTCCTTGCAACAGAAAAGACCATGGTCACCAGTGTTTCTTCATCTTCATATTCCCACACTATAAAAAAAACAAAAACAAACAAACTACCAAAAAACTCTTAATTTTACATGAACTAACTGCTTTTTTCAGGTTGTTTTCTTTTATTTTGAATTGCTGTCAAAACTTATTAACTTATTAAACATCTTCTCTAAATTAACTGCTTGGCTGTTATTTTAAGTATTATGACATTAATAACAAATTACAGCAATTCACATATTCACAAAAAAATCTGTAATTAACACAACAACAAAACCGTTAGATGATAAAATGGTCAAATGACTGTCAGCAACAGCTGCCAAACAAAACCATTAAATTAAAATAAAAACTCCTTATTTAAATAAGCTGACAAATGCTGTAATTTTACAGGTATTTTCTGAATTTTTATGATCAAACACCTTCACCTTAAAACAAAAGACAAAAAAAAAAAAAAAAACCCAAAACAAAAAAACAAAAAGTTAAATAACTGGCAAAAACCTTAAAATTAAAGTAAATTAAAGTAAAATCTCCTTATACAAATAAGCTAACAACACGCTAATTTACAGGCATTTCCTAAATTATTACAATCAAACACCTTCACTGTAAAATTAACTAATTGATTAATTAATTAAACTTCACATGACTGACAACAACAGAATATATATATATATAAAAAACACTAACAGATCTCTCTAGATCTCAGCATCTTTACTTATTACCAACCAGCCTGACTTTATTTCTTCCAAACAAAACTTCTTATTGAGAATTAACATTAACCTTATTGAGATTTAAATGTTAATGTTTTATTGAAAATAATAAAGTCACCCTTGCGGAGAGCATTTGCTGTAGTTGGTTTCTTGACCCTTGACTTCATAACTTCAGTTTCACTCTGGGTGTTATAACTAGAAAATGTCTTTAATGGAGAATCAACACATGAATCTCAACAATGGTGGCATTCAATAAAAAGCTTGTTTTGTGACCAGATCTGTTCTGAATATTTTGCCGACTGTCATCATTGTTGAGGTTTAATTAAGGGTCAAGAGCCAAACTAAAGCAAATGATTATCTCCACAATGGTGACTTCAAACTTTATTAATTTCGATTAAACATTAACTTGTGTTAATTCTTAATGAGAAGTTTTGTATGAAAGAAACACAGTCAGACTGGTTTGTAATAAGTGAAGATGCTGCGATCTAGACAGATCTGTTCAATGTTCTTTTGGGATTTAAAGGGTTTCTGTTTGGTGGGTTACCGTTGTGCTGAAGAGTAAAGCATGTACTTCAGACCAGTTGATGTTATGCTGTATGCCGTTTTATTTAAGGGCTGTGACTGTGGAGCTGTTGATGCAGTGATAATTACATTAGTTTTTGCCTGTGTGCTGTTGTTAACTAGTGGTTAGCTGCACAAAATGTAGGTTTCACAGAAAATACCTGTAAAGTAACAATTAAAAAAAATGTATTTAAGAAAAATAAAAAATTGACCCTTAATTTTACAGTTTTTAACAGATTTCAAGACAGTTAAAAATTCACAAAAATACAATGGTCTCCGTGTCCCGTTCAGAAGCTACTTGTGGAGGTTCCAAAGTTATCTACATCCACTCCAGAAGCCTGAGATCTACAAGTGATCAACAACTCGGTTGTGGTGGTACCATCACAGAGAGGCACAAAATCACTTTCCAGAACATCTTCTTTCACCGTTCCGCCGGTCCTGCAATCTATTTCAGGGCGAAACATCTTAAAGGAGTTAGAGGTCAGAGGAGTTATCAATTGTCAACTTAACGTCGAACATGACTGACTGAAAGGGAACTAAAACTGCCAGTAAGTGGTGTCAGTTCTTAGTAAGTGAGTCACTGAATCATTCATTCAGCTGATTTGTTCAAACAAACTGATTCATGAAACATTCAATGATTCAATGAAACAACTGACTCTCTTTATTAATGGATCATTGACTCACCTGATTCATTCAAACATGCTGAAACATTCACAAATGAAACGCCACGATGTGTTGCTGGGATACGCAACTGTTTTGCTTTTGTTTGGAACCATTTTTGTTGCACTGTAAAAAGTGAACCTGTGCAGTTGTTGCTTTAAGGAGGTATCTGATACTACCTATAATTCTAATTTTATTGTTATAACCTAGTTCAATCAAGATTATGTAACATAAAATGAGAGAATGTTATTTCAACTTAAATTCATCACATTGACCCAACATACAACTTCCGATAATGCTCAGAACAAACACATTCAAAACATTTACACCTGCTCCATGCTGATTACTGAATGTTGGTTCAGTGACAAATTTTGATTTGAAATGACTATGTAGTTTAAGCTGCAGCAAAGTGAAAATCACAATGGACAGCGCTACTCTTCAGCACTACTGTATATTTTTTTTTTGTAGAAAAAAAAGTAGTTAAACTACAACAACATATCCAGTCTGACTTTATTTCTTTCATACTAAAAAACTTGGCTCTAACTGGGCTCTTGATTCTTGAATACTCAGCATCATTTTTTTTTTCTGATTGCTGTAACTGCGTGTTTCTAAGGAACATTTGTTGTCATGACAATCAGATATTCTGGTTGTTCGCTTTTGTTATATAGGAAGTGTTTTTTTTTTTTTTTGACTAACACAAAGATCAGGAATCAGCACATGAATCTCAACAGTAGTGAATTTTACCTAAATGGAGAAATCAGGTTACATCTACTGACTGTTATGCTTCAATCAAACTAGTTTTTTTTTTTTTTTTGGTTGGCTGAATTCAGTTATAATCAGTAATCTTAAATCATTTATTTTATTTCAACAAAACCAGTTATTGTAGATGGTACCACATGAAGAACAATTCTGAACCAACAAAATGTGTTTTTCAGTATGGTGGAACAGAGCAAAAGCAATGCAAAACGTGGATGCTGCTCTATGGAGTTAGAATTGTTGCATAATTGCGATTGACAAAAACAAAGCATATTCACAAAATAAATAGAATGAGATCCACAAATAAATCTTAGAGTTCCACAAACATGAATTATATTCACAAGTAAAAAAATTTGAATTGCAAATAAAAAACATACTCACAAATTTTTTTTTTTTAATTTTACAAACACAACTTTGCCCGGCATTTATATGTGAACCGCTTACTGTGCATTTGTGGATCGCAGCGCATATTTGTGGATTTTGAAACATTTCAAGCGTCAAGACGCACACTGATCCACAAATGGATGGACTCCACCCACCTTCTACTTAAGCCAATCAGATACCGGCCACGTGGGGCTGACCAATCGTTGCATCTTCTCGCTCCAACCAATCACATTTTGCCTTACAATCAGTGCGGGACCAGCCGTAATTCAGGACAATTAACCAGTCTCTTCAAAATGGACGACCAGGACAGTGGTGCTCATCACAGCATTATTGTAATAATATCTCAAATAAAACAAGTAATGTTATGTGTAATGTAATCAGTGTTTCATGTATCACTGAGTCGATGCGTGTTTTGACCGTGAGTGTGTTTAGCAACACTGGTATTCTACGGTGACCGGGAGGGGAGGTCTTCGGTTCACTAAGTTTTGTCGTGGCCACGACATATAAACTCATGGGAACGTGATAATATAACACAGCCACGAGATATTAATTCGTGGGAACGTGATATTACATCGTGGCCACGAGAACGTTTTGTCGAGGTAACAACATACTTATGCCACGACTTATGTTGAGGGAACGACATATTTTTCTCGTGGCCACGAGTTTATTGCATAAACAAACCTGCGTGACCATAGCAACCCGGGATTATCAAAGATGGATTCATTATTATTTTATTTTGAATTAATAAATTATTATATTAATTATTATAGATTATTTCATAATTTCTTTTATTGTTTTATAATATAAATTATTATATTGCACGCAATGTAAACAGCATTCATATTAAGTTAATAATGAATAAACGTTACCTAAAGTAGTCTAAATAACATAGGCATACAAGAAAACATTTTTACCCATCCCTCAATCATCTTCAAAATATTTGTATATTATTATTAGGCTATTATTATCACCATCATCTTCATCAACATCATTATTATTAGCCTATTATTATATTATATTATTATATGTGTTATATTATCACGTTCCCATGAGTTTATATGTCGTGGCCACGACAAAACTAAGTGAACCGAAGACCTCCCCTCCCGGTCACTGTAGAATACCAGTGTTGCTAAACACACTCACGGTCAAAACACGCATCGACTCAGTGATACATGAAACACTGATTACATTACACATAACATTACTTGTTTTATTTGAGATATTATTACAATAATGCTGTGATGAGCACCACTGTCCTGGTCGTCCATTTTGAAGAGACTGGTTAATTGTCCTGAATTACGGCTGGTCCCGCACTGATTGTAAGGCAAAATGTGATTGGTTGGAGCGAGAAGATGCAACGATTGGTCAGCCCCACGTGGCCGGTATCTGATTGGCTTAAGTAGAAGGTGGGTGGAGTCCATCCATTTGTGGATCAGTGTGCGTCTTGATGCTTGAAATGTTTCAAAATCCACAAATACGCGCAGCGATTTACAAATGCACAGTACGCGATTCACATATAAATGCCGGGCAAAGTTGTGTTTGTAAAATAAAAAAAAAATATTTGTGAGTATGTTTTTTATTTGCAATTCTAATTTTTTTTATTTGTGAATATAATTCATGTTTGTGGAACTCTAAGATTTATTTGTGGATCTCATTCTATTTATTTTGTGAATATGCTTTTTTTTATCAATCGCTTTACATTTATTTGTGGATCATAATGTATTTATTTGGAATTATGCAACAATTCTAACTCCATACTGCTCTGTGTGGGGCAGGTTTATGTTAACTGTGGTGACAAGGAATGTTAAAAGGTAGCAGGGCAGGACAGGTGCTCATGTGCTCTTGCAGAATTAGAACTTAAATTCTTAATTGAGAATTGATGCCATGGGCCAAATTTCAGTAAAATAAAGAGACCAAAAGAATATTTCTAAGAATATTTTTTCTATAGATTCTGCCCAGATCTGTCACAGATATAAACACTGCAAAACACGTACTCTTTGAGGTTTGTGAGTTTCTGACAGAATTAAAAGAATCATATGCTCAATGTTATATTTATCTTCACAGAGCTGTGTATTCATTTTACACAATTTAGATTAATTTCTGTATTGTTTTTCTCAGTTCGTATTGATCAATATAGAGATGACTTGCCCTTATTCCCACAGTGTGCAAGACAAGAGCAACAATGGTTGGCAAAAACTCCCTAAACTGGCAAAAATGAAACCGAGACTCAGCATGGGGAATTCATCTTGCTTTGGCTGACATACAAAAAAAAAAACTTTCAGTTACTATTAGCTATGTTTTGAACATTGCAGTAAATGTACAACTGGCAAATATGCACACAATTATGAAACAGCATATTTTTGCAATTAAAACAAGAAGAATTAATTTCTAGACAGTTTTCCATAATTATTTTAACTCTGCATGGTGCAAAACGTTTTTGCACTCAGTTTTGGTGCAAAAATACATTAAAGAAGAGATCAAGAAAATACTGTTCATGTGCTAAACTTGCAGTTATCTTCAACAAACATGCATAAGGAGATCAAGTGAATGGGGATGGAATTGCTATAATTGATGGGTGACACTTTAGTTTAGAGACCAATTATCATTATTAACTAGCATGCATATTACTAGCATATTGGCTGTTTATTAGTACGTATAAAGCACATATTAAATCCTTATTCTGCATGACCATATTACATTCCTTAATTAATCAGACCCCTTTACGTAAATTTAAAGGAACCGTATGTAAGAAATTTATTTCAGTTAATCATAAAATGGCCCTGACATGTCACTAGACATTAAGAAATCATGTTCATTTCAAATACTTATATCACTGACAACAGTGGTCCGGCCAGGATATTGTCATAAAAGTGAAAGTTGCAGCCCTCAACTGATGTTGATGTTGTCATGTTGTGTTTTGGTCTGAGGCGCCACCCTCCAGCTATCTACCAATCACGAAGTCAGTAGAGTTTCGTCATCCGGATTGCCAGCTCTGCTCTAGTTACAGCTGCAGCTACGAACGTGTCGGATAAAACATGTATAAAGTTACGAAACCTAAAAGACCTCGTTATGAATCCGAAGTACGTCGTGACAAAGTCCGAAATAAAACAAGGATTTGTATAGGAGATGCCTTTGACAGATGGAGACGGCTGAAAACGGAGAAGAATTTTGTTGGTATAGGCTAAAAGCCCCGTGCTTCCGTACACAGTGGATTTTCCACGGTCGCCCGTGCTAAATGCGTTCATAAAAAGCTTTATATCGCACCACTAGCACGGTATGAAAACAATCTATGTTCCGACTGAAATGTGGTATTACAGTACATCTTTACGAAATATTTGGCTAATCGCCTTTAGTAAATTTTTTGCGACACATAATTACTTCGCAAAACATCTCTCGTGAAGCATAAACATAAGTAACAGAAGAAAAAAAAACTTATTGTGTAGGACTCGTCACTTGCCATTGGAAGCTCCTTGTAGCAGCCTACGTTCCTGCGGAATCCTGCAGCTTAGCTGGCAACCTGGAGTCAGGGGGAGGGGGAGGGGATACGCCATTCTACAGTATTTTGAAAGTGATTGCAGTACCAGTTTTGGCCACAATCCTACATACGGTTCCTTTAACAGCTACACTGTAAAAAATAAAAAGCACAATTTGTTGAGTCAGCTTAAAATAATTTGTTACCCTGCTGCCTTAAAATTTTAAGTTCAGTCAACTAAAATGAATATTATTTTCAGAAAATGATTACTGTAGATTCATGCAGATTCACACTGGTGGGTTTAAAGGCAGTCACACTAGATCTGTATTCACTGACTTTCACTCACATGCATGTGAATGCGGGAAAAAGCAAACAGTTTCACATTTCACTGCGTACAAAAATTTGGGGAATTCTGACCCTTGAATTCTTATGACATAAAGATGAGTGACCAATGAAAGATCAGCATGTCTCACAGGGTTATTTTTTGACTGAATTCAAAGAACACAATCTTTAAAGCTACAGTAGATCAGGGATAGGCAACAAAAACACCTGCCTGTAGCCCTAGTAATTCTAAAGACCTTGATTAGCTTCTTCAGGTGTGTTCGATTAGGGCTGGAGCTAAACTGCAGGACAGCGGCACTCCAGGATGTTTGTTTGTAAATAAATTTCACAAATAAGTTATTTTATTCCTTTAATTTAAATAAACTAATTCAGTCAATTCAGTCATCAAATAATTCTTGTCCCCACATTTTACAGCTCTTGTTTAAATAGGTAAATGTTGCTTATGTCTGTATGTACAGTGTATGATTCAATATAATTCTTCTCAGCACAGATCCAGAACAGATATTAATTTGATTAATTCAAATCTTAAAAAGGTATTACAGCAACACTGGAACAGAAAGTTTGGGAAGTTCCTCTTGTGAAGAAACAACCATATGAAAACAGCAACTTGTTGCAACAGTCAAAGACTTGTTTACATGTTTTAAAAATCACACACGCAAAAATGATAACATCGCTTTTTGCCATACTATTATGGCACACACATACAGGGGTTGGACAGTGAAACTGAAACACCTGGGTTTAGACCACAATTAGTATGGTGTTTGGCCTCCTTTTGCAGCCAATACAGCATTATTTCATCTTGGGAATGACAAATACAAGTCCTGCACAGTAGCCAGAAGGATTTTATGCCATTCCTTTCGCAGAACAGTGGCCAGGTCGCTATGTGATGTTGGTGTATGAAAACATTTCCTGACTCGCTCCTCCAAAACACCCCAAAGTGGCTCAATAATATTCAGATCTGGTGACTGTGCAGGCCATGGGAGATGTTTAACTTTACTTTCATGTTCATCAAATCACTCTTGTCACCAGTCTTGCTGTGTGTATTGGTGCATTATCATCCTAATACACGGCACCACCTTCAGGGTACAATGTTTGAGCTATTGGGTGCACATAGTCAACCTTCACACTCTGCTCTTATTGGTGGAATGTGCGATCAGTAAAGACTGACCACCAGGCTGCATAAATATAGCCATGAAACCTCCAACACTATATTGGCCAGTGTTTCAGTTTCATTGTCCAACCCCTGTATATATATATACAGCATATAAATAATACATATAAATAAGTATTGAACACATCACCATTTTTCTGAGTAAATATATTTCGAAAGGTGCTGATGACTTGAAATTTTCACCAGATGTCCGTAACAACCCAAGTAAGCCATACATACAAAGAAAACTAAACAAATAAGTTCATAAATTAACTTATGTGTAATAAAATGGAATGACGGGGGGAAAAAGTTTTGAACAGATGAAGAAAGGGAGGCGCAAAAAGGCATGGAAAGCCAAGACACCAGCTGAAAATCCATCAGTAATTAGAAAGCAATCCTGCCCCTTGTCAGTGGAAATTAAAATTAACACCTACAGTACCAGGATGATGACGATAAAACAACGATGAGGATTTCAGCAAAACAATGATCCCAAACACACCGTAAGAAACTCTCAGTTGGTTTCAGAAAAATAAAATAAAGCTGCTAGAATGGGTCAAAATCACACCTGAGCAATGTATGCGACTAGTTTCTCCATACTGGAGGAGTCTTGAAGCTGTCATTACCAACAGTAGCTTTTGTACAAAGTAATAAATACATTTCAGTACTTCAATACTTTTTCCTCGTATCATTCTATTTTATTACAAATAACTTAATTTATGAAATTATTTGTTTTGTTTTATTTGTATGTATGGATTGCTTGGGTTGTTATCAATATCTGGTGAAAATTTAATGCCAACAGCACATTTATGAATATATTTACAGGGAAAAATGGTGATGTCTTCAATACTTATTACCGCTGTATAAATATATATTGCATTAATGTAACTAATTACATTAATGTATTTATGTAACATTTTTTTAATGAACAGAAGCAGGAATTTAACTGATGTAGGAGCATTTATCTGTGTCTGCATTACAGTAATGTCTACAATATTATGCAGTTTTTTTCTACTTGTTTTTCTACATTTAGGGCATCACATGTTTTTATTTTAATGTTTGTGACCTATGTCTAGACTATTAGTTCCACAACATTCATTATATTTATTCTTTTTTTTAAAAATTATTATTATGAAATGCACAATATGAATTAACTTCACATATGATCTGAACTCAATCAACATTGAATTTACTTGAGCTAAACTATGCCACTGTTGTCTTTCGAGCTGCTTTACAGCAGAATTCTTTTATTTTCAAGACAAGTTTCAAGAACATAATAATAATAATAATAAAACAATAGCTATTGTGGGAAAAAAAAGAAATACGATCTTTATTTTAATTTTGTTTGTTTTAATTTACTTTTGGGTTGACAAATGATTTAATTTTATTTGCTGTATTTCAGTTACTTTAAGTGTGAATGTGATCACTCAACTTTCATGGTTACCTTTATGTAACACAAATGTCTGAACCATTACATGGTCAGCTATTCGGGTTTATTGTTTACAATATAATTATTTTCATTTGTTTAGACTACTTATGTGTTATGTTTCAGACTTGAATGAGTCGCATGATGGAACAACTAATGCCTGTAATGCTTCATTCTTATAGTCCACGTTAGACGTCCTACTAACAATAAGTAACTTTGCACATACATGTTAACTAGCTCACGTTAGAGTATTAGTAAACTGTTATGATAAGGGTTAGCAGAATAAGTTGACATGTAGTTGCAAAATTACTTAAAGTTAGGAGCATGTCTATGTAAATGTTATTCCAATGCCTGACTCTGAGGTATGAGTTTTTCAGGTACACTTTAAGACAGAATGTCTGCTGGCACCCTTGAATCAAGGATATGTTCTAAAACATTTGATTCACCCACGTAGCCATTACAGCATGAAAATGTGTTTGAGCAAGAGTTATATTAATGTCAGTAAGATTATTAGTGTAGGAGAACCACAATATTTTCACATAGAGTGTTCCCAACGACAAAAAAAGGTCTGAGCATTTGTCCATCATGTCTGCGTGTTGCCCTGAGGAGTGCTGGTCGTGTCCGTCCCGAGTTCCCTGAGCGCCCTGCAACGGCCCGGAGACAGACGCATGGTGTTAAACAGCGAGCTCCTGAATGACTTACAGAGAAAGAAATAGATGAGCGGATCCAGCACAGAATTAAGGGAGGAAAGCCAAAGCGTGCTCTCCTTCAGCTGAAAGAAAAACAGCTTCTGCTGGCAATTGAACAAGAGTCCACGAGTCTGGCTAATGGTGTACGGCACTCGGGCGAAGTGGAAGGGAACAAAGCAAACAAAGAAGACTGCCAACACCAGAAACACGTTGGCTTGAATGCTGTTTTTGTGAGGGGCGCTCTGTCCTGGTCTTGCTTGGTGTTGAGCTCGTGTGCGGGCGTAAGACTTGTAGAGCTCTTTTGTGATGAGCGTGTAGCATACTATGACCGTTACAAGGTTTCCCCAAAAGATCACCTGGCACACGTGGTTGACCAGCTCGTGCCACTTCAGCCCCATCTCTGTTTTGAGGTCACTGCATTTAAAGTGATCCGAAGTGTTGGGCCGGCTTGTCAGAATTACATTAGGCAGTGAAAGAGCCAACAGCGACATCCATATGAAGCCCGAGAGGAGCTTTCTGTACAGTAGACGTCTAGCGTTGGTGCCCACAAAGGGCCACATGGTCTTTCTGCAACGGTCGATGCTGATCAGGCCGAAGAACAGGATGCTGATGTACATCGTGAGGTAGAAGAGCACGGACGACACGCGACAGACGAACACACGCTGGCCGACTGATGCTAAGTTCGCGTCGGCGAGGATCTTGAAGGGGAAGGTGAGGGTCATGATAATATCGGCCACCACAATGTTCTTCAGATAGATGATGAAGTGAGATTTACTGGGGATTCGGAGGAACACCCATGCGGCCAGGCTGTTGAGCGACAAGCCCAGGATGAAGAGGATGGTGTAGAGAAGAGGGAACACGGTTGTCTTTAGAGCGCTGTCACGTGAACAGGCCTCCGACGACTTATTCCTGACGGTCTGGTTGGAGTAAGCATCCGTCCCGAATGTCAGCGCTGTTGTGAGCTCCATGGATGTGTAATTTCTGTCACATAAAACACACATCGGCAATATTTAGAATAGCAGAACTTTAGGCAATCTCAACCACAATTTGTGTAAAATAAAGGATTTATTGTTGAATTTGTTATTAGACGCCAATGCATAAAAATCTTACTTATCCATGTGTCTAGTAACTAGCACAAGCTGGCAATAATGGTTTCACATTGATAGCTGTATGGGTCTGAAATTTCACGTTTCAACCATTCCTGTTATGCTGATCTATTGTGAAAGATACGCTATTCGTTTTATAATTTTCTATGGGAGAGAAAAAGCGTGAAGTGAAAGTCTTTCCCCTTGGAGTAGATAGTGTTTATGACAAGGGAAATGTTAGAGGTCATTGTTTTAGACTATTACGCCATTATTTTCAGATGAATGTCTCTTTTGAAGTTACATTCTTAAAGATTTTTGTACTCACATGAAAAATGTAATCTCAATACTACTGTATTTTGTGTTTTATGTATTTATTTACAATATTACTACATGACTATATGAGATTACTAGTAATTCTAATGAAATACATTTCCTTTTAAAAAACAGCATTTAGAGGAGCGTAGAGTAAAAAAGGTTTATAGATGTATAAATCCTAAAAAAGGCATCATTACACACTGTTAAACATTCTGTATGAAAATATTTTATTATTATTTGCTGGTTTTAAAAAAGTTGCTTGATTAAAGGGTCATTGTATTATCCAAAATGAAACACCTACCTCGAGAAGATGCGAGGATAAATGGTGATGAGTTTCACTTGAATAGGTCTAAAGTCACATCATGCTTTTAGGAAACAAGCTTGATTTTAGGGCCTTTCTGAAAGGAAATGAATCTTACTTTCTCCCTTCTGCTTTTTGTTTCCTGCCATACCATGCAGACACAAGGAGAAGTTTAAAACTGTCTGAAAAGCTGATGTTACGTTAACTGTGTAACAGTTCAACATCTTTTGTGCTGACTGAGCCAAACAGAGTTTGTGACTTAAAAACCACTGAAAAACAAAACAATACAAAAAACAATGCTGAAACACATTTCTATCATAACAACTCTTAGAGGGTTTGGCATGGTAATGTGCATAACAATGTTAATGTGTTTGGTCTTGGCGAAAAAGATATGCTACGCTGCTGCTGCGGCAGAGCAAGTACTGAGACTTGCTACTGCCAATACGTCCACAACATGCTGTTGTAAGTAGGGATGCACCGATACCACTTTTTTGGAAAACGAGTATGAGTACGAGTACTTGCATTTCAGTACTCGCCGATACCGATACCAAGTACTTAATAAAAACATGATTTACAGGTAACAGCTTTAGTCATATAATTTAACAAAAAAACAAGGGACTAGTTTGGAATTAAGAACATTTATTTAAAATGAAAAGCATGTTGTATGCAACATATTACAGAATAAATAATTATAAAAAAAATTTAAACAGTGACAGTGCAACTCAAGTATTTTTTTCAGTTTGTTGTAAACTCTGCCGCTTTGGACAACACAAGGGGCATTAATAAACATCTTTGCTATTTAGTGCACAATGTTTGAATAAACTAACAACATCCACCAACATAGAACTGTGGCAGTCAGTGCAACTGAGGTAGGTATTAACATCAAGTCTAAGACGACTCACTTAATGGAGCCTATTTAGAAAAAGTGAGTGGCAGGTTTTTTTTTAAGAAAAGTAGCTTTTCTGCATTATCAGCAGTCAGCCTGTTTCTGTTTTCATCTATAATGTGTGACACTGAGCTAAAAAGCCTTTCACTTTCCACACTGCTACATGGGGCTGAGAGGTATTTACGGGCCATTTTAGCCAAAGTGGGGAACCTGATTTTGTTAACACCCCAGTACTTCAGAGGACTGTCTTCACGAGGGCTTGGGGCCTCTCCGAGGTATGTGTCGAGCTCAATGGCAGCACCTGCTACCACCGGCTGTGCTGCCTGGGGCTGCTCCTTAGCGATTTCTTCAAATACAGTGTCCAGACTGCTGCTAGTGCTGGCCTGGGCCTTGAGGAACAGTTTAGCAGAAGGTTCTGCAGCTTCTGCCCGACTCCCCTCTGCCTCAGCTCTGGACATCATCTGCAGCTCCTGCTTCAGGTGCAGCTTGGCCTCCGGAGCAGTGTTGTTGGAGAAGAAGCGATCTTTATACCTGAACAAAATTCATGAATGTATTAATATGTGGAAAAATAGGACTGATTTTAGTTTCCCCTAAACCACTGTCACAAATGCCAGCCATTTGGCTTTCTGGTAGTAATAAGGGAAATATATTTCATATTATATATATTGCATACATTTGTATTTGTGTATTTTAGTTGCAAAAATATTATACATGTATAATATTTCAGATAGAAATTAATCTTACATTTAGTACTGTAGTTTATCATTGAATACCTATAGCACACAGACTTTACCTTGGGTCAAGTATGGTGGAGATGAAGTACAGTGAATTGGTCTCGACGTCACTGAAGCGCTTCTTGACAGCTGCCAGTAAGGTTGCTTTCATTGTCTTGACGCCGTGGTCCTCGTCTGTTTCTCTGTTTAGAAGTCTCACTAGCACAGTCACAGCTGGGATGACATCAGAGGCTAGTGCGTCGTAGCTGCTCACTTTTTTAGTTAGTTCCTCAAAGGGGGCGAGGATGGCAACAGTCTTCTCCATAAGAGCCCATTGGTGAGCGGTGAGACAGTCAGGGAGTTCATGCTCGGACACATACACCCCCAGCACTCGCTTTTGCTCAATGAGGGACTGGAGCATGTAATACGTGCTGTTCCAGCACGTCTGTACGTCCTGCTGCAGTCTCTTTATTGGCTGGTTGAGCTGTCCCTGAATGTCCTCGAGGCGGGAGTAGGCTAAGGCGGAATGTTTAAAATGCCCAACTATTTTCCGCCCCACTGCTATAGCATCAGCAATGCTCCTCTGTGCTAATAAGCCCTCGTGAACAGCCAGTTGGAGCGTGTGCGTGACACACGGCAGACTTGGGAGCCCTGCGTCATTCATGGCTTTAATCATGTTTTTGGCATTGTCACGAAGCACAACATGTACTGATGTTTTCGGTATACCCCATCTCTGGAGCATTTCCTCAAACACATGCACTATAGCCTGGCTGGTGTGCGAGCCATGGAATTGTTTCGCATGTAATATGGCTCGTTGCGGCGTGAAACTCTCATCTATCCACTGGGAGGTTAGGCTAATTAGCGACACGGGGCTAACACTGCTTGTCCAAATATCCGTGGTGAAACTAAACGCAGAGGAGGTTTGCAGTAGGCTGTGGATATGTTTTTTCACGGAGTCGTGTAGTTTAGGCAGCTCCGTGTCAGTCATGTAGCGGCGGCTTGGGACATCATATCTGGGCTCCAGAACATGGAGGAGACGCAGGAATCCCACATTTTCTACCTCCGAGAGTGGCTGGTCACTCAATGCAATGTACTCGATAATTGCCTGTGTTATTTTCACAGCACGTGGATTGTCTCTGGACATTTTCTCTCGTCTTGCAAGAGTTTGCTGCAGCGTGGGTTGTGTTGGTTTAGGAGCGTGGGTAAACTCTTTGTACTCGTTGTCATGTTGGGATTTTAGGTGCTTGATTAAATTACTTGTGTTAAATGCGCTACCTTTTGAGCCTCCTCTGGACAATTTCGCTGAGCACAATTTGCAGTCCGCCTTTGTTTTGTCGTCTTCATTCACTTTGAAATAGTTCCACACGGCTGACATGTCTCGTCTCACCTCGCCTTCTCTCCGCTCTGAGCTGCAGCCGGGGCCTGGGGGGGCGGGCACTCGGCGCCTGTGATTATTCCCTTACACGCCACTCAAACATAGACATTTCTCAAACCGTGGTATCGGTCCCTGGTATCGGGGGACTTTTAACGAGTACGAGTACTTTAGAAAATGTGGTATCGAGGCCAATACCAGATACCGGTATCGGTATCGGTGCATCCCTAGTTGTAAGCACGTAAGAAATACTGCTGCTGCACATATATAATTTATATGAAATAACCCCCATATAACATTCATAAATCACCCCATAGCAGATCTAGACAGGTGGAGCTGGGGAAGGTGCAGGGTTTCTGAAGTGCGCTGCAACTGCTACAGCAAGCACTAGCCAAATATTTGAATGTTGTGCAGCAAGCTCATTGGCTGTTGATACAAAAACAAAACAAAACAAACAAAAAAAAAACAACTAGCTGTGCCATGTGAATTATCATGTATCCGTTCCCTGTCACTGCATGTACTCACCACCAGAGATCGCCACACACCATAATGACCTTTGTATTGCATAGACTGTTTTGGATTACCCTTTCATCTTATCTTTCGGTCTCTGTCTGCCTTTGATTGGACTATTGCCATTGGCCTTTCCCCTCTGGATTACACCCACTGTTGCTTAATTACTGGAGTACTCTTCTGCTTTATCTGCTATTTACCCATCTGCCAGTGTTTGACCCTTGCATGTGTATTTTTAATGTTACTTTAAAAAAGTAATTAGTTATAGTTACTAGTTACTTCTCACAAATAGTAACTGAGTTAGTAACTGAGTTACATCATTATAAAATAATTAATTATCAGGGAAAGTAACTATTGTCTTACTTTAAAAAAAAAAAAAAAAAAAAGTTCAAATATGTCAAATAACTTGGATGCCCCAATATTAAATATGGTAAATGAATAAAACATTGTACACTAATCTATTTTATTGTTGCTGTGGGACAATGTGAGAGACACCTTTCAGGGGCTAAAAATCACGTTATTGGGGACGCTTCAACCGGCGGACATAAAAAACATCCCACTGCGAAACTGTTAACTCTATAAAAACAGTAATTCCTTTGATTACTCATTGCTGAAAAAAATAATGTTGTTAGTAACATTGTGTATTTATAACGCCTTTATTCCCATCACTGATTAGACGTATCGCACTGCGCCATCTAAAGATTCATGACACAACTTCAGATTTGACCTCAAAATTATTTATGTATTTAAATAAATAATTCATTTTCAAATAAATAAATTTAAAAATGCAGTGCAATCCATGTTGTTTCAAAGCATCTTTACGGGTACACAAATATGCATTAATTCATGCTTTAAGTTTAAGTTAATGTATAATTCATTAAAAATGAAACCATTTATTAATGATTACTGCATCAGCAACTAATGAACATTCTATATGATTCATAGATTAAGTAATAAATAAATGGTCATCAGTTAAATGTGCCATAATGTATTAGTTCCTTAATAACATATTATATTAACAAATGATGTAAACTTATATGTTAATTACCACAGTTGAGGCACAGAACTATTAACTAATTGTTAATATGTCACTGATTTAGAATTAGTTAGTTAAAGTCATACACTGTCCAATATTGTCCAAAACCACACTTTTCTAGGGTGTTTCCAAACTTTTGGAGGGCAGTGTAATATAACAATATCTTTGCAAATCATTAGCTAATGATTAATTAAAGCAGACAATTCGAATTTAAAATGCATGGCTTCAACCCATTGAACCCATTCAACAGCACACATTCCAGTTCAGTTAGACTCTCTAAGCTACAAGTGTCAAACTCAGTTCCTGAAGGGCCACAGCCCCACAGAGTTTATGCCACGTTCCAGACAAGGTTTGAACAGGAAACATCCTGTCATGGCAAAAACGTGAAATGCTGCCTTTCATTTTGAAAACAGATGACTAAAAGCTAAAATAAGGGTATCATTTTATAAACTCTTGTCTCATGTTTTTAAGTTTGACATAAGGTAACTCCACACTATGCTTATTGGAAGCAGTGATGTCAAATGACGCATCTTGCTGTGGTTGGGGTAGATTGATCTGCCTGAGTTCACATGTCAAATATCCAACTTCAAAAGGTGTTGCAAACGCTATTTCCAAGTAGGAGGTAGGAAAAATCCTAATTTTGAGTTGACTGGAACGCAGCATTAGGTCCAAACCTGCTCCGACACACAAACCATGTAGTTTTCAAATAAGCCTGAAGGACGTGATTAACTAGTTTAATTAGAGTTGAAACAGCAGGGCTGTGGCCTCTAAGCCATAAAACGTCTGTGTCAGACTGTACAAGTTCTTTAGGTTACACAGCTTTGCCAAAAGGTGGCAGATTTAGAGTGGACATAAGCATGTATTGTGTGGTCTATGTGCACCTGACAATGTGCAAATAATTTTGAAATCCTATTTTCTTCGAATAAATAATGCCTTTTATTTATAGGTGCCTTTCACTGCACTCAAGGACACCTTACAACAAAAGTCAATAAAATGCAGTCAATACAAAGCAAAAACAAACAAGTCGAAAAATCAAATCATTTATAGCTATTCTAAACAAATAGGTTTTAATCTGAGTTTTAAACTGAGAATTAGAATCCGGCTGGTGGATATGCAGCGGTACAGAACTCCATAGTTTTGGGGCTGCACAACTAAAGGCTCTAGCGCCAGATGAACTTAACTTGAAATTTGGAACAATCAATAAGTCTGCATAAGATGATCTTAGAAAACATGAAGGAATTATGAAGAGTGTTGTAGGCGAGCAATTTGAAATGAACACAATACACTGCAGGAAGTCAATATAGCTGGGAAAGAATATATGTTATGTGTGTCAGAAGTAAGGAAGTGGGTAACAGTCCTTGTGGCTGAGTTCTGTAGTAACTGTATTTGGTGAAGTTGTTTTTCAGGAACACCAAATAAATGAGAACTACATTAATCAATCTGTGATGTTATATGTGAAGCAATATGTGAAATGTTATTAATGTGTAAACCAAAAGA
The DNA here is from genome assembly GCA_012976165.1 of Labeo catla. Taxonomy (NCBI): domain Eukaryota; kingdom Metazoa; phylum Chordata; class Actinopteri; order Cypriniformes; family Cyprinidae; genus Labeo; species Labeo catla. Next base: position 462,867 of record VONZ01000517.1, read on the forward strand.
AAGCAAATCATCAAATATAACTGAAAAATATTGAGTTTTAGATAAAGTAGACCTAGACCCAACACGAAGGACTTCAGTTTTGTTGGTATTGAACTTTAAGAAATTCTTAGTCATCCAAACATTAGCATCCTGCAAACATTTAGTAAATTCAAGAGGGGGATGGGAAATAGGCTTTGTGTATATGTACCCCTGTGTATCATTGGTGTAGAAATGGAAATTTATGCCATATTTATGCTGAGAGGTAAAATATGATATATGAGGACCCAACACTGACCTTTGTGGAACACTGTGAGTAACTGAAATGAGCTTAGATTGGACAGTCTTAATCTGTACAAACTGTTTCTTGTCATTCAAATGATTCAAAAGATTAAAAGCAAAGAAGTAAATTATCAGTTACCCTACAAGCAAATTGATCTAATAATACTGAATGCCAAATACGGCACTAATATCTAAAATGATAAAAATAGTAAAAAGCCCAGAATCAGTTGCAAGAAAAATATCATTTGTAATTTTAACAAAAGCTGTTTCTGTATCTAAGTACTTATAGAGGTCATTATTTGAAGATTTGGTTGAAGTCAAGTTGCTACTGTCCTTTCAAAAATTGTTGAAATAACAGGAATGTTATAAATGGGCTGATACTTATTAAAATCTTTAGGATTCACACCAATATTGATAAGAATTGGAGTAACAGAAGACAATTTTAATGATGAAGGAACAGTAGCAGTAGATAATGAAGAATTTATTACAGCTGTAATAAATTAAACGAGCACTGCAAATGACAAAAAAAACAAAAAACAAAACAAAACATGCAAATATAAAGAACATCATCAAATTAAGAAAACATCATCATCAGTCTGACAACACATGCGCTGCAAATACTCACAACACAACTAAATGCAGAAATGGCCACCAGCCACCACACAGAGAGAAGGAAACAAGATCAAAAGGCTTCAACAGTTTGTTAACAGTGCTAAATAAAGTTGTTACTCTGTTCAGAGGCAATGATATTTGTGTAGAAAGATGATTTAGCTGTATTAAATGCAGCCTTACATGAGGCCAGATGTTCTGAGTACATCTGTTCAGTTCAGTCCAGTTCTCTTGCACAATCTCTCCAACCCATGGCCTTTTGGTGATAAAGTTCAGAGGTACGCCAAGCTGAAGAATGAACAAATGAAAGTAATGCACAGGAGACACAATGTCAAGTATATGAGAATAGACATGTAATTGCAAATGAATAAGAATTAGTTGACATATAGTTGCAAAGTTACTGATAGTTAGTAGAACGTCTAAAGTGGACTATCAAAATAAAGTGTAACCGAAATGAGTTTTTTTGAGGAAAACATTTCTCCATTTTACTCCATATAATGGACGTATATGGTTCCCCTGATTTTGAACTTCCAAAATTATTTTAAAGCGGCTTCAAACAATCCCAAATGCGGTTGTAAACAATCCCAGCCAAGGAAGAAGGGTTTTATCTAGCGAAATCGGTGATCGGTTAAAAAAAAAAAAAAATTGACAATTTATATACTTTTTACCCTTAAATGCTTGTCTCAGTCTGTGTGAACTCTGTGTATTCCAGTTAATGACAGTTAGGGTATGTCAAAAACTCCCATCTCATTTTCTTCTCTAACTTCAAAACTGTCCTACAGTGCTACAGATGTACTGACCCAGTGTTTACAAAGTCAAAGTGCAAATGAGATCAAATTCCCTTTACACAAACAATCAATTTTAACAAACAATAAATAAATAAATAAATAAATAAAAATTTTAAAGTTGGGGGACAAAAAATGAAATGGGAGCTTTTCTACATACCCTAACTGTCATTAACTGGAATGGGCTTTTCTTTAAGGTTAAAAAGTATATTGTTGATTTTTTTTTTTTTTTTTAGAAAGTAACCAATCATTTCACTGGATAAGACTCTTCTTTCTCGGCTGGGATCGTTTAGAGCCCATAGAAGTCCATTATATATGGAGAGAAATCCTGAAACATAAATTCTTTACCACTGAATAAAGAAAGACATGAACATCTTGGATGACAAGGGGGTGAGTAAATTGTCTGTAAACTTTTGTTCTGGAAGTGAACTTCTCCTTTAAGATATATATTCATGATATTACGAAATGAAACACAGTGCTATGGTTTGACCTTTGCTAAGGGAACAGAAACATTATAAAATGCAGATAAGATATTATGCAAATATGAAATTAAAAGGCATGACTTCAGAACAACACACTAGGTCTATAATATGACCTTTGTTATGTGTTGGTAGTAGTAGTTGAACCTTTAAGTTGTACAGCCAAAAAAATGATGGCTCAGAAACAGAAATCGGACATATTTTATAACTGTCTCAATAAATAATGGCGAAGCCACAACCTTTACCAGAGGAACGTAGGCACATCCAGATGAGGTTGTTTGATTTAGATGAAGAAAGTCATTAGGCTTCTGAGATAAATAAAACCAATATCAAACATTAAAAAGAGAAAAACTGAATACAGAAGAAGTACGGCCAAGCCTGGGTTTGTCCAGGCTTGGCAGTACTGATTCAGAAATTCTGATGAGATCCATGGTGAATATATTTTGGTCGTCATCATAAATCCGGATGATTAAACAAAGATAGTGGAGGTTTGATTGAGGGCTTAAGTTTGTAGATCTGTCGCCGGATACACCAGATGTGGAGCAGTGCTGATCAAAACGGATGTCAGATAAATCCATAACAACAGTTAAGCAACCACACGGCACATTCACGTAACACCAGGACAGAAAAAAAACCAAACAACAGTGAAAGTCTCTGTCATGAGTCAGGCTTCTGTGGCTCCCTCCGATCGCCACCGGAGGGCACCCTCTCCCGAATATTGACTGTTTTGGACTCCATTTCCCATGTTCCCCGTACCTGGGTCTGATTGCTCTTCCAGGTGTTCCCCATCTCCTCCCCTATTTATACTGCTTCCGGACTCTTTCACGTTGCGAAGTCTTGTATTGCCCCGGCTGCATTTCTGAGCGTTTTCCCTGTTATTGGATTCTCTGTGTTTGACCTAGGATTGTTTTCTCGTTGTTTGATTCTCTGCCGCCTGCCCTTTGGACTCTATTGCTTTGGACTCTGATACTGCTCTGCTAGCCGCCAGCCCCGACACTTCGCCTGCCTGTGACCATTCTTTGTTTATTCTCTGCTGTCCCTGTCGCTGTTTCCTGCCCCCCGCCTGTCTGACCACGTTTTCTCTAATAAAAGCTGCAAATGGATCCTCAGGCTTCTGATCAGTCATTACAGAAGACTTCGCCGGACACCGATCCAGCAGCAGTGTTTCAGCTCACCACGGAAGTGTCAGCGCAAGCTACCATGCTAGCTTCTCATCAACAGCAGCTACAGCATCTCACTACACTCACGGAGGAGCTAGTTAAGACGCTACAGGCCCTTCGCCTCGCTGACATTTCTCCTCAGCCTGCTGTCTCGCCGCAACCTCTCTCCACTCCTAGCCACACCACCACCAGCCCTCGTCTAGCATTTCCTGAGAAATTCGACGGATCGGCTGGAAGATGTAAGGGGTTTCTCATGCAATGTTCTCTGTTTGTATCGCAGCAACCGCAGTTATACCCCACTGATGACAGTCGAATTTCCTTTGTATGCTCGCTACTGACTGGAAGAGCTCTGGATTGGGCTACAGCGTTGTGGGAAGGTGAACACACCACATTTCCCTCATTTACCGTCTTTTTGCAACGCTTTCGGGAGGTGTTTGATCACTCGGCTTACGGAGAGGAGGCGGGTGAGCAGCTCCTCGCTCTGCGTCAGGGACGCAGCACTGCAGCGGATTATGCCCTCACTTTTCGCACCCTCGCAGCCCAGACGGGTTGGTCGGATGACCCACTGAAACTGCTGTATCGTAAGGGATTAACATCGGAACTGCAAAGCGAGCTGGCCTGCCGCGATGAGGGTAAATCTCTCGATGAGTTTATTGAACTGTCTATCCGTATTGATAACCTCGCCCGCTCTCGACGACCACCGCGCTCTGTTACAACGCCTCATCTCCCTACCGCTGCCACTTCGGAACCCGAACCCATGCAAGTCGGATTCACTCACCTCACCGCAGAGGAGCGTGAGCGGAGAATTCGACAACATCTCTGTCTGTACTGTGGACAAGAGGGTCATCTACGGGCTGCCTGTCCCATCCGTCCCTCGCCTCGCAAGACCAATGCGGTGAGTTTTAAACGTTCTAATCAAACTGCCTTCGATATTCCTGTAACTCTGATGTTTCATGATAGAACGATCACCGCTGCAGCCATGATTGATTCTGGTGCCGCTGGCAACTTCATTGATATTCAATTTGCTAATGTTCATAATATTCCTCTCGTTGCATGTGGTTCCCGGGTGGCAGTGGCAGCGCTAGATGGTCGCCCCCTGGGGAGAGGTGAGGTTAAGTTCATCACCGACGACATCACTCTCAAGACGGGCTTGAGACACACTGAGAACATCCGTCTGTTTGCCATCGACTCGCCTCTTAACCCCATCATTCTGGGAATGCCGTGGCTCGAGAGACATAATCCTCGCATTTCCTGGGCGGCCAGAAAGATTCTCCAATGGTCCGATCACTGTAACCAGAACTGTCTTCCCTATGAGACCATCACACCTCCTCAACAGATAACCATCCAACCATCTGCTACACTCGAACTACCTGCCGAATACCTCGACCTGGCAGAAGCCTTCAGCAAGACCAAGGCCTCCAAACTGCCCCCTCACAGACCTAACGATTGTGCCATTGAACTCATTCCAGGGTCCCTACCACCCAGGGGAAGGATTTTCCCCTTATCTCAACCTGAATCTGAAGCCATGAAAATGTATATCGAGGAGGAACTGGCTAAGGGGTTCATCAGACCATCCACATCTCCAGCTTCAGCGGGGTTTTTCTTCGTTAAGAAGAAGGACGGGGGTCTTCGTCCCTGCATTGATTATCGTGGTCTCAACGACATTACCATCAAGTACCGCTATCCCCTACCACTAGTCCCATCGGCTCTGGAACAGCTTCGTTCAGCCCGTTACTTCACCAAATTAGATTTACGCAACGCATACAATCTCATCCGCATCCGGGAGGGCGATGAATGGAAGACGGCTTTCTCTACCACCACTGGCCACTACGAATATTCCGTTATGCCCTTCGGCCTGGTCAACAGTCCATCGGTGTTTCAGGCCTTTGTCAACGACGTATTCAGGGACATGCTCAATCGATGGGTCATAGTCTACATTGACGACATACTGATTTTTTCAGACACCCTAGAATCACACATACAACATGTCCGGGCAGTATTACAAAGACTCATCGACCACCAACTCTACGCCAAGTTCGAAAAATGTGAGTTCCACCGCACTGTTACCTCCTTCCTCGGCTACATTATCGGCTCAGAGGGGGTAGCCATGGACGACAAGAAGGTCCAGGCCGTTCTCAATTGGCCTCCACCCACATCTGTCAAGGAACTGCAACGATTCTTGGGATTCGCTAACTTCTACCGGCGTTTTATAAGAAACTTCAGCTCTGTTGCAGCTCCGCTTACGTCTCTTCTCCGGAGAGGAGGTAAAAGGCTTGTGTGGACACCTGAGGCTGAGAGGGCTTTTCAGCAGCTGAAGGAACGGTTTACTTCGGCTCCCATCCTTCACCATCCAGACCCCGAGCGGGGGTTTGTGGTCGAAATTGATGCTTCAAACACTGGGATAGGGGCTGTACTCTCGCAACGTCAGGGCTCTCCACCAAAGCTGTTCCCCTGCGCCTTCTACTCTCGCAAACTTTCACCCACCGAGCAGAATTACGACGTGGGAGACCGTGAATTACTCGCCATGAAGGCGGCCTTTGAAGAATGGCGGCATTGGTTGGAGGGAGCCAAGGAACCATTCATTGTGCTAACCGACCATCGCAACCTTGAATACCTCAGGTCAGCCAAACGCCTCAACCCACGTCAGGCCAGATGGTCTCTCTTCTTCACGCGTTTTGATTTCAGGGTCACATATCGTCCAGGCTCCAAGAACACAAAAGCCGACGCACTTTCCCGCCAATTTGAATCCTCCACTGCACCCTCCGACCCTGAACCCATAATAGCACCTTCCCTCATCCTCGGTCCCATACAGTGGGACATCATGACCGAGATTACAGAAGCCCAAGACAACGAACCGCCACCGCCAGAATGTCCTCCTGAGCGCACATACGTTCCTAGGGCTCTCCGTCAACGTGTGATGCAATGGGTACATGACTCCCCCAGCTCTGGTCACCCAGGAATTACCGCTACCATCCATCTTGTTACCAACCGTTTCTGGTGGCCCTCACTCCAGAGAGACACTACGGAGTTTGTTCGCAACTGTCCTGCCTGCAACATATCCAAATCCTCTCACCAACGGCCTGCCGGTCTCCTGCAGCCTCTTCCAGTTCCCCAACGCCCGTGGTCACACATTGCCATTGACTATGTTACCGATCTACCTGCCTCACGTAACTACACAACCATCCTCACTGTTATAGACCGGTTTTCCAAATCATGCCGACTGATACCCCTAACCAAACTGCCCTCTGCTTTTGAAACCGCCGAAGTATTGATGGAACAAGTCTTCAGGTTCTACGGCCTTCCAGAGGACATTGTCTCTGACCGAGGACCCCAGTTTACCTCTCGTGTCTGGGCTGCATTTTGCAAACATCTCAACATCAATGTTAGCCTCACCTCAGGATACCACCCGGAATCCAATGGACAGGCAGAACGCCTTAACCAAGAACTCACCCGCTTCCTCCGCACATACTGTCACAACAACCAACAGGATTGGAGCCGCTACCTGTTATGGGCGGAATATGCTCAGAACTCCCTCCGCAAGCCATCCACTGGTCTCACACCCTTCCAATGTGTCTTAGGCTTCCAGCCGCCTCTCTTTCCCTGGTCTGGAGAACCCTCAGAATTACCATCTGTTAATGACTGGCTACAAAGGAGTGAGGAGACCTGGAACATGGCTCATGTCCACCTTCAAAGAGCCATTAGAAGGGCACAGGAACAGGCCGATCGCCATCGGAGACCGCATCCAGCTTATACCCCTGGTCAGTGGGTCTGGCTCTCCTCACGAGATCTTCGCCTCCGACTTCCCTGTCGCAAGCTCAGTCCCAGGTACGTGGGTCCATTCAAAATTCTCCGTCAAATTACTCCAGTTTCATATCGTTTAGAATTACCTGCCCATTACCGTATCTCACCCACTTTCCATGTGTCTTTGCTTAAGCCCGCCGGTGCTCCGAGAGGAGAGGAGATCCAGGAGGAAGCCGCTGACGAGAGCACCCCTCCCTTGGTCGTGGATGGCGAGGAGGCTTACCAGGTGCACGAAATCCTGGACTCTCGACGCCGGGGTGGGGTACTTCAGTACCTCATAGACTGGGAGGGGTATGGCCCGGAGGAGAGGTCGTGGATCAATGCTCGGGACATCCTGGATCCCTCGTTGACAGCCGAATTCCACAGGACCCATCCAGAGAGACCAGCCCCCCGACCTCGTGGGAGACCCCGGCGTCACAATCCTTCTCGCTTCAGGAGCCGCTCGCAGGGAGGGGGCTCTGTCATGAGTCAGGCTTCTGTGGCTCCCTCTGATCGCCACCGGAGGGCACCCTCTCCCGAATATTGACTGTTTTGGACTCCATTTCCCATGTTCCCCGTACCTGGGTCTGATTGCTCTTCCAGGTGTTCCCCATCTCCTCCCCTATTTATACTGCTTACGGACTCTTTCACGTTGCGAAGTCTTGTATTGCCCCGGCTGCATTTCTGAGCGTTTTTCCCTGTTATTGGATTATCTGTGTTTGACCTAGGATTGTTTTCTCGTTGTTTGATTCTCTGCCGCCTGCCCTTTGGACTCTATTGCTTTGGACTCTGATACTGCTCTGCTAGCCACCAGCCCCGACACTTCGCCTGCCTGTGACCATTCTTTGTTTATTCTCTGCTGTCCCTGTCGCTGTTTCCTGACCCCCGCCTGTCTGACCACGTTTTCTCTAATAAAAGCTGCAAATGGATCCTCAGGCTTCTGATCAGTCATTACAGTCACAGAAGTTTTGTCAAGTTTAGATCACTTTGGGAACAAATTGGTCCCCAAAATATGGTTAAGTAGGACACACACACACACCTGTGCCGCAATGTTTACTGTGGCTGACTTGAGTTGACGTCATCATTCATCACAATGCCATCAACAATCATTCTGATGTATAATTTTTGTTATAGGCACAATTGAGAATTGCATGGCAAGATGTGTAGTGACTAGATGTATGCATTACTGAAAACCAATGATGACAAAAGGTTACCTGACTTTCCAAGGATTAATAATTGTTCACACATGCTTTTTTACACTCTCTCTTAAAGCTCAATGTTATAAAAGCAAAACTGGCCAAATCATTAAACTGTTGACAAAACAGTCTGATTCTGCTAGGAAACCAGTTTCCTAATGTTTCTCAGATATCCTAAAACAGTTTTACCATCCACATGTGTGGGATGGTATTTAAACCTGAGTCACTGTCAAATATCTGTATTACAGAACTATAATAACACAATATCACTCACAATCTTTCCAAAATCTTGTCATTTTTGTTAATGAAAACAAACTTAGTGTAATTACAGTGTGAGTATTTCTTGCTTAACACTTACGTCTTCCTCCACAATCAGCATGTGCATCAAAATGGTGCTATAGATGGATATTTCACTGATTCATTGTTCAGTAGTTCAACGATTCCGTGTTTTCTGAAACTATACAATAGTTCTAACAAACATTTGCAAATAGCACCACAACTTGGTTGGAACTACAGCTCTGTGTCCCAGCTGTGGTTAGAAACATTCCTATTAGTATGATAATAGCTATTTTATAGCTTTCATTCCTAATTAATAGGAATGTCGACTGACTAGGCCTCAAGAGTTCATGTTAATGTCACTGTTCATAAACAAACCCAAAAAGCCTTGTTGAAATTAAGCCTTTTCTCCTATAATTTTAAATGAAAATTTAAAGATTTCTTCAAGTCTATCATAATCTGCTCCTGCCAGACAGACTGCGGAAATTCTGGAAGTTTGTACAGAAATGAAAGGAAACATTTGTCTTTTTCCACAGCCCTGGAGGAGGACATTTCATCTTTCTTTAAATAGACAATGCTGAGCTGTGTCAGCGCTGAATGAGTAACCTGTTCATGCACAAGATAATGCAGATAGACTGTGAAAACAATGCATGCACATGTTGCATATAACTGGCAAAAAGACAAAGACTTCTAATGGCTAATGGATCCTCAGGATCTCATAACACAGCCCTTAAGAGCACATTTTCTCTGGCAGACGGTCAGACTAGTAAAGACACATAGAAACCTGAATGAGTCGGCAGGTCTGTGTTTGTTCAGTGTTGGATTACTGCTTCTGCAAAAATGTTGGCAGCTCGCTCTATGAACAGATTTATTTTTCCATAGACCCTTCTCTTTACTCAACACAGACTGGAGTGTTGGACAGAGATTCTTCTTTAGTAATAACCGTGCTTCGACTAAAAACAGAAGGTAAGAGAGGGGTCAAAAATGTTTCCAACTCAGCATATATATAACCCACAGAATCTCATTTTGGCTGATATCCACATGTGCTTGCTCAGACTACCTGTAAACTTCAGACTTAGTATGCATTGAGGTACAAAATGTACTGATCATCAAGAGCATGTACATCAACTGCCGTCAATTACAATGCATACCTCATTCCTGGCGACACCCATTTCTGAACTCTTCCTAATCAAACACACCTGATTCAACTCATGAGCCCATTAGTAGAGACTCCAAGAGCTGAAATTGATGAGTCAGCTTAGGAAAGCATACAACATATCCACTGCTGGTGTGCCACCACAAATGAGTATTTGTTAAAGGGGTCATCAGATGCAAAGTTCACTTTTACATGTTGTTTGAACATTAATGTGTGTTGGCAGTGCATGTACAAATCTACCCTATAATGATAAAAATCCATGCAGTGGTTTTTAATTAATCTGTAAAAATAATATCCCCTTTTTCAAATCATGTGGTGTCACACTAACAGAGGCCACTCCCACAATAGTTGATTGACATGAGCGTCTTACCTCAGACCCGCCTTAAATCAGCTGTAACAATCCGACCTCCATTGTTTTGTTGCCGGAGCAGGGATGTAAGTTAGACAAGAATATCTCCGATTGAGCGATTGAGGTGTTGTGTTGCTGGATGTAATAATGAACATAGTGGTCGTCATTTACTCCCGACATCTGAGCCCCTTTAACATCAGTTAAGCTGCTTCACTTTGCTTCCCAGAAGGTTACTGAGCCATATGTCAGGAAAATACACAAAACACAAACGTTTTTAAAAACCATTTGGTTTTTGTCCAAGTTAGACATTCTACTAACTAAAAAAAAAACGATACAACTTCATGTCAGCTAGCAGTCATTAGAGTATTAGTGTCCTAACTTTTAAAAATGCATGTAAAGTCATGAATTAATAAGATTTTGTAGGAAAGTTTCTTACAGTTAGTTGAATTTCGTAGGTGAACTATCAAAATAGAGTACAGGATTGCAAGGGGAACAAACTAATGCAAGGTTAGTTGTAACACACATGGTGTAAACATTTCCACACATGCTTGCATAACAAAACGTACAGTGTTTACTAGTTGCCATATCAACACTATACAGAGAAAAAAAAAAGTCAGTTAATGTTTAATGTTCAGAAGTTATTTCAAGAAACGTAAAGCATTATGTCACTTGTTCTGTGAGAGCTGTGTGTGCAGGAAGGGGAGTGTTGTGTTCATCTCTGTGTTTTTCTGAATGTCTGAATATGTTTCTTTATCTATTTGCCTACATTGTTTGAACTATACTGTATAGCTGTGTGTTGTGATCAGGGCCGTTCCAAGCATGGTTGCAACATGTTCATTGTCAAACTCCAAAATTAGATCATTTTTATTTCTTGAAAAAGTTTATTTTATTTTATTGACAAAATATTTAAGTTTGTCTCCTATATTTTTTTAATTCGATCAGATAACATTTTAACATGTTGCAACGAGCCCCTCACATGTTACAATGTACCCCACCTATGGGGCATGTTGTCACATTTCACTTCCTTTCTTCTGAGGTAAATAAAGAAAAAAAGTATATACTGTACAAATCCACATATGTTTACTAGACAAGTGAAATTAATGTGGGAAAAATAACCCCTAACCTTTTTTTTTATTTTAAGTGTGATACTCTTTAACAACATATAAATAAAATTTATTTTCACAAAATAAAACTAAACTTTTAAACAGCCAAAAGTGATTTTCAAACACAAATAGCCATTTGAAAGAAAATGCAAGAAAGTACTTTTTACATACTTTTTCTACCAGTTTTGATTTTCTTACAAATGGAATAAACAATGTCTTCTTCCGAACAGTAAATGACGCCATAATTCAGTCTTATATGTACGCTTCTGATATCTCCATCTCCTAAATGCAACTCACGAGTGACATCACGCTTAACCTCCCACCATCCCCATCCTCCAACACAACTATATTGAGATTTAACAGCATAGTACTTGTAACCACCTTACATACTCATGGTTTATTGTACTATCATTTTCATTTCTCCAAATGCAGGTTTCTGTGTTAATGAAATAACAAAAAAAAAAAAAAAGTATACTTGGGCTGAGCAATACTGGCTAATACTGATTTACCCATCAGCATCCACAGAAGTGTCCTTCATCACTAAACATGAGTGAGCTCCCTGTATATACGTTCTCTCTCTCTCTCTCTCTCTCTCTCTCTTTTTTCAAACATTATTTCTGTGTGAGACTAGAGGTGTTTGAAGTTGAATGCATTAGTGATATTATTTTATGTTTTGAGGATAATGATGACAAGATGATGACACTTTTATGGTTTTTTATGCTGACTTATTTTTCAATAGCAAAACTTGCATGAGAAAGTAACTAGTAAAGGAAGACAAACAATAACATGACTTGAAGTTGCACTAGTGAGTGGTGCCCTCTGTTGTGGGTGATACCCAGAAAACAGGTACATTCTGTCACCCTGTCACCCAGGAAAATCTCTGAATCTAAGATATATTACAGATGCTATTTTACCACTAATACAAGTGTATGATTCCACAAAATGTTTTACAGACAAACAAACACAGAGATTTTCACATACCACCATCACCAAGCACACTTTGTGACCTGAGTGACTCTCAGTCTTTTGAGAAGCTTCAGTGGTCAAATGTCCAGCACAGACTTGCAAGTATCCTGACATGCGTAGGTAGGGTGGTTAACATCTGCTTGATAGACGGAGCGACAACTTGACCTCCAACCACTGTAAACACATACTGTGTCCACAGGCTATTCATCAACACAGGACAAACTTCACTAGAGATGACGAGTTACAAATACTCAAGAGCTACTGAAGTGGTGGTTTTACTACGAAACAGTGATACTTTGTTATTCTAAAGAACCACAAAATACAAATTTTAGGCATTATATTTCAAGTAGCATTATTAGAGGTAGTAGCATCTAGCAACAAAGAGGATGTAATAAAATAAATGGAATCATTTACAATTATGTATTCATAAATCAATGAATAAACTTAAGTAATCAAACTAGATTTTTACATTTTCTGAAGAAAACATGAATGGTCTTTACCCATGCCCAGGGCAGCCTCCATGATCTAAATCACTGGTTCTTAATTATTTTCTTCATTTTGCATTTTTTGGTCTGTATATATGGCTAATGCCTCCTCCTTCCATTTATGAGCATTTGGATTTCATCTGTTTATCATGCACACCGCTCATTATTATCTGAGGTATCATTATCAGTGATCAAGACACAAAACCTAAATAATGAATATGTTTATTCGTGTGTGTGTGGCCTGATGCCATCTGCTGGTGACCTACACCCATTCACGGGCCAACTGTAGAAATTGTCCAGTGTTATTCTGTCAGAATTTCCAGTTTCCAGACAGTTTAAACTTCAAGACTCCAGTTCCAGTGGCAGGCAATAAATCTACACCTCAACACTTTTAGTCCAACCATAAACCCTGACCTACCCACTGCGGCTCTAAAGGTGATAAGGTCACTCCATCAATAAAGTCTGTCACGGACACATGTTCTGTGACTCCCTCTTACAGAGTACTCATCATTTTTGGGTACGTTTTGAAGTTACCAAAATTCAGGTCTTGATGAGACTGTTTTGTTCTCATCAGGCATCTATTAAGTGTAGATGTTTTTAACACATAACACCTTATCCAAACCATAACTACTGAAATTATTTGAAAAGAAAAAGCATCTGCATATGTTGGAAAGCAATTAAGTCTAAATTGATGCCTTCTCATACATGGAGACTCCCTAACTGATTTAAGATATAACTTAATTAATTACATGAACAAAATTAGAATTTAGGTTTAAAGTTTGACACCTTCATGTATCTTTATTATGTTCACTCCAAAAGGCATAAAAGATCCTAGATTTCATGAATGCAGGCAGAGGTACTGAGTTACAGATGAATCTGTCCCTTGTGTCTGAAGATCAGAAGTGTGGATTCTCAAATCCTATCGTGAAATTCCAGGGGTGCTGGTGAAAGGTGTTGATCCAAGCAAAGGTTGAAATGTGGGAAGCCATGGAATGTAACTTGGTGAAAGAAAACTTGGAGAGTCTTTGGTTTAAACCGAAGCTTGGGCCTCATTCCCGCTCTTGGAATTATTCTCCTCCTAAAGTGTGTGTGTATGTGTGTGAATATGTGTAAGCACGTGCGTGCGTGCATCTGTTTTACATAACTGAACCTTTTTGTGAGAACACAATCTTTACAAATGTTTAGACCCTAAAAGCAATAGAGAAAAACAAATTCATTATTTTTTGATTCTGCAGCTTATTTTGTTCTGCCAAGTATTATACAGAGACAGATAAATATATATTCACAAAGAAGGCAGACGAAGCTAACCCAAGAGGGCCATCATAAGCATTTGTCTGTGACAAGTCTGGTTGTTTGACCCCAGGACTCTTCTCAAAAGGGTAATGGGAATATTGCATGTTGAAGTCCCATTATATATATAAACGTCTTCGGCAGTGAACAGAAGTAAGTCATTTTCACAAATATGTTCCACAGCCACAGCAAGGCATGCTTAATATCCTTGCCAACAACAACACTCAAACTACAAAGAAAAAAACAACTAGTGACTAAAGTGTTCAGTAACACACATTGTCTCAAAGGATTAGTAAGAGAACTGTGTGAATTCCCAAACAGCAATAACGTAGCTGTAACACTTATGGGAATTAGGTAAATATTTCCCAAATGGTACCAATACTGCAAACTTGTTATAAAAGCTCAGTCATTTATTATTACTTTTATTACTTTTAGTTTATGTCAAAAAATAAACACAGTAATTCAGCAAATCATAACAATGTGATAACATTCATTCTGATTTAGTAGAAACACACAGCATGTCCACCCGCCATGAAACACCTAAGCATGTCCCAAAACACTTCTTCATTTGTAGATTTGGACACAGCCAATATCATAATATATGAAATTATGTATTTATAATTCAATATGGACATAAAATATTTTAGATATATTTCAGAGACAGAATTCCTCATAGTTCTTAATTTTCCTCTCAAACAGCATACTGTAATTACCCATATTTTATCTAGCAACTCTTTGCTAGACCTTTACACTCCCTGGAAAACCAAAGTAACATAATTGTATGAAACACTTTTTTTGCCTTTTGAACAGTCACACAGTGGTCATGAAGTCATGAAGACATGACCCATCCTATATTATTGTCATATATGTTGTTCTGGTCTCTCTGCCTAGGTAATTAAAGGCTATACACTTGTAATTACCAGAATGCGCTCTTGTGGGGTTTCGAATTATCAGTGTCCCTTGTGCGTGGAGAAGCTCACCGCTTACAGGTCGTTCCTTTCCAGTTGTAGAAAGAATAGACCGATCTGGTAGCTCCCAGGTTATCTCTGGTGTAGGTATCCCATTAGCTATACATTTAAGATAAACGGGAACTCCAGCCACTCCTCTCACCATTGGTGGTGGCCCATTAGTGATCCGGGGTGGATATGCAACAATTATGACAGGCACAGAAAGAACCGCCTCACCAGCATCATTCTTTGCTCGGCACACGTAATTCCCACGATCATGTATGATTGTCTCGTGGACAACAAGTGTCCCATTGTCCATCAAATGGTAGCGTCCCTTCACCTGTGGACGTGTAAGTACAAAACCTCCTGGCATGGTCCAAGAAATGCTGGGCTGGACTCCATCTGTCAGGCAATGTAGGAAGAGGGACTGTCCAGAAATTCCTTGAATAATCCCCTTTGGTCGTGTTAGAATATAAGGCTTTTGAATCACCTCTAAAATGATCAGTTTCTCGATGTAGCCAACTTTGTTTTTTGCAGCACAACGGTATTTACCAGTGTCCTCTTTGCTGGAGTTATAAATAACAAATGTGCCATCCGTACCCAGGTGATATCTTGAGTCCTCAAACCCAGGTGTTCCACTGAACCGAGTTCGATTGGGTAGTGTCCATATGATCTCAGGCATGGGTTGCCCATTTGCAGAACAGTTTAGCACTGCAGTTCTTCCTACCCGAGTCACCACTCTCTCATTAAAAGGGTTGTTAAAAATAGGCCTCCTGAGCTTGTCGGTGACTTCCAGATGAACCAACATAACTGCCTCACCTCCATCGTTCTGAGCCATACAAATAAATTCTGCTGTATCTGATGGCCTAACATTACGGATCTCTAGCGTACCATTGTTATGGACATTAATCCTACTCCCATAGTAGGGAGCGGTAAGAAATATATTGTCAGGCATGATCCATGTGATTTTTGGTGCTGGATTCCCTTCAGCTTTGCAGTCTATTAGTTTTCTACTGTATTTGAGTGCTGTATCTTTTATCACAGTTCTATTTTGATTGAAGCCATTGATGATGGGTGGGTCTCCGTCAATGTCTAGTTTGTACACTTTATTCTCCTCGCCTGCAGCATTACGAGCCATGCAGACATATTCCCCAGCATCAGCTAATATAACATTTCGTATACCAAGAGAACCATTAGCATGCACTAAGTACCGCTCATTAGATGCGGCAATCATGTCTTTGGATGGAAGCATCCAAAAGATCTTTGGTTTGGGCTCACCTATGGCCTTACAGTCAAAGCGAACGTTTCCACCAGGCTTCACTTTGGCATGGGAGAGATTTGGGTGCTGAATGTGAGGCACTGCACTTACCACACTTATGTGAACATGCATCTTGTCCTTACCCAGTTTGTTTTCAGCATAACAGGTGTAATCACCTTCCTCATCAGAACCCACTTTATTCAGGTAGAGAGTTCCATTATTGAACAAGGTGTATCGTTTGAACTCATCGCCTTCGGTTCCATCTGCTTGCAGAGCGCTGTTCACCAAGGTACCATCAGGAAGTCCCCAAGATATCTCTGGCATGGGGACACCAGCAGCCACACAGTCCACTTTTAGGTCATTGCCATAAGGCACTTGCTTCCTGCTAAAGACATTTGGTTCAATCCGAGCTGGCTTCATTGACACTGACACCCTTATTAGCTGTACATCATCCCCAACTTTGTTGCGTGCAACACAGAGGAAGTCCCCGGCATCTTTCTCATTGACTGATTCAATGATGAGAGTACCATTTTCTAGGACTTTGATACGGCTGCCCATTCTGAAATGAGAATGTGAAATTTTGAACAATAAGAGGCAAATGATGTATGCGACAAAACGCTGTCTATTGTTTTAGCCTACCTGTGTGACTGGTCCACAAGAGCCTTGGAAGGAAGCCTCCAAATAATTTGAGGTGTTGGGTCCCCAGCTGCAGAGCAGTTCAAATGAAGGCGGCCACCATATATTACATCGGTTCTTTGTTGTGATGTCTCAGTGATCTGAGGGGCAGTTTCTGTCCTCTTCACAGAAAGTGTAACAACACGCCGTTCTGATCCTGTAGAGCTTGTTGCAATGCACTCATATTTTCCACTTTCAGTTATTTGTACGTCCTTCAGGAAAAGTGTACCATTTCCAAAAACAGAAACTTTGGTCTGTGAGTAAGTTAGAGGCCATACCATTGTGCCATCATTTAAGACCCAGTGTGTTGTGGGTTGTGGGTCACCATAAGTGCTACATGCCAAAAAGAGATTCTGACCAGTATCAGCTCTCACCAGCTGTCGTTTTTCTTCCAGTATTACAGGTGGTGCTGCTACCACCTGTAGACGAACAGTGGCTGTGTCAGTACCAGCTGGATTACTTGCAATACACTTATAATGTCCACGATCTAAAACCGACACCTCTTGAATGGTTAGTGTCCCCATTGTGTTTATTGTAACTCTGCCATGCTCAGTGTCCAAACCTTTAACTTCAGTGCGATTAGGTAGAATCCATGACACAACTGGCGCTGGTCTGCCCTCTGTCCGGCATTCAAACCGCACAGTTTTCCCAGCAAAAACCTTGACGTCTCTCATCTTTTTCTCCAATATCCGGGTGGGATAGGCCACAACTGATAATGTAACCACAAGCTTGTCAGAGCCATAATCGTTCTGGGCCAAACATAAGTATTGTCCTTGGTCTTTGATGTTTGCTTTTTGGATGAACAATGTTCCGTTCTTCAGAACCTCAAATTTACCCATTTTACCTTTAATGGTCAACATAATACCTGATGATATAAAGGAGACAAAAAAACAATCAGCAAGCATTGCAGAATGTAAAATAAATATGAAAATAACAATTGATAACAATACAGTTCTTAAAAATGTTGTACCTGTGGTGGATGAGAAACGGTTCCAGCTGATGATGGGCTCAGGGTTGCCAGTGGCCTCACAGGGGAGGAAAGCATCAGAGTTTGACAGAACAGTAAAACTAGCAGCTTTTCCACCATTAATCCTTGGCTTAAAGGTAATATCCCTCAAAGATGAGGTGTCATACCTTGTAGAGTGATCAAATGCATTCAGATTGCCAGTACTACTGCTGTATGGAAATGGGGTGAACGTGTACGAAGCTGAACTAGTCATTGTGTCTGAAGTAACTGTTCTACTTTGAGGAATAACAGAGGTTGTAGTGGGTTTAGTGGTCGAAGTGACGACCTCTGGAAAGCTGGTTGTAGAAGAGTCCCTCCATCCCTCACTGCTAGAACCAGTATTAACAAGTGATGGAGATTGCTCTGTATGCAAAGGCCTTAATGTTGCACCACTGTGTTTAGTTTGCAATGCTACAGTTGTGGATTTGGTGGTGGTAGGTTTTTCAGCAATTTTTGTCACTGTGATAATTGGGGATTTAGTGGTTGTTTTTTTAAGGGGCCTTCTCCTTCTGGAGCCTCGTCTGTGATAACCAGGCTTTTGCTTTCTCCGCACTCCAGTTTGAGAGAAGTTATTCCGAGCAGTGTCTTGCTTTAGTCCCGTTCTCATCGTTGGTGGGGCTGCTAGAGAGTGAGAAACTCCCACTGACTCTGTGGTTGTGGACATCTCACGGAAGACTGGAAAGCTGAAAAGCTCAGCTGTTGTAGATGGGGTTAGGACATTGTCTGAGAAATTTGTTTCTATAAAAGAGGAAGAACCTGATGCATCTTCAAATGATGTCTCTGGAGTATTGCCATTTTCTCTTGTCATTGGAGGAGAGACAATAATATGCGTACGCTGCAGTTCTGTTGTAGAAACTGTAGTTGTTGCCTTGTAAGGTTCTGCTGTGGATGCCGAGGTCAGCCGCTTCTCTTCAGGCGGCAGCGTAAATGAGGTTTGTTGCTTGCTGAGGGTTTCTTTCATTTCCCCCTTGTTTCCAAACTGTCTTTGCCATTGAACCTTCCCCTGTGTAATTTCAGAAGACATTGTGGATGTGGCTGTGAAAGTTAGTTCTTTCTCTCTTGAAGTTAAATAACTTTTATAATCGCTCGAATCCTCAGAAATGGTGGGCACAATAGTTGCTGACGTTTGTGAATCAGTGACAACATAAGTCTTTTCAGAGCCTGACAAACGAGTTGCCATGACAGGTTTTTCTGTCACTCTCAAAGAGGAAGTTGACATGTGATACCTAGCTGTCTGGTTGACCAGGCTTTGACCTTCTGATGCCTTGCATTTCTCTGTAAACACTCCAGATGTAACTGTTTTCCCATCTCCACAATCTGTGATTTTGTCCACATTGTGTGTAAGACTGTCTTCCTTGTTTATAGAAAGGTGTTTGAATTTATTGAGTAAAGACTGTATGTCTGTAATTTTGCTGGGTCGAATGACCCTACGTCTGCCGTGAAAGTTACGATTCTTTCCTGATCGCATCTTTTTGGGGGGAACAATTTGGATTTGGTGTTTGGAGATGATGGTGGACCCAGGAAGGAGCTCTGACTTGATTCTTTGAGTGGTCTGAAATGTGATCTTTTCTTGGTCATCCTTGGTTGTGGTAACTGCTGTGAATATGGTCTGACTCTTAGGTTCCAAGTAGGTGACATTTGGTCCCTGGAAGTTGTAAAGTGGTGTTGTTCCAGTGGGAACATCTTCTGAATCCCCAGAGAAGAGAAGCTCCGCAGCTTCTGAGGGCCTGTTTATTGCTTTCTCAGATATGTGGGTTTCTCCATCATTATGACTTAATATGTAATCTGACTTGGTTGTATACAGAGTTGTCTCATCTCCTTGAGCCACATGATTACTCAAAGTGTAAGTGGCCATTATCGGGGTAGCATGTGTCTGGGTATGAGCGTGTGATGTCGTTGTAACTAAATCTGTTTTCTCCTTTGCTCTTAAGATATTACTAGTGTCATCAGGTTTCACTTCAATGAAAGCATTGTTGACAGTTTTGTCTGTCTCTGGGATTTTTAAATCTGTGATTCTAATGGTGCTAACTGGTTTCTGCTCAAGTGTTTGAGTGGTTGTCATTACAATAAATTCATCTTCAGATATACCATCCCCTGAGGTTGCATCATTGTCATCAGGGGGTCCTTTGAGTGTTCTAGACATCTCTAAATTTACTGTCTTCAGATTTCCTATTTTAATTTGAGACTTATCGGTGAAAGTGGCCTCTTCTTTCTCATACTTTTTATTAAATACTCTTCCAGAGTTCCTTCGATTTCCTCTTCTGCCAGTGGGAACCTTATGAAATCTGGACTGTAGCCAAGTGTATGGTCTGCCTGAGGTAATTCTCCTTGACTCCTCACTAACTCTCTGAGAGATATGTCTACTTGTAAGTTTCTGGCTATCATCTATAATTTGTACAACATGATCACCAGATTTCTTTGGCTCTGTGCTATTTGACAAATCATCATGAACAGTTATGTGAGAAGCTAGCAAATCTACTCCAAGATAATTTCCAACTAAGCATCTATAAAATCCTTGGTCTTGGGATGTTAGTCCATGTATTACCAAAGTGCCATTTCTGTAGAGCTTTCTGTTGCCATAGGACTTGTCTAAAACTGCATGGTCAGGAAGTATCCACTGAACCGAAGCCTCTGGACTGCTGGCTGATGTACAATCGAGACGTAGGTTCTGACCAAGGGTATGCGAGATTCGTATCCCATTAATCTCTTGTTCTTCAATATTTGGAGGCAGCACAGTGACCCTGAATGCAAGAACATCTGCATCTAGGTAGTTAGTTGTAATGCAGTGATAGACACCTGTATCTGAGATTTCAACCGATTTTAAAGTAAGCCTTCCGTTATTAGCGACTACAATCCTTTGATCCTCACTGTTGTATGGTGCACGTAACTTACTTCCATCTGGTAGATTCCACTCTACAATGGGTTTAGGATCCCCAAAGCTCTGGCAGTTCAATTCAATCACTCCACCAGGAAGGACTGTGTGTTCAGTCTTGGTCTGGTTGTCCTTTCTAATCATTGCCCAGCCATACTGGTCTCTACTGTCTTTGCTGCTGTCAACATCTATTTGAACATTGGATAAATACTTGATAGTAAGGTTAGGAAATGTTGTTGCAATGCGGTCCAGCTGTAGCAAGACTGTACTTTGCATTAACCACTTAGGACTGGCTTTGATTTTTGCTTCAATTTCTGTAAAAATATCACCTGCCGTGGGTACTACTTGTTTGTATGTGTAAACTGTATCTTGCTGCAGAGAAAGTAGTTCTTCTCGCTCAAGTCTCATCGGGGACTCACTATACATAGCCAAAATGTTCCAAATCTGGCGAATATTATCATAATCAATGTTGCAGACCAGCGACGTAGAAATGATCACGCTCAGGGCAGTTAAATCTTTTCCATTCGGTCCAGTGTTTGCAGTTAAGTTTTCCATTGCTGTAGGTCGTTGTACAACACATGCTATCCAGGCATCATTGTGGAATTGATCTGTGATGTTCATTTCCAACACGCCAATAGGTGCAACAAAATCTTTAGGAGAGACTGACGTATAGCCACCATCATTCAAGGTAAAATTGCTCTGCTTCAAGTGAGGATGAATCCAAGGTCTGGTGCATGTGTAGCTATGACTTTGTAAATCCACAATGCTGCGTCCTCTCAAGGTATTTGGGAATTCACAAATGGGACACTGTTCTTTGAGAATCTTCCTGTCTCTTTTGCATTTTAGAACATCTGTAAAGGCAAAATTGATTCTCATTATGTATACACATATGCAAAGCAACATTACTCACTAGAAAGATTCTGGGTCCTGATTATTTGAATTTGTGCACTTGTTTTTGTCTTGCTATTTTAACAAAAAAATTTCCTGCTATTTTTTAACAAAACATTTGTTAAATATAGACCAGAATCTCACCAGGGTGTTTCTCTAGCCACTGTTCAAGCCAACCCATCCGACAATCACATGACCAGGGGTTTCCACTAAGGAAGAGATTTTCTATCTTGTAGCAGCCAGAAAATATAGTTGCAGGCAATGTGGTTAAAGCATTGTCTGACAAGTAAATAGTCTTGAGAGATGACCATTTCAAAACCTGGCTGAACCGCAGTGATATAAAAGTGTCTGGATGAAGCTGTTGGAGCAGGTTTCCCTCAAGGCTGATCAACTGCAGCATTTTTAATCCATAAAAACTCTCTGGGTGGATGAAGGTAATGTGATTATGGTCCATATGAAGACGTACGAGATTGTCCAGGCCTCTAAATGTGTCCTTGTTGAGCTTTTCAACTCTGTTATAACTCATTTTCAGAACCTAGAAGCAAATAAAAATATAGAGTTAAGACATGAAAATAAAGTGAATGCTTCTCATATTTAACTGGACTGTCATTTCAGACTGGCTTCAGACTAAATGCAGGGTCAGGGGGCAATTCCAGCAATGTAGTCTCAGCCTCAGATGTCTGTCCCACAGACTTCGTGAACGATGGCTAGATCTGACATCTACTTTCAAAATCAGTGGTTGATACCTATACCATGTGCAGAGTCAATTGTGATATGATATATACTGTCACAATAATTGATATAATTTTGTCTATACATTATATTTAACAGTTTCAGTAATCAACTTAAAATGCAACAGTGTGGTGTTCCTGTGATATGACTTCCTTTGAAATTTGTACGTTATTTAAATATTACTTAGTGTGGTGTGCTGATTTTTCACTGGCTTTTGAGGAGGAACAGGAGGAACTAGCTGCTTTGCACAGTAGTTTGCCAGATTTGTTGCATCAAATCTTTGAAAGATAGTTTTGTTTGAGGCACTTAGTTGTGAGTAAATATCCAGAACTAAATACTTCACTTTTTTTCTTTTTTTTTTCCATATATATATATATATATACACTTTAACTTTTCAAAAAAGAGTTAAAGTGGGCCCATACATAGGAGAGGTACTTCATATATGGCATCTTTTTAATGCATTTAAACCAATTTTTATTATATTTATATGTGATGCGATCTAGGGAAACCCAACACATTTATGTTTTGATACGAAAAGCTGGGTTCAATCCCTTTCCAAAACTGATTTTATTTTGTCCATAGCTTGAATGTAACCAAACTTATGGTATCTTAGGTTGGCTGATAGCGATGATTTTCAGAAATGGAATTTTGAGAAAAACGGGTTTAAACAGAGACGACTTTCACTTTCACTTTACGGGTTTAACGAGAGCTGTCTATCAAGTTAAGAGCACTGTACTGCATCATTACACAAACAGACTAATGTCTGGGCATAGTCTCCGAACTTTTGATCACCCCTTGTATGTTTAGATAGCACGAATAATGCAGCCTACCTTGTAGTTTACGTTTAGAAAAGCGAGCACAGCGCAACTGTTTGTGCACTGTGCATAAAACAGACTGTCATCGGACTCCTCCTCTTTAGTATCTTCATCATCCGATCCTTCATCTCTGGATATGAAAAAGTCCATTATTAAATCGTTTGAGCACTGACATCACAGATTGAGCAGATTGAGACGAGTAAGATTGTTTAAGTGAACAGTTGCAGTACTTCAGACTTTGGTGTTGTGCTCCACCATCTCACGATCTGAAAAAAAATAAACTTTGCGTGCCGTAGTTTACACAGGACCGGTGGAGAATGTACATTGATACACCTTTATTAAATATGTGGTTTATTTTGATGGGTTAACTGTTTTTGTGGTGTTAAGAGAAAGCACATCAGCAGTACGTTCTTAACATAAGAGAAAGACAGTCATTTCTGCTTGCTGCAATAAATGGCTATTTTTCTGCACTAAAAAAGTGAATTTCACCAAGATATTATCAGAGATGATAGACTATAATAAGATGTTATAGAATAATAATTTAATAAAAGCCTAATTTTGAAAAAACAAAAAAAATTGACATTCAACCTATTTTTCGAATTTCCCGAAAATGTCCAAGCGCAACATCGGACAGGTTTTCCCAGATCGCATCACACAATATATATATATATATATATATATATATATATATTCCCAAACCCCCCATAGAGTTCTGTCACTTTTGGTATAATCTTTTTCAGATAATCACACTCTTATTGTAACAGTTATGCTTACATTTGGTTTTATTTTCTTTGCGTTCAGTTCCTGTTTTACCCTTGCTATTAGCTCCGTTCTTCTCATTTTCCTGCCACTAGCTTGTTACCATGGTTATTCATAAATTAGATCACACCTGCTTGTATTCTGTTCAAGATGTGGTGTATTTAAGCCCTTCAGTTCCTTCTGTTCCTTTGTCTGGTATTGTCATCTTGTACTTGTGCGTAGACACTCTTCTTTTGCTGTCATTATTTCTAAATGGGAAGTTCTGGGCCAGATTAAGTGGAAACTGTAGTCAAAAGTCTGGTTACGCAAGACAGTAACAGTCCAAGACTCTGTATACAGCAAAAAGTAATCAGATGTCATGTTGTGCGTCTGAGTTTGTTGAGATCATATGGTACGTTTATTTTCCTTATTGTGAAGATGAGATGATGTACTGCTGCTGACCTGTTCCATCTCTGATCACATCTGCCTCCATGGCTCTGTTTGGATGTTTTACATCTGGTGTTCTGATCACAAGCAATTAAGCTATACAACTTTGACATGCATGATATCAGGGTTACTGCATGATGATTTTTTTGGACACAACAGAATGGAACAGAACACAGAAGTCTCCAGACATGATTTGAAATATTTGAATTACAAAAGCAGGATGCATTAGAGAGTTTGTGTGTTATTATATATCTCATACTTTAAAATGATGATGATGATGATGATGACAAGATGATGATTCTCTTGTGGTCATTCAAGTTCAGTTGTTCAATGCAAAAACAGAGCAATTCAACAATAAGTAGAGATACACAAAAGTTAACACAAGCTGGTGTAGTGAGCAGCACCAGTAACATTTTATATGTTTACTAATAAACTTATTGAACAATAATGATTAACAGATCATTAGTTAACATAAATTAAAATGCTTACAAATGTAACTTTTTAATTCATATATGATTATGCACTATATAAAAATATACAAGTGATGTTAATAGATGTTATACACTGATTATTTACTAATGTGCATTTGAAACTGATTAAAATGATTTATATAAGCATTTCACACACCATTCATTGTTGACACATGATTCATTATCTCACAACCCCAGTCTGTAAAGATGACACATTTTAAAGATTACACATCTTTTCAAATCATGCATTAATTATTTGTTTGTGTTTTTGCAGTACCCAGTCTAAAGTAGACACTGTTCATCATTTGTAAATGTTTATAATCATACTATTAATCATAAGTACCGTATATTGTAAACAAAGCTTGACTAAAGGCTGATTATGTAAGTGTATCATTTTCCTGCTAAGGACACAGAAACAGCATAAATTCTGTGAACTAGAATTTATGATTTGCAGCATAAATTCACTTTGCAGCTTATTCTGTCCAAGACTTCTGCCTACTTGGACAGAAAGAGGCAACAGTGATCAACCACAGCTCATTATGTTTATGTACCAACTAGTGTCCGATGAAGACAAAGTAATTGCAGAAAGTTTCCAAAACAGTAGCATTCTTTAAATCCGAGACCCACTTGGATAAATCAGATATGTTTAATGAAATGTAATTTTTACATGTTTTATTTATTCATTCATTCATTCATTTGTTTGTTTGTTTAAGAAGCTTGAGTAGCATGCCATAATTACAGAAACGTTTATTTTTCTAATGTTACTGTCAAGGTAATGAATTTAGTGTTTTACCTGCAGTGATGTGAGGTCATGGAACGAGCCGTCCTCAACAGTCTTGATAGTGTTACTGTGCAGCATTAATAGTTCCAGCTTTTTTAATCCAGAAAGGTTGTTCACTTTGAGAGTTGATAAACTGTTGTACCTGAAACACAAAATTGCAAATGTACGAATTGGTTTTAAATAAGCAGTTTTCAATGACATTTTTAGAGAAAGCTTCATAGTGGATTGTCTGTTGTAGGTTTTACCCCAGGTTAATTCTTTCAACAGCTGGCTGAATGTCCCTGGGTATTTCACTCAGGTATCTGAATGTGCAGTGCACTTCTGATGGAGCATAGCATGCGCATGATTTGGGGCAGCCGCTGCTTCTGTGTGTTATATCGGCCAAAACACACAGTAGCACCATGAATCTCCACAACAGACATGACTCTGCTGATGGGCCACACATTCTGGAGAAGGAGGTCTGTTGCTTCCCTGTTTTTTGACCAACTCAAGTTGCCATTAATCATTAGCTTTCTGTAAGAAGCAAATAAATAAGTTAATCATTTCTAAATTACCTTTCACCATGCTAATTAATTTTACATGCCAAATACAAATTCTCCAGACCAGTTATTAACTTTTTCATTCATTAGTCTATGATTTGAAAAAAAGTTTTTTTTTTCAACAATAAATGATTCATATTACATATCCAAAAAATATTATGAACACCGTTTAATACATTTCTATGCTTATTTACATTATTTAATGGGGTTATGACACGTATCGTTTCCTCTATTAAAACGCAGCGCTGGCCGACCTTCCTTGTTGAGTGCCGACAGATAGTAATAATAATAATAATAATAATAATAATAATAATAATAATAATAAATGCAATGTGACAATTACTAACCCTTACCTAATACTCAGTTGAACTATTTAAATAAAGATTCACATGAAACATCGTCCACATGGTAAAATTAATAATCCAAAGAATTCCACTGAGGAGTCGTATCCTTCACTTTATCTCCTTACAATTTAGATTGTGCGATGAAGTCTTTGATTTAGCAACGCGTGTCGACTGATGTCGTAAACTGAGAGACTGATTCCTCCTGAAACTGAGCGACTGAATCCTCCTCCTCTTTCTTGTTCGGTCCAGTTACACACCTACATGCGCTCTGTAGTGCGAAAGGTTCACACGGAGTAAAAGGAAAACATCACCATCGTAAGGACAGTTTTCTTCCCGTTTACATTCTAACTTCCCGTCCTTGTGGACCATGTCTGTGCAGACTTGTAACTGGATAACCTATGTCACAAAATGATCCGTCATATCACAGCGATGATGTCGTGAACAGATGCATCTGGTGTAATTGTGTCATGTATTCGCAACAATAAAACTACGTAAAAATACGTTAATATGTTAATATGAATGCTTTATCCATATTTATTTTAACAGTTCTTTCTCATGTATTTTGAAAAAAAAAACAAAAAAAAAAACATTAAACATTTTGTTGTGTTTGGGCTGAAGGAAATGTCCGGAAAAATTATACTGGTAATTTTCTGTCACATCTGATTTTCTTCTGATGTAATCTTAAAATATTACATAATGTTTTGTATAGTCAATAAATGTTCTGTTATTTTCATCAATGACCAAGATGCTTGAAAAAATCTTAAAGTACATATGTGTTAATGAAAACAGAAAAAGTAAGCACACCTAGGCTCCAAAGAAACAAACAAACACATAGATAGACAGAAAAAATAAATAACATTACTACAAAGATGACAACACACAGACTCTTCATCAGACAATTAAAAGTTTTAACACACATGCCATTACATAGCAGGTGACACACATACAAAAAGCAAGAAACATAAAGCCATGGGCAAAGTGGCAATAATAATAATAATAATAATAATAATAATAATAATAATACCTGCCATTACAAAAAACACAAACTTTACAGTACGTACAGTATAGTACAGTATTACACTTTAGACACTATTGCACCTAAGGGTTTAAATAAAGATTTTGACAGATTTTGACATTCATCCATTTCAAGTTTTTTTAATTGCAGGTAGTATTGATGTTGTTGTTGTATGTTTAAAGGGGTCATCGGATGCCTATTTTCCACAAGTTGATATGATTCTTTAGGGTCTTAATGAAAAGTCTCTAATATACTTTGATTCAAAATTCTCAATGGTTTTGTTAAACAACACCCTTTTTACCTTGTCAAAATCAACTCTGCAAAAATCATCTCATTCTGAGGGATTGTTCCTTTAAATGCAAATGAGCTCTGCTCACCCCGCCCCTCTCTTCTCTCTGTGGAAAGACGGTGTTGTTTACATTAGCCGCATTTAGCCGAGTTTAGCTGCTAAACTTCCTAACTACCACGTTATAAGGAAAGGCGATCGCAAAGATTTATAAAAAAAAAAAACCTTATACTCACTTGTGCTGTAAGTAAAGCTGGATCATGAATGATTCGCGTGAACATAGATGGATATATGTAGATCGGGAGGCGCATTCCCTTCACAAACAAACGTAATCCACTGCATCTTCAGCGGCTCAGATGTCGGGAGTAAATGACAACCACTATGTTCATTATTACATCCAGCAACACAACACCTCAATCGCTCAATCTGAGATATTCTTGTCTAACTTACATCCCTGCTCCAGCATCAAAACAAAGAGGTCGGACTGTGACAGCTGGTCTGAGGTAAGAGCTCATGTCAATCAACTATGGTGGGAGTGGCCTCTGTGGGTGTGACGCCACAACGACAGGCATCTGAGAACGGCTCGATTTGAAAAAGGGGATATTATTTTTACAGATTAAATAAAAACCACTGCATGGATTTTTATCATTATAGGGTAGATTTGTACATACACTGACAACACACAATAATGTTTCAACAACATGAAAAAGTGAACTTAGCATCCGATGACCCCTTTAAAAATAGACCTTTACATTTAGTATTTTCCTTTTTGTCACTTTGTCCATGGCTTTATGTTTCTTGATTTGTGTGTGTGTGTGTGTCATATAGTCAGTCACCTGTTGTATTAAGGCATGTGGGTTAAAACTTTTTAACTGCCTGATGAAGAGCCTGCATTTTTAAAACCTTACCCATGTAATAGTCTTTTATTACATTTTTGTACATTTAGAGCGAGGTGTGCTGACTTTTTCAGTTTTCGTTATCAATATTTTTTTTGTTAAAGGAGAAGTCCACTTCCAGAACAAAAATGTACAGATAATGTACTCACCCCCTTGTCATCCAAGATGTTCATGTCTTTCTTTCTTCAGTCGATAAGAAATTATGTGTCTTGAGGAAAACATTCCTGAATTTTTCTCTATATAATGGACTTCAATGGTGCCCCCAAGTTTGAACTTCCAAAATGTAGTTTAAATGCAGCTTCAAATGGCTCTAAATGATCCCAGCTGAGGAAGAAGGGTCTTATCTAGCAAAATAATCAGTCATTTTTGAAAACAAATTGACAATTTATATACTTTTTAACCTCAAACGCTCGTCTTGTCTATGTCTGCGTAAAAAAAAATTTCCGGTTCAGTGTGGTCAATACAGTTAGGGTATGTCGAAAAACTCCCATCTCGTTTTCTTTCCCAACTTCAAAATCATTCTATATCGCTGCAGAAGTATTGACCCAGTGTTTACAAAGTAAACATGCAGAGAAGATCAAACGCCTTTTACAAAAAAAGGTCAAACGAGACGGGAGTTTTTCGACATACCCTAACTGTATTGACCAGGATTACACAGACTACGCATGCGCATCGCAGAGACTAGACAAGACAGGCGTTTGATGTTAAAAAGTAAATAAATTGTCAATTTATTTCTAAAAAAAAGATTGTTTCGCTAGATAAGACCCTTCATCGGCTGGGATCGTTTAGAGCCCTTTGAAGCTGCTTTTACACTGAATTTTGAAAGTTACAACTTGGGGGCACCGTTGAAGTCCACTATATGGAGAAAAATTTGGGAATGTTTTCCTCAAGAAACATAATTTCTTATCGACTGAAGAAAGAAAGACATGAACATCTTGAATGACAAGGGGGTGAGTACATTATCTGTACATTTTTGTTCTGGAAGTGGACTTCTCCTTTAAGTACCCTGTTTGAGAGTTTTTCCAGTGATGTGTGTGCTTTTGTTTTGATTTTAGTTTTGCTTTTGCTAAACTACAATATTATGTAATGTTTCAAGAAAATGCTGTAGACCCTCTCTCCATCTGTTCTCCAAACCACATATCCTCTATAGCAGGGATCCTCAAATCTGGCCCACAAAATCCACTTTCCTGCAGAGTTTAGCTTGAGAATGAAACAGTTAGCATCTAACCAGATGTGTAATATATATGGCCAGTTACCATAAAAGTGCAAGTGGCATCAGGAGGTCAAAATGTGCAAAAGAATGTGCAGTGTGGAGGTTAAGTGGCTAGTGTTAAATGTAGTGTTCAGCACTAGAGCGGTTTAGAGTTCAATAGACTGACAGCTGAGGGGAAGAAACTGTTGCTGAGTCTGACAGTGTGAAAAGACTCCATAACGTCTACCAGATGGAGAAAAGTAAACAGTCCGTGGCTGGGGTGAGAGTAGTCTTTGATAATGCTTCGGACCCTCTTTAGGCAGCGTTTGTGTTTAATGTCTTTGATGGAGGATAGCTGAACTCCAGTGATGCTATGGGCAGTTTTAACCATCTGCTGGAGGGATTTCTGCTCTGAGACAGTGCAGGTATCATACTACTCTGTGATGCTTTCAATAGTGCAGTGGTAAACGTTCAGCAGGATGTTGGGGGACAGGTGAGCTTTCCTTAGTTTTCCAAGCAAAGGGTCCAGGAAAGCCCCATCACTGTAGATTGGAGTGTATGTGTGACCCTTCCTAGACCACCGGTGCTTCACAGTCAGCCTACAGGCACAAAACCTCTTCCCCGTTGGCAGTCTCACTGTCACCTTTGATCAGAACGACCACCATGGTGTCATCTGCAAACTTGATTATAGAGTCAGAGCCATGTACAGGTATGCAGGTTGAAGAGAGACTAGAGGATTGGGCTTAGCACACTGCCCTGTGGTACACCGGTGCTTAAAATGATGGTGGAAGAGTTGTAGTTGTTGACATTAACAGACTGTGGTCTGTTAGTGGAAAAGCCCAAGGTCCAGTTGCAGAGGGATATGTGCTGGAGGATGCGGGATCCTAACTCAGTGTCTTGGGAAGAAGGCAAGGAAACACACTGGATGGATGGCTATTAGACTCCTGTTATAGACTCGTTGTTGACACAATAATCTCATTGCATTGGAAGGAATGATTGGAAATCTAAAATGGATATTTCCTGTTGACAAACTAAAACAAATGATACAAATAACTGCTTAAAAGCTATTTTTTTCCAGATTAATGGATGGCTCTTGGGTTCAGATACAAATGTCCACAGACAGAGTTTAGTCTAAAATCAGCCTGTATCATCATTACACAACCACCTCTTTCATGGCGAACATCCTAGTCTGACAATGATTCTGAATTATTTTCCACAAAGAACTTTTGCTGCTGGCTGTGTGTGTCGCTGAAAAATGTGCATGTACATGTGTATGTGTTTCTTTTTCTTTCTTTCTTTCTTTCTTTCCCCACTACGTTTACCTAAAAGAGTTTTGGTTCCTTGCCTCTGTTGCCTTTGGCTTGCTGAGCTGGGGCTTAGAAGACATACATTATCGAAAAACATGAAATGAGCTGCATGATCATGAGTTTATTGTCATCTTCAGAGCTGATGCTTAAGTTGTTTCATAACTGATGAACTTTGCAACATTGGCACTGTTATTAAGTGAATTGAAACAACATTGGACTTGAACTGAGCTGAATAAATGACATTATTGGTGTGAGACATCTGAAATAGAAATAGTTTCAAAATCTATGAATATTGCAACAACATTATTTTCCTGTTTATTACTGTGAAGCTGCGAATCTGTATTTTATAATGCATTATATATATATATATATATATATATATGTGTGAAGAGTTCAGATGCAAAACCAGCTAAAAGCCATTTCGGTCAAAAATGAGATAATGATACTGAGTGAATGCTCTCGACACATATTATACGTCCATCAAATACTTTTACTCGCTAAATTCCAGCCTCAGCCTAATCAGAGGTACCAGTACTTACATAGAAACCTATACATCTGAGCCTGATAAAAATGCATTTTTTAAAGAAAGACGTCAGTGTTCTTTACTCACGTGTTCTTTATATATATATATATATATATATAAAATGAACACATGAGTACATTACATAAGGTTATAAGTCAACAAGGGTTGACCACACACACATTCTTGTTTGCTGTACAAGGCATTAAATATCTATTGATAAAATATATTAAAAGAGATGCCAGAGTGGTAGCAGACATAATCAAATAGGTCAAATACATAGCAAAACAAATACAAATAGCAATAATGTCTATGTCTGTTAACTAGATGATTTGTTGGAAAGCCAGCTGGATGCTGTGAAAGACTGGAACAGGAAAAGGGGTTGATGCAGTCTCTCTAAACATGTTTTATTCTAATCAAAGCTCAAATCCCTGCTGGTTTGGTCAAAGAACTACGTCATAATGCCATGTCTGGCCAACTGACTCTTCTGAAGTACAAAGATTTATCCAGTGTTGGGCAAGAGAACATTTCTTAGAACAATGAAACATGTGTTTCAGATCGTTTAATGTGATTGTAATGGCCCAGAACTGGAGGAAGAAAACAGTTCTCTGCTCTGTGCTCTCTCTTGCTCTCAAATCATCTGCTGGTGACTATTGACCAGTAAAATCCAGAGGAACATTGGCACGTTAGGAAGCTGTTTCATACTCTGCTAATTTATGGCATCATGACCACTCCAGGTGTACACCTGTGCCTCACTTTCTCCAGGGCTTTATCATCCAGTACGTCATCACAGACAGCATAAACATAAAACAATTCTCAGCTTGTGTCTGGGGGCTCATCTGTGCAATAATAAAAAGTAATGCTTTCCACCATCCTGTCCTCTCATTCTCCAAAAGTAGTCACTGGAGTAAACCTTTCGTAAGAGCTATATAAAAAGCTGAACTTCAGATTTCTCATGATGTAGAGGCCACTCATCTTTTTTGTTAGATTTTTTTTTTTCTTGTATCAGAGACCTCTCGCTCAAATTAAAGCTTCTCTGTATCTGAAATGCTTATGTGGAATCGCATCCGCATTTACAAGAACTTCACTTCTTTCTTCCTTCATTGTGATGATCACAGGACCAGGAATTAATGAATGGGACATTCGAGGGAAGCTGTTGTTAATAGACAGCAGCTAGCATCATGTAGCTCTTGTAAAAGCTAAGATAGTTATTGGAGGAGTTGTTCTTTTAGTTAACAAACTCAAGTTTGAGTTGACTGCAATTAATTTGATTGTGCTTAGTGGTCTTGGGGCTCCAGTTCTTATTATGCACCACTGCTCAAATTTATCATGAAAATTACTTGTTTAGTGCTTTGTTGTTTGGTGTTGTTGTCTCTGTTGTCCCTTAAGTTACCTGTCATGGCATGTACATTTAGAGAGCATTTTTGTAACTATTTGACTGTCTGTCACTATTAGTATCAAACATTGCAGACTATGGAAGAACAAAATGTGTCACTGCCCTCACATCTTCTCTTATAATAGGATCTTAGAGGTGAAAGCACAGGCAAACAGCAAAAATCAATAAAAAAGCTTGTAAAAGACACAATTTGTTAAAAATGTGTTTGTTTAGCAAGTCTCCTCATCCAGTACAGGCATTCAGATGCTGCAGCAAATGGTTTTGGTTAAGTGTGGGGAGTGGGGAATGGATTCAGCGTGAAATATGTGAAAAGTGGGTCCATACTGACTATTCAAATCATAGTGGGAATATGTTTAAACTGAGCTTTGTAGCTGGAATTATTTAAGTTATTTCAGCATTGTTTCACTGGACCAGAACAGGCCCACTTTCCACAAAAATGTGTTGCTCAATCAATGTTCAATAAAAAAAGACACCATCCCCACAGCACATTTATCATGCATCCATCTAGCGCATTTGTATAGAGAAACATATATATAGCCTAATGGGACTGTCAGTTGGCAGGTTTCAGTAAAGCATCACTGATTCAAAGAGCTCACTTTTTCTCCCAGAAATTTGCCAGATTTCACAGGATGATGGTCAGGCTTTTCCATCCTTGGCCAAAATTAGCTCAAAATCATTCAGTACTTCAAATCAAACCGCTAACTGAATCTGGAGCAAACAAACTCAAAGAATGTAAACTCAAGATATCTTTAGTTACAGATTTAGTAAAAAAAAAAAAAAAACAGTAAGAGATTTAGTAAGAGATTAAGACTACGACTTGTAAAATAACACTGGATGATGTGAAACAGCTGGTAGAGGAGAGTAAACAAGAAGCAATCCCTTACGAAAAAGAAGTTGATTCAAGTGTGCTATTAGTATACTTCTTTTAAACTAAAAACAGGAAAGTATACTTTCAGTCTACCTTTTATGTACTTCTCAGAAATGTGCCTTATATACTTATCAGAAATATACTTAAAATGACATTTAAGTATACTTGACTTATACTTAGAAAAAGTCTAAATATACAATAGTTATAGTAAATATACTATCAATATACTTATACTAAATATACGATACAAATATACTATCAGGACTATACTTGTGCTCTGACAATCCGTGTTTTCAATGTTATACACAAGAGATGCTATTACACATCTTCTGTACAAAATTTCCGAAACACAAGTGAAGAAAAAACCGAAACAGATGCTTCCACACTGTAAAAAATGCAAATACATATTTTCCATTTTACGAAACATTTTGAGTCTCAAATACTAAAAAATGCTTTGTTCTTGAAACTATATAAAAACACTTGTCAGACCAACAAAATTACCCCAAATGTTTTCCCAACTTTTCAAACACAGTTGTCTGAACAAAGAATTTCATACTGTTGAAATTTTAAGGCTTTGTAAGTTCCCAGCATGCATTGCAGCATGAAAAAATGATCCAGTTACTGTTATAGGATTATTGTTTTGCTGTTTGCTGACTTCATTTAAACTTTTTTGTTGTTGTTTTGTCATTATTGTTAGTTATTTGTTGTACTGTGACGTACAGATCTAATCTTTTTAATATTTGCTGATTGCCACCGTTCTTGAGGGTTGTGTATCTAGTTTTGAGGCCTAGATACTTTCAACCACTTACATCCATTTCCTGGATGTCTTAGTCTTGTAAAATGCTTTACAAAGACGGCATTGTCTACATATTAAACTAATTTATTTATAATGATTTGTATGTTTAGATATTCATATAACAAAATGTATACAAATTAATATCTAAATAGGGACATAGTAGTTTACTTAACGTATGATTTAAAGTTCACAAAAGTGAGTGTGAGTAAAATTGCAGTATAAAACTACTAAACTAGTAGTTGACAGAGACTATATTCCGAAGTGCACTAAAATGCATAAAAAAGTATTTAATTAGTAAACTATCGGTATACCTATAAGTTCACAAACAAACTGAAAACCACTGTTTACTACTAGTTTACTTAAAGTATACTTTTATATACTACAAGTGGGCCAATTTAGTCCCAAGGAGTATTAAAATAGTACACTTAAAAGTATACTACTAGTGCACTGATATCTGTATACTTACTACATAAAGTATACTTAAAAATATACTTCAACTTTACTGAAGCATATTTCATAAAATAAACTTGAAGTATACTTCTTTTTGTTAAGGGATGTGTCAAAGAGGATAAAATAACCCTTTCTCCTCTCTCCACAGAACCAGCTTGCCAGATGGTGGAGTGTATCCTTCTCCTGTTCCAAGTAGACAGCGAAACTTTTAGCTGGATTAAAAAAAAAAAAGTTGCTTACATCTTGGAAAAAATTATGACAGTTGATTAGACTAGCCAAGTAAAATTCCCTAATGCAGATTATGTTCCACTCCTCAGTTTCTCTGATAGGCTGAATAGAGAGGTACACATTCTGATTCAGACAATAGCAGTGAGATGTGACTTCTTACTAGACCTGAGAAGATTACAATTCCACTCTAAACCTTGTGATCCAGTCTACTGTGTGGATACGACCCATGATATCTTGAATTTCTGTTTAGACCAAACAAATGTGACACTGTCAGAAAACTCATAAGTCCAAGGCACTAAAATAATGTGAAAAATATATAAAAAGCCTTTATTCACATGGCTTTAGAGTATTAAAAACAGGTGCCTCCCTTGTTTTGATACCTGTCATGTGATGAATTGATTGCTTAAATGAACTCTGAGTGTGTTTGTAAATTGACACCCTGATGAAGACGAGTTAGCCGCAATGTGTCGGTGTGCAAATGTGTTGTTTTTAAAACTTTAAAGCCATGTGAATAAAGGCTTTTTGTATATTTCTTTCACATTATCGAGTGCCTTGGAGTTTTTTGATGTCACAAAAGATCCTGAATCACGAAAGAAGAAGCACTCAAAGACACTAATTTATTTATTTTTACACCCCAGCAGCAGTTTTTTGCTTGTTTGTATGCATAATGTGAGACTGTGTTCTGAGTGAGGCTGAGAAAGAGATTCCTGAAAAGAACTAAAGCCGAGTTCCCACTGCACAAGCAACCTAGCTGCTGCTGTTTGGATGCCACACAAATTACTGACAACTCTGCATTGTTTACAGACTA
The DNA here is from genome assembly GCA_012976165.1 of Labeo catla. NCBI lineage: Eukaryota > Metazoa > Chordata > Actinopteri > Cypriniformes > Cyprinidae > Labeo > Labeo catla. Next base: position 499,033 of record VONZ01000517.1, read on the forward strand.
TGTTTCACAACTAAACACATGTGAGAACTGATATGGGAAATAATGTAAGATTGCATGAGAGACAGGAGTTCCCCAGCGAGAATGGATGGATGGATTGATTGATTGATTGATTGATTTTTCTTCTGGTTCCCCATCTAGTGATCGCTATTACTATAAGCAGAGGCATCAAGACATATACAGTAGGTGTGATCCTTTTGGGTAGAGGCATGTTTGTTTGGTGAATTCAGATTTCAACAGTGTTTTCCAAAAATCACTTACTGCACCTTTAAGTAATGAATGACACTATGCGGCACTTGATAATCTGATGCAAATGGAAACCCACAGCCAGATCTGTGAAATCTTAACCTTCATGGTAACACTTTAGTTCAGGAATCAGTTCTCAGTGTTAACTAGTTGCCTATTAGCATGCATATTACTAGCATATTGGAAAAAGCCATAGTTAATAGTTAAAGTGAGAACTGGTTCCTAAACTAAAGAGTGACCACATCCTAACAATTCACAGGTATGCTTTTATTCTTACAAAAAAAAAAGAAAAAAAAAAGAAAAAAAAGAAAAAGATGATCTGCATGATTCTGCTTTGGCCACAAGATGTCATCAGAAAACCTATCTATCAGCTCTAGGCCTGGGCTGCAAGACAAAGCAGGCCAGGTTTTAGCAATCAAACTAGGTAAGTTATGACTAAGTAAATCATTAAGGTCAATTTTGGTTTAAAAAAAAATTGGTGTAGTTTTCAGGGAATGTTAGCAATTGCGTTCCTTGCTTTGTTTACTTGCAAAAAATTTGTGCCAAAGTGTCAACTGCTTTGTACAGTACATTTTTCATTGTCTACAGTTATCACCCATTATTGTTATCTTGTCATTCTTCTGTATTGTCTGTTTGTGTCATCTAATGTTATGTGCTTAGCTTAATTTTGTGCTTTAGTATGAATTTTACTGCTCTAAGTGAACATTCTGCAATGCATTTTACAGATATCTACATAAATACAAAGAAATTTTTTTTATCAATAAATGTTTCCTCACATCTTTCTTACACTTTTTTTTCAAGCTGTATTAACATGCTTTTACAAAAAGACATGCTTTCTTTTTCTTTCTTAATACAGTAATTTAGAAAATCGGAATATTCAAAAATGAAATGTATAATTTCAGAAATTAAATGAAAATAGAATCCAGTAAGATACAATAATAGAAGAAAGAAATATTAGAGAAGAAGATTAAAAAAAAGAATAAAAATAGTGAAGGGCTCATCAACCAAACAGGGTGAACTAACGTGGGCCACTTTTTGTAAAACGTAATTTAGATACCTAGATTTTTTCTTTTCTTTATTATTATTATTATTATTATTTCTTTTCTTTATTATTATTAAAAGGAATGGGAATGGGACAATTACAATGGGAATGTTTTTGGATTTATTCTTTAAACACATTGTCACCATTTGGGTTGAATGAAGAATTCAATATTTTTTTATAAGATTGTGTTTCTTCATCTGTTTTCAGCATTGTTTAAATGTTTTGAGTAGTGTTTATTGATTAGTATTTGATTTGTATTGATTTGTATGTTTATTGGGTTTAAGTTTTGTGTGGTTGTTCTCCCCGTTTTTTTCTCTCTTTCTCTCTCTCTCTCTCGGTGTGGGAGTAGAGCGTGTTCTAATTAGCATGTCCACCTGATATCTATAAAGAGTTGTACCTTAGTTTATCTGTTGTGTACCTGACGAAGACCCACTGGTCGAAACGTTGTTGCAAATAAATATTTTTCTACGGAGTAGCACCAGTGTGTGGACATTACGCTTGTGTTTTTTGTTCATTTCTGACTTTTTTTATCCTGCACCTGGGCCCTGTTTTGGGTTTGGGTATGTGCGCACCTTGTTTATAATTTGAACTTTAAGGTCCAGCTATAATATTTCAGTTTGAATACAGTTTATATAAAGTGTTATTTGCAAGATATATATACCAATAAACATTCTGATGTCATGTACTCCAGACAAATTTATTTTCGGTAAAAGTGGACCATCCCTTTTTTATCAAAAAATATTCTGCACCTTAATTAAAAACAAACAATTTATTAACGCATATGTTCAGACAAACATATTTAACAACATATTAATAACAAATCCAAAAACTATATAATCTACAGGTTATGAGTACAATATAAGATGTGTAAATATCATATCATGAAATTCCAAACTGAAAGAACGTGTTGTTAATTAATCATTAAATCATTAAATGTGATTAAATCTGAATATCAAAATAAATTGTCTCCTTTGGCGCTCCAGATGAATCGCTGTCTATAACTGCACCAAAGGAGGAGCTTTCGCCGGCTGATGTGGATGATTCAGGCGGAGTCTGAAGTTGAACTGGCAGCCATGCACCTCCGGGCAGCCAAGAACATCAGGTTGGAGGTGTCTACAGCGCCTTCTCCCGAGCATTGGCGGCTTGATGATTGGTTTCTGGGTGCTGGTAGCGACGTTCCACCTCACTCCACCATGAGGAGGTCCATGAGGAGCTCACTGAAACATGGCTGGCCCCATACACCGCTCGCTCACATTTGAGCTCCCCCGTCCTCACTACCCTGAATGGGGGGGCAGGCAGGGGATATGCTGACACTTCCTAAGCAGAGTGTGCGGTTGCGGTGCACCTGGAAGTCCAGGAGCGCCATCTCTGGCTGAACCTTATGCAGATAGGTGACGCTGACAAAGTGCGCTTTCTTGACGAACCTATCTCCCAGGCTGGCCTCTTTGGGACTTTGCCCAGCAGTTCTCGGCAGTACAGAAACAGACGGAGGCGATCAAGCACATCTTGGGTCCACCAAGCCGCCGGGTGCCCGATCTCAGCCAGGGGACCCCCCTGTGCCTTCTACACTTGCTCCGCCCTCTGCAACACCTAAGGAGGCAACCCCTCAGCTGGGGCGTTGAGCTGGCCGCAGGAGAGCAGTGCAGCCTGCTGCTCGGAGTCCCGCCAAGAACATCCGTGAGACTGCGAAACGGCTCTGACATGGGCTACCCAGAGATGGAAGAGATTGTTCTTCGGGGGAATCAAACCTCTGCACCCTTTTCACATCTCTCCATTTGGACATAGATGCCTCTGTTCTACATGTGGAAATTGCAGCTCTCCTGGCAAAGGACGCAATCGAGCTGGTCCCTCGCAACGGGTTACGACCCATCCTGGATCTTCGAGCCTTGAACCGGTCCCTGCACAGGCTTCCGTTCAAGATGCTGATGGCGAAGTGCATTCTTTCTTGCATTTGTCACCAGCACTGGCTCGCAGCCATCAACCTGAAGGATGCGTACTTTCATGTCTCGATTCAACCTCGACACAGACCATTTCTTCGGTTTGCCTTCGAGGGTCAAGCTTATCAGTACGAAGTCCTCCCCTTTGGGCTGGCCCTGTCTCCCCACGTCTTTACCAAACTCGCGGATGGTGCCCTTAACTATCTCAACCGCGAGATCTATTGTGCACCTCAGCCATCTGGGGCTTCAGGTCAACTGGGAGAAGAGCAAGCTCTTCCCTGTGCAGATCATCTCTTTTCTCGATACAGAGCTGGATTCGGTCAACATGACAGCGTGCCTCACGGACGAGTGCACATAGTCGGTGCTGAACTGTCTGAACCTCTTCAGGCACAAGACAGTGGTCCCTCTCAAAGTCTTTCAGAGGCTCCTGAAGTATATGGCAGCCGCAGTTACACCGTTTGGCTTGCTCCATATGAGACTGCTTCAGCACTGGCTACACGGCTGGATCCCGAGATGGGCATGGCACCGTAGCACCGGGTTGGCGTTACCCTGGAGTGTCACCGCCTTTTTTAGCCCTTGGTCAGACCCTGCGTTCCTACAGGCAGGAGTGCACTTAGGCTAGGTGTCGAGGCATGTGGTAGTCAATACAGATGCCTCCAAGACAGACTGGGGTGCCGTATGCAACAGGCAGGCAGCCTCGGGCTCCTGGACAGAACCTCAACTGCAGTGGCACAATTGCCTCAAGTTGCTAGCAGTGTTTCTCGCCCTGCACTGGTTACTACTGATGCTGCAGGACAGACACGTGCTAGTCCGCACGGACAACATTGCTACTCTAGTAGCGTACATAAACCATCAGGGTGGTCTTCACTCCCGTCGCGTGCTGCAACTCGCCCGCCATCTCCTCCTCTTGAGTCAGACACGGCTCAAATCAATGCGGGCTGTTCACATTTCGGGGTGCAAGTGTAAACCCTTAGAACACAGTACAATCAAGCTTAAATGGCCCATTTTACCTGAATTCACCCTATGTCTTGAGATGGGGTTTAAACATGTATACAGAGGTAGAGAATCTAATAAACATTGGTAGTCCATTTCAACTCAGGGGCAGCGTGACTGAGGAATTTCACGTCTGGTTTAGAGATCTAAGAGATCTCTAGGAGGGGTGGAAAGTAATAAGACTGGAAATATGTCCTGAAGGCAGTTCATATCAAGCTTCAAAAGAATACAGCAGTGCCTTACTTTATTCTAAACTGAACAAGTAACCAATGCAGAGGCAACATGGTGTACCCTCTGCAGTGAAGACTGACTTACATTGACATACAGAGCATTACAATAATCGAGATGTGAAGAAATAAAAGCATGAATTATTTTTCTCCCCTCCTCTGTTTTTACTGTCAGGAGACTTGAATCCAGCACACAGGCATTATCCAAACCACACACTCCCACACAGCTTATCCTCCGGACACCACATACATTTACATATCTAATGTTCTGTGTTTTCTTTGTTTTATGTTTTAGGTCATTTTTCCAGATGTAAAAGTTGCCAATTTAAACCAAGCAGTGGAAGCCGGTTATAACGTCATCTGTATGTAGTACATACAAAACAAGTGACAAGTCCATTTTGTGCTAGTGTTGGGTTGACAACTAACTTCAAAAGAAAATAAAATGTATTGAAATTACAGTTTATGATGTAATGGAAATGCTCAGATTAGGGGATGGGTTCGGGGTCTGTAAGGAATGCCCAAACTAAAAATTGGTGCTATTTGACAAGCATGCAAGCATGAGCAGTCATTCATTTGTGTGTGGTGTGGACATGCTCAGTTCATTTTAGATACATTTATTTATTTATGTATTTTTTTCTTTTTTTTCTTTTTAGTTTATATTTTAGGAAAGCCTTTGAGTGTGAACTTGTATATACATTCATGTATAGATACCACTATTGCACTAATGAGTCATCATTTTATGTTTATCTGGATTGTAATGGGTTCACAAAGATCCACTGTCTTACAGTGTGTAACACAGCTGACAAATTCATCATGACAAATTCACTGACACAGGATATAATAGACAGATACTTACAGATCAATACAAACATTCCAAGTCTTCCACTGTAACACTCAAATCACAAACTGTCGTCTCAAGAAGCGTTATGTCAGCTGTGATGTGAAATGTCATTGGCTTTCATGTTGCTTGTGGCTGCTTACATCATGCTAAATTTCAGATATCGTTTTAATGAAATATGAGTGGGATCTATAAAACTATAAGTATTCACTTTCCTCACATAGAGATATTGTACTGACCTGTTTGTAATGTTAATGTTGCTTTGTTTGTAATATTACTTTTTGGTATGTGACTACTTTTATCTTCCTGTTATGTTATGTTTTATTTTATTTTATTTATTTTATTTTTTGAGAAGTGGTTATGTTTAGTATGGTATAATATACATCATTTCTTTTTCTTTTTTTTTTTACAAACGCAGACCACTAATTAAATGAGTCTTGGTCTGACATATAAGGTAAACATCTGAAAGCAATGGAATAACCTGAACATTGAAAAATCATTATAAAGAGGTATTAAATGCTCAATGACACCAAGGGGTCCTGACCTGAAACCTACAGTCATTTAATTGAGAAAGCATATTCTTTTTAAACTTTTTTTGTTGATGTGAAATACACCCCAATTTTAGAATGAGCCAGAGCCTGTAGGCATGACACATGTTCATATGTACATATATATATATTTTTTTATTATAGTTTTTCCTGCTACTCTCTCTAATCAGGTTCAAGTCAAGTCCAGTCATGTTGTGTTATGTCACATCTTGTCCAGTCCTGTTCAGCTGTTTTCTGCCCAGCTGCACTATGCCGCTGCATGTTTATATTTCTCTGGCCCTGGACAGCTTGTTTCTTACTGCTTCCTAGGCTCCATGCTTGCTGTGCCCTTTTACTCTGGTTTCTTATCTTACCGACTGTGTCCTGGTTTTGACATTTCTGTCTGGTCATCCTCTAGCTCTATGCACATATGCACTCTAGCTGCATTTCCATTACCTTTCAAATTGCGAAAATTGAAATTGCAAATATGCATCAATTTCACAAAAGCGCAAAATATAATGCAAAAAATATTTTTACGCTCACATGAGATGGGTTTTTTTAGGCAATTTAAAAAAAAAGAAATATTTTGAAAACTCCAATATATACCATGCAGAACTGACACGCTACTGTACATGTAAACAATATTTTTTTGCAGTAACTTAGCTGACAACGGTTTTTCGGACACAAAACAAGTTATATCACAATAAACATAAAATATTATTTTTGAAGAGCACACCCAAATGTCTTGATAACATAATCTAACTGAAGAAAAAACTATAAAATTAATGTATATTTGAGGTAATTTCATGCTTAAATGCAAAGTAGAATGAGCAGCTTTACAAAATCGGACAGCTGAATACCTGTCATGAATCTGGTCCTGAACGCCAGTCCGCTCACCACCAGAGGTCGCCTTGCCATTTCACATTACTCAGATTGTTGCATCACACCCTGGACTACATTTCCCATCATTCATTGTGCTGATGAAACACACACCTGTAACCAATCAAGTACACTATATAAGCCTTGCACTTCCTCTTCCTAGTTGCAGAGTATTGTATTGCGTTTAGCACTCTCATTGTGTTGGCAACTGTATGGCGCCACTTTGTTTATCCAGAGTCTAGTCCAATTGTGTTTTCTAGTTAGTTTATTCCTGGTCTTGTTTTCTAGCCTGGTTATATTGTCTTGTCTGCCTTCCGCCTGCCCTGGACTTCTCGCCTGTCATGGATTTACCCCTTTGCTTTGTCGTTTCAGACTCTGCTCTCCCCTTGAATGAACTCTAGCCTGTCTTTTTGGATTACCCATTTTCCTCGACCCTTGGATTACGTTCAGCGCTGATCGACCCTCGCCTGCCTTATGGATTACTCTTGTGTCTTGCCTGAATATACCTGTTTGCCAGTGTTCAACACTGCCTGCTGTTTTGACTATGTCTTTGTTTATCAATAAAGCTTTGCGTATGGATCCGCCTGCTTCCCGTCTCCCTCGCTCTGTAACAATACCAGGGTTGTATGTGATATGAACATCATTTTTGAACAAAAGACATGGCTTTTTCAACATATACTAGTGTGATTGGGAAAACTATAATTGTGTACTAGAAAATTAAGCATCGGGGCTTTACATTGATGGAAATATATTATGATGATGTACCCACAATTATAGAATGACCCTGACGGCATCCACAGAGACATGTTCATATGGAATACCACAAGACATTGTCCTTCTCATCAAAAGCTTCTACAACAACATAGCCACCATTGTTTCCATGTGAAAACTGGATTGAAGCAAGGCTATGTGATGTCAGCATTCCTTTTTAGCATTGTTATTGACTGGGTGATGCGGAGAACTACAGAAAACCAGCTAAGAGGTGTGAGATGGACCCTCTTCTCTACACACGAAGATCTGGGGCCATATATAAAGCCGCTCAGAGTAAAATTTTTGTCTTAAGTGTGCCAAAATTCTAAAAAAGTCGTAATTTTACCCTTATTCCCAGACTTAAGAATAAGAGTGATTCATGAAGGTTCCCAAAGCCTCGTTCAGACTGTCAGCCCAAATCCGTTTTTGTCCATATCTAGATGGAATCGGATTTGAATAACTGACTGTCCACACAGTCATATCGCAACTGTTCAAATCCGATTTGTGTGTCCATAAGCGCTCTTTCGTTTTACGGAATGTGCGTTGGTTTCTATGGCAATGCCGTTGCGTTGTTATGCCAACACCAAAAACAACAATAACAGCTGTAGGGTATCAGAGCGAATCAGACAAATAGAAGATTCGATCAGAACATTTGGTTGAAACCAAAGAGCCAAATTCCACAAAGGGGCCAGGACCACGCCATAAATCTGTCCAGGAAACCCTGGCGCCAGCCAGCCAGAAGTAAGCCTAACCAACCAACTTTCACAGCTTTGAACAACTTGCAACATTAAAACAAGAAGAACACAATTATTGATAATCCCAATTCAGGAAGGAGATTGTCAATATTGGGGCGAGAAACCCAAGATTAATGGTCAAAGATGCAGCACATCAGGACCATCACATGAGGAAACTTTGTTGGGTGGTGCTCCCCCACCCAAGACAAGAACCAGACTAAGTTCCTTCTAAATTCCTTTGTTCCTTGGAACATGCCCTTAGTTCACAGAATGGCAGAGACTGTCCATTTTACCTAAATATGCACCAAAATGATGCTTAAAAGGACTTATGAATGAACATCAGACCATTGAATAACTCCCTACTATGTATGTCACCCACACATTTGTCTATTATGTTCTAATCACTCGTTGTGTATGTCCTTTTTAATAACTATTGAATAGCTTAAGGGTTTATATTCATGTTTGGTATGTATGAGTTTGAAAATTCATGCTTTGAATGTTTCCACCAATCAATTCATTGTCAAATGCGTTGTATTCATGTTATAGGAATCATGGCCAAATTATACTCTGCAAGAGCGGGAAAATTCTGACCATGTGACTGATAAGATAACGTGCTGATTTATGTTTTGGGAGGAGAAACATAGCAATATCCCGAGTTAAGACAACATCTAATTGGTCAAGACACCATTTTGGGATGTGTCCAAAGCTGAGTTTAAAACCACAGGACACCATCAAATTTTGCTTTTAGCTATTTCCATCGCTCCTAGCCATGCTTTTAGCCGTTGCTTTTAGCTTTTAGCTTTGGCTTTAGCTCTTCGCCATGCCATGCTTTTTGCGTGCTCTTTGAACGTTTCCTGGCTTGCACGCCAGCCACTCCTCTAAACGAAAACATGAGGAGATCGTCACATTTCTTTCTTTTACTTTAATCTTTTCTTTCCGTTGAGAGTTTCGTGTTCTAAGTTAAGTTTTGCCGCTAAGCCGTGTCTCAGACTTCGTGCCCGCCTCAAAACTTCAACCAGCGTACACAACTCCATCCTCCAGCCAACGCCCAAGACATCACTTCCAATGACCACGGACTTCCAACCAATCAGCAACCTTGGGGAACCCCTTTCTGCAACGACGTCATCAAAGGAAACCCCTTAACACAAAGGCAACGCAAGTACAACCTCCAGATTCTAGCTGAACTGGTGCACTTAATATAAAGTTTAATAACCTCATTAAGAAACTCAACGCGAGGGTTAATTAAATGATTGATGGTTGTTCAGGTCTAAGCAATTGCATATACTTATGCTATAAACTTGGGATTTCACATTTTCACTCTTCTAAACTCATTCTTTCCTCATCTCTCTCTCTTTCTGCAACTTGTATGAATGTGTGAATGCGCGTCTATGTGTTAGATTAGTTTATATGTCTTAGGTTTTTCCAATAAATTCCTATTCATATTGAAAAGAGAAGTATCTTGTGTTTTGTGCTTATAAATTAATGTCTTAAACTGCCGACCTTGTTACCGTGCTAAGAAATAGTGTTTTCACTATATTTTGGATATTAGTATCCAGTAGAGTTGATGTTATACGGCTCGCTCAATGAATCACTGACCGATTCATTGATCCGCTGTAAAACGGAGATTCTGTTCAATCTTAAATGATTCCCTTTGAGCAAAATTGACTTCTGTAGATCCCCTACAGTATAATGGTGGAGAATGCGGGCAGTTTAATCTAATTTTTAGGCATAAACCAAGTTATTTCATCTTTTCTATTGCTGCGGATGAAAGATGAGAAACTTCTGAGTCGATACGTGTGTGTGACGTAAGCAGCGCGCGGCCGCTTGAATGACTGAACGCTTGAATGCATGAGCGCAGAGAAGGCTGCAACTCGAGTTCGCGCCTCTCTTATAGACTGTAGTAAATGAATTCAAAGGTAAGATCTGAGATCGTACAATAAGGTCGAAATTGAGCGTGTTCCTCATTTTCTGTAATGCCTTGTTTATAGCTGAATTGATGTCATTGCGTGTTCCAGTGTCATTCAATAGCTATACTCCCGACCAGGGAATCTCAGTCACCGTTAGCTGAACAGAGCTAAACTGCAGTAATTCAAAGGGAAATAAATCGACGGATAAAAATAGTTTGAGCGTGTTCCTCAATCTATTTCTAAGGCCTTATTGTTCATAGATTGATTGTCAGTGCGTGTTCCATTGCCAATTCAACTATGCTATTCGACTCCCTGGGTTAAACATTAGAAATAATGCTTGCCTGTTTGTGTCTGTTCACTAAGTGAATTTAAGATACATATCTCGTGTTACACTACGTGTGTGATCTGAATGGGAGTGTTTTAAAAGCTTGATCAAGTAAAGTTAACTTTGAACCAACAGCGAAGAAACCCTGTTGTGTTGTGTTTACGTGCCCAGAGAAATTGACACGTAGATTTACGATCCGCCGAGATCGATATCCTTGTTTCCCCTATTGTAGCGCCAAGCTGTATTTGAATACATTTCAAATCTAACTCTAAACGAACTAAGAGTTAAAGCGCCACATCGCAAAACCAACTAAAAGTGGTGTTATTTGTACAGTGTTGAAATGCGCCGACATTTCATTTAACATGCTTAACTGTACTTGCAATGCAACATTCATGTGCTTAGTCCACTAAAGTTTGTTTGGTCGCCATAGTTACGATCGTGACTCGGAAGTCTTAACCTACTTCCGGAGCAACTCTGAACTGCGCACGCGCAGCACGTCGACGTCATACGTAAACAAACTCTACGGCGTTGCTAAGCTAACGAAACTGTTGTGTTTACATTGAAATCTATGCTAAAGATTAGCCTCAAAGGTTAGCAGTTAGCATTAACATCTAGTGGTTGTATACAGTGTGTTTGGGTAAAGCTAAAGTGATTTAACCCTTTGAACATCTTAACTAATACACCAGTTGGTCTCTTTCTATTTCTTATTTCTCCAATTTCTCACTTTCTACTACTTATTTGCATTTTACTAGAAATGGAAATACTGCTCCACAATTATTAATTGTGCCAAATTCAAATTCAATTTATTTGGAATCATTCAGATTTCCTCATCAGGTCATTTCATATGATCATTATTTCTAGTATTCTTTTACGCCTAACAGTTAATCATTGTAGGTAAGAATGAGCCTTGAACTTTGAAAGTTTAAGTAAACTTATTCTAACTGATTTATAACCCTTACTAATAGATTCTATTCAGAATCGCACTTACTCTTATTGCGTTTTACCCTTCCTTCTTCCTGTTTGGCTATACACTTAGCCTCTATATTTATTTATTGATTTCCTCTTTCATTTAATTCCATTTTGATTATTTTGCCATTTATTACTTTCAGTTCCACTTTATCTTACCTCTCTCTTTCCTCCTGGTATCCTAGTTCGGGAACGACACACCTGAGCCCTTAACAGGAGACATTGTTATCCCTCGCTACAAGTTCGAATAAATTAGGAAGACAACTCTCTTTCACTCAAATTTTATTGTTGTTTCATTAGTTGTACGGCAACTATTAACAACGCTATACTCGTAGTTGGGCATAACAGCAACACAGTCTGTGAGTGGACCAGATCTACTCTCCTTTCTTTCCTTCTACACAAGTCTCTCCTGTTCTCTTCTGCTTTCTTCCCTCTTCACATTTTTAGGGACCTGTAAGAACCATCAATCGATTCTAAGTGAATGAAATAAACAATCTTGTCGAAGACGAATTATCCTTATGAATTTGATTGTAACCAAACCCTCCTTCATTCTTCCTAACCTCCCTGCATTTTAAAACGCATTCCAAATTTTTGCATCTCACCAAACGCTGAGATCAATTAATAGAGATAAGTGTCGAACAACCGTCGCTTTCGAAGCATCCCTGGTAGGCGGTCCAACTGTAAGGTGTACGGTGTCAATCCTGTCAGACTAAGAAAAGAGATATCAACATTATTATTGTATTCTTTTGTCTCAAACAGAGATATAATAATATTGTTTACCTTCTTGATAACAAAATCTAATCGGAAGATTCCCATTGGCAAAGGAATTGATTTATTACACTGAATTGTGTTTCACCTTTCTCTCTTTTTCCTCTTCCTCATTAGAGTGACGAAGTCTTCACATCCCTAGTCTGCCTAGACACCTTGAGACCAACACATCCATCACCACACTTCAATAGTGGTTCACAATCACTGACACAACATTTAGTTGTCCCACCACACATAGGCTTCTACACCACACAGATCTGTGTCAGTCCCTCTTCTCCTCAGTGCGCCAACATGCAGCATACTGCAGACCCCATCGCCCAAGGGGAAGATGTGAACACTTGGCTGAGAGGCATGACAGAAAGCCTCACCCCCAAGACCTGTGAACTGTTATTATTTCTAATAATAATCCTAATCCTGAGAAGACTCCTGACACATGATTCAAGCCAGAACAACAACCACGAGAAGCTAGTCAAGATCACAAGCTCCCTAAGCTATGCCTTCACAGCCCAGCTGCACCTGAGCGACAAGCACATCACCCACCTCCAAGAGGAGCTGACACGTGCCCAAAGCCGCATAGACAAGCTGGAAGTGAAAGTTCAAGATCAACTCAAAGCACCCAACGAGAGGGAGCAGGAAACAACGGAACAAGTTAAGAAGTTCCAAGCAGCCCTGGCAGCAGCTCAACGTGACCAACAACAAGCAAATGCTGCCCAGAAAGACCTGGTAAACAGACTTCAGTATGCCGAACAGCTACTAGAGAAAGCCAGGAAAAACATCAGAGACAAGAATGCTGAAATCAGTGCTTTAGAAGACCACCTTGAAAAGTACGGCACTGAAATTGACAATCTGACCCAACATCTAGATGATGCCAACGACGAGCTCTGCATGGTCAGAAAAGAACTCAAACAGGCTTATGAACTGAAACATCTCTCAGCCTCACCACTGCTGAGCAGAACAGACTCTCACGTCCAAGAACTGGCATCCAATGAAAGAAGCGAAGAGCCACAACCCAAAACCTCACCTGCCTTCGCCACAGAATTCTTTCCTGTCCCCGAAAGAACAGACCCCATCCAAGCAGACCTTCAAGCTGCACATGGGATGACCATCAAAGACCTAAGCAAGCTGTCTAACAACATCTGCAAGTTCAACCCGAACTCCAAAGAGAGCCACGACATCCAGGCTCACCTGCAAGATATCGACTTTCACCTGGAAATGAGACCTCATGTGACTGACAGAGACAGGTTGTACCTCCTAAGAGCCACGTCAAGTCCCGAGGTACGAAACTTCCTAGATCGACAACCCAGTCACACAAAGTCAAATTACCAGCTACTTCGTGAGGTCCTGATTAAAGAGTTTACAGACCCAGAGTCTGAATATGGACTGTTAACTGCTTTAGAAACCAAACAAGGTCGACAAGAGACTCCACAAGCCTACTACAACCGGCTCCGACAAGCCTACTTTGGTGCACACAACAAACCTGACCTTGAAGAGGATGTGAACTTCAAAACCCTCTTTCTAAAAAATCTGCACCCTGGAGTCAGTCGTCATCTAGGCGTCATGGCCTGTCCTCGCTCCATGACTATCCAACAGTTGCGTGACCTAACACAGAAGGCCTACAACAAGCAAAAGATGGCCTTAAAGAAAGGTAACAAAACACCCACACTCTTGAACTCTGTCACCAAAGACTCAAGCCTTGCACTGGATGACACCCAGTGGCATCACGACACCAGAGTCCTCCATCAAGAGCACAGAGAACGTGACCCCCATTTCCACGACAGCTATCAGCCCAGCCGCTGCGAAAAGCCATGGGACAAGCTACGCTTCTCAGAAATCCCAAAAGAGAGGATCAACTGGAAACCTAATTGGACGTACAAAGCCAATCAAACGTCTCGTCCAACTAGAGTGGGTAAACGACGACAAAACCCACATCAGCACCACTCAGACATCCATGGTGCTAAGTATCCACAAGAACAACATGGCTTACCATCAGAAGACATGGAACAAGTCATGAAAGAACTGAAAGAGTTCCTTGAAAACCAGCTAGACACAAATGACTAGAAACATGAGTCATGTTCGCTGTGACCAGCGACAGAACGGAAGGCCGGCAACCACCTGGTACATCACCGTATCAGAAGATGACAAGCACCTGTTCATCAACCACCCAGAAAGAGCAAGTCTCTCACGGCCCACCGTTGATGTAAATGCTGAGGTACCAAACAACATCACCTCAGTCACTCATCACTCACTAAGAAACTGCAAAATGAACTCCAACTCCAAGAACCACATTCATGTCTGTGCAACAGCAACCACCAAAGCACAGAAGGTCGGAAGGTCTGCCACAACCAGAAGGCATCACAAGAGGAATGCACCATAGGAGACAAGGTTTTGCATCCCAGCTTCACACAGCCATGCCAAACCAAACCTCAGACTGTCTGCTAACGAACTTCCTGCCTTGCTGGACCGACCCCCATGAGATCATGGACACGCCCTCATCCAAGCCAAGGATGCAGAGAGCCAGTCTTCACTGACATGCAAGAAAAGGGGGGAGCCAAAACAGACTGAAACAGATCTGACCATACACTGCACTACATCATTAACACACACAACATAACTACGTCTACTGATAACACGTTCAACCAACATACTCTTCCCACAAGGAGAATATTCAAATCATAGCTTAACGTAGTTTCATACTCATCGTGCAGGAACATGCAATTATCCTCACCACAGGTAGAACACCTGACACTAAGTCAAGGTACATGACACCCTAGCTGCACACAGCATCCTAGCACAACAGTAGTTGTTAGCCACACTAGGAAAACCCGCAGCTCCTTTGTTTTTGTTTGTTTTCTGTGACCTATCCCTTTCCTTTCTCTCTTTCTTTAGCAGGTGAAACTCCTAGCCACCCCACTGGGGTCAAAGGTCTGATATTAGGATTGACTCGCCACGCCTAATATCCACAAGCCACTCTAAACTGAATGGAAGCCAAAGAGCGCCATGCCCGATAGGTCAAACCATTTTACCACAAATGATTCACCAGAAATCAAAGGTGAACATTTCTAAATTAAAACCTATAAGAAACAAACAAATTTTAATTGAAAAATTTGATCAAAGAATCAACCTACCAAAACAAATTCGAACAACAATTTCTAGATTGAACTTGACTATTCTCAGTGTACTAAACTATGCTGGCTAGTTAAATGTAAGTGACTGTACCATAAATAACCTAATGCCCTGCACCAGTACAGTAACTGTCCTGGAGGTGTTGTCTTGTTGTTTGCTGTGTTGGTGTCTGCTTCTTCTGCCTTTGTTTCTCCAGCGCTCGCCGATGTCTTCATCAACCAACACATCGTCGACCGAAGGGGGGATATGTAGGGTATCAGAGCGAATCAGACAAATAGAAGATTCGATCAGAACATTTGGTTGAAACCAAAGAGCCAAATTCCACAAAGGGGCCAGGACCACGCCATAAATCTGTCCAGGACACCCTGGCGCCAGCCAGCCAGAAGTAAGCCTAACCAACCAACTTTCACAGCTTTGAACAACTTGCAACATTAAAACAAGAAGAACACAATTATTGATAATCCCAATTCAGGAAGGAGATTGTCAATATTGGGGCGAGAAACCCAAGATTAATGGTCAAAGATGCAACACATCAGGACCATCACATGAGGAAACTTTGTTGGGTGGTGCTCCCCCACCCAAGACAAGAACCAGACTAAGTTCCTTCTAAATTCCTTTGTTCCTTGGAACATGCCCTTAGTTCACAGAATGGCAGAGACTGTCCATTTTACCTAAATATGCACCAAAATGATGCTTAAAAGGACTTATGAATGAACATCAGACCATTGCATAACTCCCTACTATGTATGTTACCCACACATTTGTCTATTATGTTCTAATCACTCGTTGTGTATGTCCTTTTAATAACTATTGAATAGCTTAAGGGTTTATATTCATGTTTGGTATGTATGAGTTTGAAAATTCATGCTTTGAATGTTTCCACCAATCAATTCATTGTCAAATGCGTTGTATTCATGTTATAGGAATCATGGCCAAATTATACTCTGCAAGAGCGGGAAAATTCTGACCATGTGACTGATAAGATAACATGCTGATTTATGTTTTGGGAGGAGAAACATAGCAACATCCCGAGTTAAGACAACATCTAATTGGTCAAGACACCATTTTGGGATGTGTCCAAAGCTGAGTTTAAAACCACAGGACACCATCAAATTTGGCTTTTAGTTTGTGCTTTTTGCTATTTCCATCGCTCCTAGCCATGCTCTTAGCCATCATTTTTAGCCGCTGTTTTTTTGCGTTCTTTGAACGCTTCCTGGCTTGCACGCCAGCCACTCCTCTAAACGAAAACATGAGGAGATCGTCACATATCTTTCTTTTACTTTAATCTTTTCTTTCCGTTGAGAGTTTCGTGTTCTAAGTTAAGTTTTGCCGCTAAGCCGCGTCTCGGACTTCGTGCCTGCCTCAAAACTTCAACCAGCGTACACGACTCCATCCTCCAGCCAACAGCCAAGACATCACTTCCAACGACCACGAACTTCCGACCAATCAGCAACCTTGGGGAATCCCCTTTCTGCAACGACGTCATCAAAGGAAACCCCTTAACACAAAGGCAACGCAAGTACAACCTCCAGATTCTAGCTGAACTGGTGCATTTAATATAAAGTTTAATAACCTCATTAAGAAACTCAACGCGAGGGTTAATTAAATGATTGATGGTTGTTCAGGTCTAAGCAATTGCATATACTTATGCTATAAACTTGTGATTTCACATTTTCACTCTTCTAAACTCATTCTTTCCTCATCTCTCTCTCTTTCTGCAACTTGTATGAATGTGTGAATGCGCGTCTATGTGTTAGATTAGTTTATATGTCTTAGGTTTTTCCAATAAATTCCTATTCATATTGAAAAGAGAAGTATCTTGTGTTTGTGCTTATAAATTAATGTCTTAAACTGCCGACCTTGTTACCGTGCTAAGAAATAGTGTTTTCACTATATTTTGGATATTAGTATCCAGTAGAGTTGATGTTATACGGCTCGCTCAATGAATCACTGACCGATTCATTGATCCGCTGTAAAACGGAGATTCTGTTCAATCTTAAATGATTCCCTTTGAGCAAAATTGACTTCTGTAGATCCCCTACACAGCATTACAGTTTGCAATATAGATGCTGTCTTGTGATATGACAACGTTGCCGTCGCGTTTGATTATATTTCGTCTTCTAAAGCAGCGGCAGAAACGCAGGAAGCTGGAATGTGCGACTTTATTCTGTGCTGCCGTCTCCGCTGGTTTCAAAACTCAAAGAGGTGCGGATACTAGCTGTATATTGTCTTTTCCCACTTGATTTGCAGTTCGCAACAACACAAGCTTGTTTCTGCAAAGACGTTTGTTATGTTTTCCACAAAAACGTCTGACGTGTTTACGTTTTACGTGGCATGAAAACGGGAAAAAGCAGAAATCCGATTTGAATAGGATTCCAAACCACATACGAATGTAGCTCGAAACGGATTTGACCAAATCGGATTTCATGTAGTTCGTTGCTGTTCAGACTACCTAAATATGATCGGATTTCAATCGGATTTGCATACAAATCGGATTTGGGCTGACAGTCTGAACGAGGCTTAAGTGTTAAGGCTAGGTCTCAGCTCCTAAATTATTTAAGAGAGCTGGAGAGGAACTTAGTTAGAAGTAACAAGATGGCAGCAAAGAGGAGGAGACACATACTTTCCAATGAACATATGATGTATTGGAGTTTTATGATGATAAGGACTTTATGATGGTGATAAGCACCCCTGCCCTGCACGTTTTGTATGTCTCCCTCATCTAACACACCTTATTCACCTCATCAGCTCGTTAGTAGAGGTTGCACAACATGAACTATGTGTGTCTGATAAGGGAGACATAATAAATGTGCAGGGCAGGGGTGCTTCCAGGACAGGTTTGACTTATTTCACTCTACAAATCAATTCTCTAACTGCAGACATAAAAAATGCAGCAATGCACCTGTAGGAGCCATACATCGGGTTTATTAGTCTCTTGTGATATTTCTTCTTTCCTTCTATACTGTTGTGTATGTGCACGTGTGGTGTGACGTCATTTGTAACTATGGCACCGTGAGGGGGTGTGGTGTTTATATTAGTGTGTGTGCTCACCTGTGGGACATGGCGGGTTGTTTGGAGCATGGCTGCAGGGTGAGCATGGGGAAAAACTTTCTTTTGACCGTCACTACTGTCAATGACGTTACTACCATCATCATCTGTGCTGTTTGATGTATCTTCCCTTGACTGAATGCATCTACCAAAGTAAGTGATTGGTGTTTGTTCTTCTGCTGGTGAAACAGAGTAATAAAAATAACATCAGATGTAATGCTTCAGTATGACGCGTCTTTAGTATAATCTCCTCGTGTCTTAGCCTGCTGCGGCTTTTATATTGTTATTTGACTATACGCCGCTACAGCACCAGTGATGACAGTGTAAGCAGCGTCTTAAATATTGTGACACTAACCTCACCAAACACAACAGTGGCCAAAAGTGATGTGTGGAGGGTTGTAGTGACCTCACATTTCACTTAAAACATAAAAATATTAAAGGTAAAAAACAAAAAAAAAAACAAACAAAAAAAAAACACTGATCAGTGTTGCTAACTGCTTTCAGTTAAAATGAGCAAATTGGCGATTTCACTGATGTATATAAACAAAATATATCAGTGGGAGAGTGTTGTAATCTAAAAAAGGTTTTTCCACCAAACTGATTTTGTTGCTGGCTTTTGAATAAAGTCTCAAAAGCGGTGAGGAAGTCACTAAACACTTATCACTAAATTGGCAACACTGACATTGACTATAACACATAATCAGTTATTAATAATAACTGACTTCACATGAGTCAGGCTCATTATTGGGTGTTTCAGAGGTCAAGGGCGGCCATTTTGGGTTGACATCACTGTAGTTCTTAGTTCACAACTCTTAAGTGTCCTTTTTACTTAGAATTTTTTAGCACTTAAGTCAAAGCTTAAGACTATTCTTAAGAGCATTTCTGAGAAGTTTTTTTTTTACATACAGGCCCTGGATTTTGCTGATGATCTGACTCTGATCTTTCTCACACACCAGCACATCCAGGAGAAGACATACCACCTTAATACATATGCTGAACAGATAGGCCTGAGAATCAACCTGCAGAAGACAGAAGACACTCAATAATTCAACCAGTGCAGGTAAATGGAGAAAATCTTCCAGTGACCACAGAATTCACTTACTTGGGCAGCATCGTCAAACATGATGGAGGAGTGGACAGCGACATAAAAAAATCATCTTAGCAAGGCCAGGAATGCATTCAGAATGCTGAATAGTGTCTGGAGGTCCCTGCAGTACTACACAAAGACCAAACTGAAGTTGTATCAGTGCTGTGTGCTTTCCACCATGTTGTATGGCTCAGAGTGCTGGAGGATGACAGACAGTGATCTGAATAAGCTCTCTGTTTTCCACACAAAGAACTTGAGGAGAATCATGAGAATTTCCTGGCCAAACACCATCTCTAATGAGCAATTGCTTGCTCGTTGTAAACAGGACAGCATTGGAACCATCATCATGAGAAGAAGATGGAGGTGGATTGGGCACTTGCTCAGGAGAGAACCTGAAAATATTACCCACACAGCCCTTTACTGGTTTATGCTGGTCATTGACCAGCAACATGACCAGCTAAGAACCAGCATAAACCAGCTAAGGACCAGCTTAAACCAGCTTCAAAACCAGCATATGCTGTTTTTTTTTTTTTTTTCAGCAGTAAGTAAATAAGAACAGAAGTAAGTAAATAAGAAAGTAAGCAAGTGTATACACACTGCCAACACACATTTATATTTAAACAACTTGCAAATGTAAAAGCGAATTTTGCATAATAGGTCCCTTTTAAATTATTGAAGAGAAACCTGAAAACCTGCTGCTTAGGGCACAGTGTATAAACGCTTCGGGATGAGATTCTTGTTGTCTATAATATCTACTTATTATGAATTGCTTGATTTATTTCTCATTTAAAAATTCATTTGTATAAAAGCATCTGCTAAATGAAAAAAATAAATAAATTTAAAATGTATCCAAACCAACAGAGAATGAGAGGATGTGGAAGGAACTAGAACAGGGGTTTGGCACCTCTTGTTAATCATTAAATAACAAATTTTGACCAAAAATTGACCAAAAATGAATCAGAACTTTCTTTGTTTGAGTTTTAGATTCTTTAAAGTAGCAATAATTTGCCTTGACAACAGCTTTACATTGAATCTTTTGGCAGAGACTTTAGCCTTTGGCAGTGTCTGAAAACTCAAGCAGCTGGGCCCCTCTCTAAATGCCAGTGTGGAGGAAAATGCACCAAATTGTAATTGGATCTTGGTGAATGAACATAAACAAACGCTCAGCAACATCAGATAAGCTGCTAAAGCTGGCACCACACTAGCTGCCCCGGAACAGCTCCATTCAATGTGGGATGTCACATTAGCTACTGTTGTTAATAATTTTGCTCTCCTCAGTCACCAAAACACTTAAGATCAGAAGATAGGTGGCAAAATAAAGCACTGCCACATGAAACTTTGCAGAAATAAGATCAGATCAGCAGGACTGTGTGAACAAACTGTTGTAATGAAATGAATTCCCTAATAGCAAAAAATATATCACAGAGACGTCTATTTGACGTATGCATTTACATCTGGAAGATGTATTTTTTACATTGTGTCTAGAGGACGTACTGTCAATAGGCAATATGTCTATATGACGTTTCCTATCAGATGTCAAATGGACGTCTATTGGATGTCTTTAAAATGTTTGTAATTTAGAATGTATGTAAAACTGACATCTTACAGATGTCTGTCAGATGTTTGTACACTGAAAAAATGTTTTCGTTCATCCAATTAAAAAAATTTAGGGTAATGGTTCACATCTATATTTTATAACTTAAGCCAGTGAAAAATAAATAATTTGCACTAAACAATATGTTTTCATTCATCCAATTAAAAAACAATTGGTTAATGGTTCGGATCTATATTTTATAATTTGAGCCAATGAAAAATAAATAATTTGCACTAAACAATATTTCTATGAAAACTGTTTTATTAAACCTGGCATGAAAGTTTATTTTTCTTGTTGAAGAAAGTCAATTAATTTAAATTGTAGTTTTGATCTAAATAAAAAGATATAGATTTAATCAAAACAAAATTTCCCATTTAAGAAATAAGATTATAAATTATTTAGAATTACTGCAACTGACATCCAGTCATAGCCTTAGACGAAATCAACTGAAATAAAAGACATTAAATTTCTTAAGATCTCAGCAAAGGAGGATTAAACAACTCCACAAACAGTTTGACTTTATTTGCCATGCAGAAATTCTTACTGAGAATTAACAGAGGTTTATTTTCACAGTTTTAGTGAATTCCATTTGAAGGTTACCATTTTGGTGAATAGTGTTTGCTTTAGTTGGTCACTTGGTTGTTGACATTGTAACACTGGTATATTTTTTCTTTTACTGCTGCAGTTCTGTGTTTAGAATGCACATTATAACAGCAGAGCAACCTAAAAATAAAAAAAAGTGGCTGCTTAATGCTGATGAAATCTTTATGTAGTGGCTTGACTCATTGATTGTTGCACTGTTTATTATAGTAGCTCATCAGTGTACTGATTGCGTGAACGTATTTATTTTGTGGCACACATAGACATGAAGAACTGGCGTGAGAATCTCAACAATGGTGACAATCAACAAAATATGCAGACAAACAGATTTTTGAACATTACAAAACAAGCTACTAATAAGTTGCAACACAAATAGCAAAAATTAAAGAAAATAGTAAAAATAAAAGAAAATACTAAGACAATTCAGGTGCATAATTTATTCATGTTGCAATGCATTCTGGGAGCCATTATTGAGTTTAGACTGGTGTTCCCAGAATGCACTGCAGCATAAAGCGTTTTGTTTATTGTCACCTTCATTGAGCTTCATATGCTGATTCTTGATGAATGTGTGTGGTTAAACAGAACAGATGTTCAAATTATTAAATTAAAACATTACTTCTATTAACAATATAAAGCTATTTTTTCAATCAAGGGCTTATAGGTTCAGATTTTGGATGAGATCAGCATGTCAGGCCAGTACATGATGACATTATTTTTTTTTTGCCATAACAAATGTGTTTTGCAAACCCAGAGTTACAGCAGCCAGACAAAAGCTAATATTAAAAAGTCAAGGGTCAAGAGCCCAACTAAAGCACACACTGACCACATTAATGGTGACTTCAAACAAACCGTTCAACATCTAAATCTCTGTTCTCAATAAAAACTTTTTTAGACTTATGACAGAAATGAAGTCAAACTGGTTAGTAATGAGTGAAGCTGCTGATGCTGTTTGTGGAGTTGTTTAATCCTCCTCTGCTGAGATCTTCAGAGATTTAATGTCTTTTATTTCAGTTGAGGCTGTGACTGGAAGTCAGTTGTAGTAATTATAAATTGTTGTAATAAATTATTTCTTAAATGGGAATTTTTGTTTTGATTAAATCTTTTTGTTTAGATCAAAACTAGAATTTAAATTAATTGACAAGAAAAATATACTTTCGTGCAAGGTTTTATAAAATAATTTTCATAGAAATATTGTTTAGTGCAAGTTATTTATTTTTCATTGGCTCAAGTTATAAAATATAGATGTGAACCATTACCCTACATTTTTTTTAATTGGATGAATGAAAACATTTTTTTCAATCTAAAATTTTTTAATTGGATAAATGAAACCATTTTTTCAGTGTATAGTGTCTGGCAGATGCTTTTCAGATCAAGTGATCTTTAACAGACATCTCGCAGACATACATGTGCTATCTGGGTTGGGTTGTAATTTATGGAAGAGTCAAGTGAATCATAAAAATGTGGAATTAAAACAAATAAAACAACACAAATAATTTTTAAAAATGGATTAGTAAATTACAAAAATATACAACCTTCCAAGATTTCTATGAAGTAAACTCAACATAGACATAAAGGTTTCACTTTCTGCCAAAATAAAAGCTTGAGAATTTAAGGCTTATTGGTTTAATGAAAATTAAGAATTTAAAACATTAGTACTATATCTTTTAGTGTAAATTAAGGTGATAATTATTAAATATTTATTTTCTTAATTTAAAAGTACAACTGTATTACTACAATACTAATATCTTTGTTTTATTATTAAAAATAACAATATACAACAATCATTTAGTTATTATTACTTAAATTTGGTGCCTTTAAATCAACCTGTTTGAATATAATGTCAACTGAGCTATTAAAAAGAGATGCAAGTTTACAAAACTGTAAAGCAGTAAAGCCTTTTTATTTGCTTTTATTCTTTTCAGTTTGATAAATGAAAGAGGTTCTTATAAATATTGAACCCCAGAGTGAACACCCTTAAAGAGCAACTACTTTTGTTGAAACGAAATTGTGACATCTGTGTTCTTTCTGCCTCAACTTCGACTCACCTGTTTGGAAATTTCTAGTAATCCTGAAGGCCGAGCTTACTCAGGTCTGTTTAATTAAGGCTGAAGCTAAACTCTGCAGGGTTATGGCCCTCCAGATACTGAGGTCCAGTCCACATGAACACAGGTATTTTCAAAACTGCAGCTTTTTCTGTGTGGCTTGGCTGTTTGTCCACATGCAAGTGCAGTATCAGTTTACTGAAACTGAACCTTTTGAAAACTCCTGCCAGGATGAAGATTTTCAGAAACTCTGGTTTTGTGTAGACAATTTTGGCTTGTGTTGATGTTGGATTGCCTGTTTTTTTCATAAATGAAATCTTTTTACAGTGCCATTTGTTTCCCACAGAAAACAGGCTATAACAACAGGATAAATCTCAAACAGAGCAATAGATTTAATGAGAAAGGTTAATAATTTCGATGGGCCATTTTTTTAGCAAATCATTCAGTACCGAATAACCCCTTCGAACCTGACGGACGGAGCTGTATCATTGTATAGCTATAAAGAAATGACTTGTTATCGAAAAAATAAATCCCATTACTACTGTTAAGTAAATAAAACTAGCAGCTTTCATAGCAACGCTGTCTAGAAGTATAGCCGGAAATGTGAAACTCTTCCGACAAGGGAACATTGATACTTGAGAATAAATCTTTTAGCTTAGATATACAGTGATCGGGAGGATAAGTTGGAAAGTCAACGACTAAAAAAAAACTCTAATAAATGAAGGACGAATTGGATTCGGAGAGAGAATCAAATATTTTTAGACCAAAAGTGATGTGCAAATACAATTTTGACCACATGATGTCAAACCCAGTCAACACGTGAGATCATGCGATGTTCACAGTGACATCACATCATTCTCATTGTGTGATACTCAAGAGTGTGAGTAATATGTGAGCTCATTGTGAATTCAAAATGTTGTGCAGGTTGAGAGGAGGCACTGCAAATATCGGTCACCAGGGGACATTCTACTTCCTGTTTCTCAACAGTATCACAGTGGTGTCACATGATGAGCTCACAGTATGAGTGCACACCCAGATAACAAATTGATGTTATAAGAACCTTCTCCAAACATACACAGCAAAATCCCCAGTGTTAATTTAACACTCTGAGTGTGGACACATATAAACACTGAAGCAGTGTTGAAGTTAACACTGAAGCAGTGTTGAAGGTAATGAGATAATTAGGTGATTAACGAAGTGATGATTGATCATTATTGAAGACACCTGATGCTAACAAGCAGAATCACCAAAGGAGAAAACCAAAATTTTTAAGCAACCATTATAGTGGTCAATGTTTGCATTAGTTGGGCTCTTGACCCTTAAATCTTTACTTCTAGATTTTGTTTGGCTGCTGTATTTGAGTTAAAACAGCCAAACAAGCCAAAAGCTCAAGTCACCAGCTGATTATGTTTTAACATATTCATTGTTTGACGTAAATCACCTAGAGTATAACCTCTAAGTTAGGTTTTTTTTTGCTTATTGTAATTGCCTTGACAATCCACAGAAGATCCAGCACTTCCTATACATCTTGGAAAGTTTTTTTTTTATAACCTGTTCGAAAAGAAAGTATTTCATCTCGGCATACATAGACATCAAGAACCAGCCCATGAATCTCAACAATGGTGACAAACGGCATAAACAGAACAACTCTGAACTCTCATAATTTATTCATGCCGCAATGCATGATGGGAGTCATGGATGAGTTCTGATTGGCTACAACACGCTTTTTGATGGTCACCGTTGTTGTGATTCTCACACTGATTCTTCATGTCTGTGTGTCTAAATTAAGGTGAACTTCTTTTCATCATCTGTCTGATTATGGCAAAACTGATTGATCTTTTGTTCACAGTTTTTTTTTTTTGTAATCTGTATGGAAATTGTATGTCAAATATTCAATTCACTATATGATGATTATGTCAAGCACAGTCAATGCCATCTTACTGACTTTTGCTCTTTGCTTGTCTGACTGTTATAACTCAGTAATTGCAGCCAAACAGGACCTAATATTGATGGTTTAAGGATCAAGAGCCCAACTAATGCAAACACTGACCACTATAATGGTTGCTTAAAAATGTTGGTTTTCTCCTTTGGTGATTCTGCTTATTAACATCAGGTGTCTTCAATAATGATCAATCATCACTTTGTTAATCACCTAATTATCTCGTTAACTTCAACACTGCTTCAGTGTTTATATGTGTCCACACTCAGAGTGTTAAATTAACACGGGATTGTGCTGTGTACAACTGATGTGTAACTGTGTTTGTAAACCACATCTGTTATGGCAAGGAATACCAAGAAAGGATTATTATTGATAACAACACAATCATCACCTAAATTCAGTATGCAGTCAATTATAATAGCTTTTTGTTTATACAGTATAGCAATTTATGAAGAAATTTGAAAGCATAAGTCAAACATTTTAAACTGCCTTGTCATGTAAAAACAGAGAAACATCAAGAATCAGTGTATGAATCTCAACAATGGTGACAATCAAAAGCTTCCTGCAGCAATGCATGCTGGGTACCTAGTCTCCATGCAGTGAGTGCACTTTGACTTCACATTGTGATCATAGTGTGAGCACACATTGAGGACGCTGTGAGGTTACACTTTTAGCTCACTGTTACGTCACATTGTGACCACATGGTGAGATCAGTGTGAGATCAAATTGTTGACTGGGAAGAGATGCCACTGAGAGGGATTAAGGGGCATGATTTTAAAGGCATCAGTAAAGGCATGAATTAAGATATCATCTACTACGGGTTCTTTTATAGCTGATAACAGATTTTTACAAACATAACTACCTGGCGGATGAAAACTGAAAGAAGCCAAAAAACCCCCCTTGTATTGCTCCAGTTATGGGGAAATAAGCAAAACATCTATGATGATAGGAGGATAAATTCTTAAGCCTGTGTTATACTTTCGGACGCGTAAACGGATGGCGCGGACATGGACTACTTGTATTACTACCGAATATACTACCGAAACCGTACGCTGGTGGTCCGCTTGTTTTAATTACAAGGGGAGTCACTCACTTATTCTGATGGCTGCTTGTAATGCCCATTACCGGTTCACAATGGTGGACGTGAGATACATACCATACACCTTGCCAGGTAACCCCACCGCAGACGGAGACATCCCCCCAGGGGAGTGTAGGAGGCATGTGGCAGGTGACACCAATCTTCTTGAGGCAAGGCAGCTGTCTGCTGGAAGAGCATCACGGGTTGCACTCAACACACGGCACATTCTGATGACGGTTTTCCAGACACTAGCAGGATTTGTGCTGTGGCAAGACAACTTAGTTAGGAGGCATCTCCAGAACATTTAAATTAGTTTAAATGTTTGTGTTTACACACGTTGTGTTTTGGTATTCAGCATCTACATTGCTGGTGAAATTTCTGTATTAACTTTGTAAATAAACCTCATAATACCTCATGTACCTCTAATTGTTGTTCTTTGAAAACCTCAGACAAAAAGATATGGAACACAGTCAATCTTTATAGATTTATTTGACACACCAGTATAAAAAAAACACCCAACACCAACAAATGCAATAACTGTCACATTATTGACTGCTGTCACTTTGATGCCTACTTCTGTTTCTGATTAAACAGCCGGTGTATTTCAGATTTTGCTTTCATGCGGTCACAGGCTGGAAGTTTTGCCAGCGATGCTTGTCACCATCATACCAAAGGCGTGGTCCTCATCCTCTTTGGCTTTGTCAATTTGTTAAAGCTGCTGGAACATACGATCTTCAGTGGGTGTGATAGGTGTATGTCTTTTTCTTTTCAGAGATGTGGACAGGGGAAAAACCTCACTTGTGGATGATGAAAGCCAGTGACAGTGATAAAGTCTCTGATTGTGGTGATGGAGTGGACGTCCTTGGGAAAATGGAGGACTCTTCTGCTTCAACGGTGTCAATTGCTTCCACAAAAACAAGGTACAATCACAGGACATTTACCACAATATTCGGAAAACAAACAATGCTACATTCACTTCACAATGCTGCCCAAGAACCAAACAAACATAAAAGGCGTAACTTTGATTCACTTTACATCTACTGGGTAGTTTGAGTCTGTGTCCTGGTGTTTCACGAAGTCGGACAAACAGCTCAAGAGGGAAACGATGGGGGTAACATAAACTCTACAACCTGGTGTGGTTTTTATGTCACACAGATGTGTAATAGGCATAAGAAAGTTCAAGGATGTTGATAGGCGTAGAAGGATGTTGATTGGAAGTGCACTGAACCTGCAAGGACAAACAGTTCTGGGTTATGCAAAAATTTACATTTAACATAAGGACACACTGATTCGTTTAAATTGATACATATAGGAATACTGTAGATCAGGGGTAGCAAACATCGGTCCTGGAGACCGCAGCCCTGCAGAGTTTTGCTTTAACCCTAATCAAACACACCTGAACAAGCTAATCAGGCTACAAGCAGGTGAGTTTTGATTTGGGTTGGAGCTGAACTCTGCAGGGCTGCGGCTCTCCAGGACTGGAGTTCGCCACCCCTGCTATAGATCCTTCTAAAATTCTGGCATTGCTAGGTAGTTGGGGAGAGATCTTGGACTAACTGGCTTTCAGAAAAGCAGAAAAGGACTTGTGGTATTCGTAGAACAAAGACCCACTGTTAAAAGCCAAATCTGCTATTTATGTGTCTAGTTCAGGTCTTCTGTCTGGATAAATCTCACAAATTGTATCTCTGAAAAATTAGAATGCAACATTGAGCTCTATGAGTTACAGGCTTTTAGACAGTCTAGGGTCACATTCTTTCAGAACGACAGGGATATCCCTACAGTCAACGATTCTTTTATCTATGACCCCAGAAGAGCAGTATTTTTACAAGATTGATGTCATTACCTGCTTAAAACTGCTTTCATAAGTTTGCGGGGATCACGGCTGCAGGTGAAATGAATAATGTTCTACTGATGGTGCATATGATGCAGAGACATGTCACCTGGAAGTTCTTCAGAGAGTGGTGAAGGATTTCCAGAAGAAGCAGATTTCTCCAAAGCTGCTACCGTGGCATCTATTTTGCAGATTTAATTTTTAATGTCAAAAAGAGCTGTGAGCACTGTGTCCTGAACATCTTGAGGAACATTGGAAGGTCTTTTGGCTGAAGGTCAGTCATGTTATTGGAATAGAAAGGCACCAGATTCCACACTGGTAAGGGATAAATGCATTCCTTGGAAAGAATCTTTGACAAGAAAGGAGACACTAAAAGACACACTATGTTCCTGACCTGATGAGAAAAACTTGCACTCTAGTTGCAAAGGATTCTCACAGCTCATTAAACAGCACAGCAAAAACAGCAAAAGACCCCTGCCTCTGCAGATATTGCCTGATCCACACGGCTCCACATTAATGCGGCCAGTCTGCAGAAGACCCTGTGATGACTGATCTGACCCAGCTGTGCAGGCCATAATCTAAGGACCCTCTTGGTGCAGCAGCAGAAACGTTGTTCTGCACCTTTCTCAATGCATGAAATCTACATTACGAATGGAAGACATTGTTAATGTTGTTACTGGATAGGTTAGACCAATGGAAGGGTGATGAAAAGGGTTTTGTGCATCCTCAGATAAGAGGGTTGAAAAGGACTTTCCAGATTTGGTAAAATAACTAAATATGGTACAATAGCACACTGTGCACATGCTTGCACAAAGTGGTAAATGTTTCAGGACATTAGTACTGGTTATGGACTAGTGAGAGGGTCTGGGAAATCCCTGGATGCCCTGGACTTGGGAAGGAATGAAGAGAGTTGTATTGTTGGGTCAACAAAAGGGAGGGACGCTGGAGGATTGGAGCAGTAGTAAAGGCCTCTTTAAGGAGTTGGAAGGCTTTTTAGGTGGCAGATGACCAGGGGATTGTTTTGTGTTTGCCATGGAGAAGGTAGAGAGTCAAGAACTGAAATTACCTTTCTAATAAACTGGCAATATAAGTTGGAGAATCCCAGGAAATAATGAAACCCCTTTATTGTGGATGGTTGTGGCCAGAAATAGACTGCCTCAGTCTTCACCAAGTCCATTTGAATGCCATTTGATCAGATGATGTACTGTAGCACAGGAAGTGAACAGCAGGCTAGTAGAAGAAGCAGTTCTATCAGGGAGGCAATACTGGTGCAGTGATGAATGATAGGCTGTCATGGACTTTTAAAACTGAAGCCACACAGTGACTGGGTAGAATTTTATGAATGAATGATGAACAGAATATGAGTTTTCCCTCCCAGAATTACTGCTTACACTCTATTTCTTGGGTTGAGAAAGCATCAGCTAGCTCATATAAGCATCGGCTAGCTCATATAACATCACCCAGTACTCAGAATGGCCAGTAGTTGTTGTGAATGCGGTCTTACACTCGTCCCCCTTGTGGATCTGTATGAGATTATGCTCACTCTTCAGCTTGAGCCTGCTCAAGCTCCATACAGGAAAGTCTGAGAGTCATTGAGTGTGCATAATCATGTATGTAATCCACTGTCCTATTTGGCCACAAAAAATAAACAAAAAGCTGAAAGCAGATGGACAGATGTATCCCTGCTGGAGAGATTCCACAATGTACTATACCATGGTCTCTGGCTCAGGCAAAGCGAGTGGAAAGATTTGTGTGTAGTTCAAGGGGGCAGCAGGTCTATGGTGCAGTCCCATGAGTGGTGAGGAGGTAAGTAGTTGAGTGGCTCATTACTCTTTCTGTGACAGGGAAGTTGTGACAGCAGGCAGAGTCAAGAGAGTTTGGCCCAGGTAAAAAGAGGCAGAATCTTGGCAGCTGATTGTTATCACATCCCTCCTCTTTCTCACAAACACACCTGTCGGGAACCCGTTGAACACTGTAAAAAAAAAAAATATATATATATATATATATATATATATAATAACACATGGAAAAAAATAGTTCTGGCGGTTCTTTGGTGTGATTGTGGTGCTATATAGCACCGTTAGTGTATAAAGAACCGGTCAAGCCCCTGTCTGGTTCTTCAGCGGTTCTTCAGTGGTTCTTTGGGGTCGTTAAGGTGCTATATAGCACCACTGCCATACAAAGAACCTGTTAAACCTCTGAATAAGGATCTCTAACTCTCTCTTAAACTCTTCAGTTGGGGAAAGGATTAAAAACAACATTAACATACAGTGTATTTCCTGAAGATCTTTTTGCCCCTAAGGCCCCCATAAGGAAATATTTCCCACATAAGACCTTTTGATCTTAGAAAAGCATAAAAGTGATTCAAGACATTTTGCCATTGTAGGAAATATATTTACTACTATTGTAGTAATACAAGCCCCTATGATTGTTTCTATTGAGCACCATATTTGTTGAAGTAATAAAATGCTATACACAGCAAAATCCCCAGTGTTAATTTAACACTCTAAGTGTGGACGCATATAAACACTGAAGCAGTGTTGAAGTTAATGAGATAATTAGGTGATTAACGAAGTGATGATTGATCATTATTGAAGACACCTGATGTTAATAAGCAGAATCACCAAAGGAGAAAACCAAAATTTTTAAGCAACCATTATAGTGGTCAGTGTTTGCATTAGTTGGGCTCTTGACCCTTAAATCTTTAACACTAGATTTTGTTTGCCTGCAATTACTGAGTTATAACAGCCAAACAAGCAAAGAGCAAAGTCAATAAGATGGCATTGACTGTGCTTGACTTAATCATCATATAGTGACTTGAGTATTTGACACAGAATTTCCTTACAGATTACAAAAAAAACAAAAAAACTATGAACAAAAGATCAATCAGTTTTGCCATAATCAGAGAAATGATGAAAAAAGTTTATCTTAATTTAGACACACAGACATGAAGAATCAGTGTGAGAATCACAACAACGGTGACCATCAAAAAGCGTGTTGTAGCCAATCAGAACTTAACTATTTCTAGCTATGGACTGGCATATATGGCTTACTACACCAACACAAACTTTTTATTATTATTATTATTATTATTTAAAGTTTAAGCGAAATACTGCAATACTCCTTCTGTAAATCAAACCAGTGTTACTTCTTTCAGGAGGTTGTCTTACCATTTAATGCCACCGAATACATCATATCTGGATGAAAGCTCTCCTCCCCTTGTGTCTGAATGCCCACTGACGCATTAGTAGACTAGGCCTTGGGTGCAGAGTCTTCATCTGTGGCAAATCAATATTTTGGCCAATGTTTATTTCATAGTGTATTTTAATGTCATATTGCACTGCTGTTTCAGAAATGTGAAAAGATGAAAAATCATCCCTGTATGCCTGTATTTGAAATTTTCTGACTGAATCTTTTATTCTGCCTTCCACGTTCTTCCCGTTCATATCTGTAAATACTGCCCTAGACAGTAATGCGAGCTGATAATATCTCCTCAGTAGAGGAGGGAGGGCAATCAAATCGTGAGATGACCCATGAGGTTATCTGAAGAATTTGAGAGGTGTTTTGAAGATTCAGTCACATTCTATTTGAAATAGAAAACAATCTCAAGAAAAAAGATTTAAACACACACAGACCTCTCTCTCTCCCTCTCTCTCTCTCTCTCTCCCTCTCTCTCTCTCTCTCTCTCTCCCTCTCATATATAATCCACGTACTAACAACTGAATAACATAGCTTGGCCGTGTGTGTATGTGTGTGTGTGTGTGTGTGTGTGTGTGTGTATTATTGTTAGTCACATTCTCAAATATGGTAACGCATAGTTGAATCACTTCCCGATCTCCCCAGTGCACCTCTGAAGTCTAATCTTCACTACTTAAAAACAAAACAAAAAACACTGTAAGTGCTGTAAGTGGTTAAAGAAGTGCAATAAACTTATCATTGCAATTTGTAGCTTTGGCACCACTGTTAGAAGTTTATTTGACGTAAAATTTGCATGTATACATAGCTGCTGAAACTAAATAAACAGCTGAAAGACTTGAAGACATTTCAAAACACATGAAGAATGCAAAATACTGGAATCTTTCAACAGTTAAACACTTTTAGCCTAAGCATTAGATAGGGAGGCACACTGAAGTGTGCGATGACCCACAAGGTTATCTGAGGAATTTGAGAGGAGCTCTGCGTAATGCACTGAAGCTCCAGTTGCGTTTCATTAGGACTGATATATTCTTTGCACAAGACACGGTGCAGAGCCGAAGAGCAGCGCGCGCTGAAGCGCACAGCTTTCCACATGCACGCGTACAGTATCACGATCAGATGACACTAACACGTGTTGTCATATCTCGCTGGCTCCAGTCCAAAATTAATCCAGGATTACACTTTAACACAGAGAGAACTCAATGACTAATAAACGCAGCTGACTGAGGCTTCAATTGCCGAAGACTTTGTTGTGAAAAGACAAACAACAGACTATAAAAAGAAACGGCGAGATCCAAAACTGCACCAAAATAATGAGGTCTAAAGGAGTGTTTGTGCTTGTGTTTTTGAGCGCGTTAACGGCTTATTACGTTTATTCACCAATCCCGAATAACATAGAGGAAAGATGGAAACTAATGCTCACTGACTCTTTCTTCAAAAGTTTAAGCCAGCTGGTAAGTTTGCATTTGTATTAGTATTTTTAAAACGTATTGCCTGTAAGATTGACAGCCATCAGTCTGAGGCTTAATACCGGTTTAACGCGTATGTTCCCACGCATTTACAATGTTACGACCATTTATCTTGTAACGTGTTATTGTTTTGGGTAGGGTTGATCAAAGAGTGTGATTACGCAGTTTATCGCAGTAGTGGCCTTTTTGTCGGGACAGTTAAGCGTTTGATTATTTGTTTGGATTGTTTGGCTTGACACCACACCAGCGGTGAGGCAGATTTACAGTTTACAGATTATGTCAATTCATAATCCGAGCACTGTATCTTATGTAGTAATCTTTGAGGCTAATAATAGCTGGAAATTATAGCAGGAAATGCCAATTAATAAATGCACGAATAAAATGCACCTTAAAAGGGGAGTGTTTAAATAGGAAACACGTTTTGCCTAATCATCTAGTGTCTGTTTCCTCCTCAGCCTGCTATAAATTACAGCTGTTTTGAAATCTACATCTTGTCCATCTTATTAATTTATTATTGCTTATTAACGTTTCAAAATAGTGTCACTAGGTGGGTTAAGGTGATTTTTATCACCCTGACACCACCTTTCATTTTGAACATAAAAGTGTAAACAAATAGGAAGCATTTGATTTAAAATTTAAACAAGAAAAAAATAAATACTGAAAAAATGCCTAAACATGAGTAACAGCACAGCACAGTGTGTGGGTATAGGTTTTATGCTACATCACAATTCAACCGCTAATCTATGCCCCAAAACTATGTAGGCTACTCTTTTTCTGAAGAAAAAGTACTGTTAAGTGCATATAGCTCAGTGGTTCTCAATCCTGGTCCTGGGGGACCCCTGCTCTGCACATTTTGCATGTCTCCCTTATTTAACACACCTGATTGAGATCATCAGCTCATTAGTTCAGTTCATGGATCTCTCTCTTAATGAGTTGATGATCTCAATCAGGTGTGTGAAATAAGGGAGACATGCAAAATGTGCAGAGCAGGGGAATGGGACCAGGATTGAGAACCACTAGAGTATAGCTGAAGATTGGTTTTGGGGCATACTACCACATCATAATTGCATCAACTGGCCTGATCAATCATCTTTACAGTTTAACGCGATCCTCATGTGTGTGTGTGTGTGTGTATTGTGTGTGTGTGTGTATATATATATATATATATATATATATATAACTGTGAAAATTAAAATTGAAAAATTAAAATTAAAATTGAAATGTATTAAGCATGTACATAATAAAAACAACAAAATATGTGCCAATATTTTCTGTAAAATAAGTAAATTAGCTTTGACACTTCTTGGCACTGAGTGTACAAGTTCATGACAAATTTTCACATCTGTCCTGTTTAACTCCTGGAGGACGACCTCCTTAAATGCCCTGTTCTTTAATGGGGAGTTTTGCTCAGCTCGTCTCTACAGAATCACCCACATCTGCTCAAGAGCATTAAGACTGAGTGAAATACATGTCCACTGAAGGATTTTCACCTTGGGAGAATGAATATCTTTATTGTTATGCTGAAAAAATGTCCAACAATGCAGGGAATGAAAAGAGGTTAGCATCTTCTGTTTCAAGTTTTTGTATTACATCACACAGTGGTGTGTCAATTCATGACAGCACTGATAAAACACAACTCCCTCACACCTTCAGCACTCATACATCCCTATAGAAGAGCTTTACTACCACTGAACGTCACTGTGAGTACCAGACACTTCTCACTGTACTCCTCCTCTAGCAACAGCAGAACATTTTGATGCTTTTGGATTCAAAATGATTGGCTTGGTCTCTTGAGACCAGAGTATGGATTCCCAGAAGCCTATATTTTGTAAATATGGGCCTTGGAAGAGGTTAAATGAGTTTATTGTGCTTTGGCTACAGCAGGTAATTCTAGTAGAGTTCGACCGATGTATCGGTTTTGCCGATTAACTGGCACTGATAGCTGATTCGCGGAACTATCGGTTACTGGCATAAATAGTTTTTTCCGGGTTGGGTCCGTTGCTGGAGCGGCCGAGAAGGTTGTCGTAGTCTTTGTTATACAGCACGAAAGCGGCCTCTAGTGGCGGAAATCACTGAGGGCACGTGCCGTTTGTTTAGACACGTGATACTGCGCACTGCACAGAGATGGACACTTCAAAGGCGGATTAAAACGTTGACGACGAAACGGTGTGTACAGTATACTGTAGTGCATGTTTTCATGTCGTTGTAGTGCATGTTTTCATGAATTTGTTGACTAGATGCTGCATTAGTGGAGAAAGAACAGCAGTATACTTTTGCCCATTTGATGATCAAATACAGTCTTGTAGACCGCCGCTTGAATTGAACATGACGCAAACAGTGTGTGTGATAACGGATAGCTGCGAGTTCTTCTAGAGTTCTATTAGATAACCACAAATGTTCTAGAATAGAAGCAGTTAAATTGTGAAAGTACACAATATCCATATGTATGCAATTTCGAAACTGTGGCCTTTGTGTAGGTATTTAAAGATGGCCATCTTTAGCTTGATTGTTGATGTAATGAGTCCATTTGTAACATTAGAAGCTGTAGAATAGAAGTATTGTTCCTTGTTAGAGTGTGTTAATTTCAGCATTTACTGATATATTTTAAACATTTTAGTTGCTTTTGTTAACATTAATGAACAATGAACTAACTGTAATGATCAATATATAATTAATATTAGGGATGCACCGATACCGATACTGGTATCAGGCCCGATACTGAGCTCCTGTACTTGTACTCGTACTCATTAAAATGCCCCGATACCAAATGCCGATACCACACAGCATGTGTGTACTTAATGTAAGTTTGTGTACTTAAAAGCAGGAGGCTGTTTTGAGACTTTGTGTAACTGAATGCTAATGAGTAATAGTTCTGCTTCCTTTTTGTTAAGTTGGGTGTGTTAACTATGCAGCACTTTTCATTTCCTTTATCTGGTTATGTTTACATTTT